>CM042836.1:78020750-78430750 GCA_023653725.1 Bungarus multicinctus
TTGAGAAGTTACACTGACAAACCACGGTACTCACATTTAATGTTTGTAACGTAAACAGTATTTAATTCTTCAGTTTCTCTCACAATAGTACCAAAGACAACACTGGAACAAATCCAAGCAAAGTTAGCACTGAGAGCTACTGCCTTTCAGTGCTTAATATAGCTGTTTAGTAACCCCACCCCTCTAACCTACATCCGCCCATCTCCATCCGTGCCTCCACCACGTAACTACTTATGTCTAAACAAGCTCACTATTTACATCACCCAACACCCTGACCACACCATGGTAACCCCACTGTAATACTAACCCCACTTTTATCTCCTGTTCTTCTATCACTTTGATAGTTTTTTACAGCCTTCTTTACATGGAACAGCTGATGGCTGTCAAACCAGGACCGCCAAACAGCTGAGATCCCATCCAAGCGGTTTTGTGCAGCCGCAGCATGGACTGTAATTGGCAGCACCATTCTTCTCCCATTTCAAGCCGAAACAGACATGCCAGACTCAGGGCAGCTTGTGAGCATTGGGGCAGCGGTGGCAACACCTCGGAGTGACATGTGAGCATCGGGACAGCTTGTGAGTATCGAGGCGGCGGCAGCAACAGCATGCCAAATTGCTACCATCCAAGTGTCAGGCTCTGAAGAATCCACTGTAAGCCCGACACACCCCTGCTTACAGAGGACTTTAGCTATGACACTGAAAAGAGGAGTAAGACTAGTAAAACAATTATTCAACCCCAGGAATGTAGACAGCATGACAAAAAGATCAAGAAAAGATATACCTTGATCTTGTTGACCTTAAAAAAGGGAATTGGAGGTTTTGAATGGTCTTTTAAAATTAAGATGCCCCGTAGCATAGCATTCCTGGAATCTCTGGATCTCTTTCTTGACTGGTCTACTTTGAAGGGCTGATTGTTCTAAGCACTGTTCAAAGAGAAGAAGAGGCAGAGCCTGGGAATAGAGTCAAGAGAGGAATCAGCCTGGAGTCATTACGTTTCAACAGGGATCCAAGTCCAGCCCGCCCACCCCCAAATTCTGTTAATTCTGATCTAGTGCCAATTTAGTGCTGACCATTATTTGACCAGATTCTTGTGTATAGGCATGAGCAGCAAATAAACTTAACTGGAGTTTAATGTGTGGTCTTGATTCTTCACACCTGGCAAATTAGGAGTAACTTGCCCAGATTTAGTCCTTTCAGATCCAGTGGATTTCTTGGGAACACTGTAAGCACCTTCTTGCTGTAGAAAAGAACAGTGTATTCTTTGAGTGATAAAAATGAACAGCTTATAAACTATACATTGTCAAGTTAGGTACTTCTTGTGTGTGTATGTGTGTGTGTGTGTGTATGTATACACACACATATATACAGTATATACATTATAGCAGCTAGCATTAAGTTCTAGGCTGCATAAACAGAGGGATAGAATCAATATCACTTGCGATGTTAATACCACTTTATAATAAGGCCACACTTAGAATACTGCATTGTTTGGGTCGCTACGATGTAAAAAAGATGTTGACACTCTAGAAAGAGTACAGAGAAGAGCAACAAAGATGATATGGGGACTAGAGGATAAAACATATGAAAAACGGTTGCAGGAATTGGATATGTCTAGTCTGATGAAAGGAAGGACTAGGGGAGACATGATAGCAGTGTTCCAGTATCTCAGGGGCTGCCAGAGAGATGAGGGAGTCAAGCTATTCTCCAAAGCACATGAGGGAAGGACAAGAAGCAATGGGTGGAAACTAATCAAGGAGAAAAGCAGCTTAGAACTAAGGAGGAATTTCCTGATAGTTAGAACAATTAATCAGTTGGATAACTTGCCTCCTGAAGTTGTGAATGCTCCAACACTGGAAGTTTTTAAGAAGATGTTGGACAACCATTTGTCTGAAGTGGTGTAGGGTTTCCTGCCTAGGCAGGGGGTTGGACTAAATAGAAGACCACCAAGGACCATTCCAACTCTAATATGGAATCTCAAATTGTCCATAAGAGACTAGGAATGAGACTATCTGCCTGTCTGTTGTTGGCCTTTTTTTCATCTGCCAATCTATTGTCAATTAAGCCCTCCTGGAATGTAGCATTCTGGCTTTTGCCCTGGTTTCCTATACTGTAGATACAAGATAAAGTTTCCTACCCTACCTATTGTATTTTTGTTTTTTCCATATTTATCGTGCCCCTTTTCTCTTTTGGGTCTCCCACTATGTGGGTTAAGCCTTTTTATGATTACAGATAGACAGTCCGCCAGCTACCACCATAATTGAGCCCAAATTTTATATTGCTAAGCGAGATATCTGTTAAGTGAGTTTTGTCCCATATTACGGCTTTTCTTGCCACAGTGTTTAAGTGAATTGCTGCAGTCGTTAATAACCCGGTTGTTAAGCGAGATTCTGGCTTCCCCATTGACTTTGCTTGTCAGACGGTCACAAAAGTTGTTCGCATGATCTGGGGACACAGCAACTGTCATAAATATGAACCTGTTGCCAAGCAGCAAATTTTGGCCATGTGGCCATGAGAATGCTGCAATGGTCATAAGTATGAAAAAAGTTCGTAAGTCACCTTTGTCAGTGATGTTGTAACTTCGAACTGTCACTAAATAAAAATGTTGTAAGTCGAGAATTGCTTATAAATGGAATGTCAAGCTTCTTAGAGCTAATCTCAAGTCAATATTCATGAAACAGGAACTGAAAAACAGAGGTAAGTATCCTCTCGATCAGGGGTCTCCAACCTTGGCAACTGTGTGGCACAAAAGCAATAAAGTCGCAAAAGTAGGTTAAGTTTCTTTAATACCTGTATACTGCACAAGTCAAAAAAAGGGCTGTGAAAATATTTACAGACCCCTCACATCCCGGACATAAACTGTTTCAACTCCTTCCCTCAAAATGACACTATAGAGCACTATAGAGCACTGCATACCAGAATGATTGACTGCGCATGACTGGGATGTCGGCTGTCTGAAATGAAGATGCTCCGGAGGGCTTCGTTCGGCCTGGGCGGAGGGCGTCGGAGGGAGATTTCTCCCCCCTGGTCTTCTGCCAGCTGGTAGGGATGGACCTAGCCGTCGCTTTGAGGCCATCCTGGACTGTGCTGGAGCCGCGGCTGCTGAGCGGTGGGTCTGCGATGCAGAGCCTGCAGGTTTACAACTACGCCCGCCATTGTGAAGGGCGGGATATTTGAATTCCAGCCGAGAGGATCGGCCGAGGTTTCCCTGCTGCGACGGAGATGTTGTCGGATGTTTTTCGGAGGGCTGTATCCGATCTGGGTAGAGAACGTTGGGGGGAGAGTTCTCCCTCCTGGTCTTCTGCCAGCTGGTAGAGATGGACCCGACTGTTGCCTTGAGTCCATCCTGGAGTGTATTTGTGACGAGCGGTGGGTCTGTGATGCCGGGCCTGTGGGATTACAGCTGCGCCCGCCATCTTGGATGGCGGGATATTTGAATTCTAGGCGAGAGGATCGACTGAGGTCTGTCCTGCTGCGATCCTCTCTCGTTCTTGTTTTAGTGGATGGCCGAGGCTGCTGGCATTTGCTGTCTTACCTCGTCGCCCTCTTTTACTTGTACCGTCTTGCCTGGCAGCGTTTGACATCGTTGTTTTCCTGTATGAGCTCTGGAAACTTGTCTGCTGTCTACCATCAATTCCAGGCCATTGCCACTTTTAGTGGTATAACATTTTCCATCAGCCAGAGAATGCCCTTATCTGACTATCCTTGACCAGGAGAAAGGTGCCAGAGGAGGAGGTTCTTAGACTGCCATCGTGGTGAGAGGACGATGGCGTTGTATATCATCTCTCTCCCCACTGTTGTGAGAGGACAGTGGGTTGAACCTTACCCTCCACCCTAAGGTCCGTGTGATCTGGTCCCTCACCATCGTGAGAGGATGGTGGGCCTATTATCATCAGGACTCCCCAGTGACCGTGAGAGGGTCATTGGGGTAGAGGATCTTTTCTTTCACAGGACATTTTATTCTGGCCCTTGCTTTGTGAGGCCTTACTGCCCAGAGGTGATGAAAAACTGAAGTCTATTTATTCGGCAGCCGAACTGTGGGCCCTGAGGAATGCCCCCCTTTCTCAGGTGTGGCCCTCAGACCTTTCCCTGTCATACCTCGAGGATGGTTCTTGGGTACCAGAGAGGAGATATGACGCAGCTGGGGGTTTTAATTTTAGGGATTTTAAGGGGTCTTTTAAATTATTTAAATTTTTGACGAAATTTTTAATGGGGTTAGGGAAAGGGAATTTATTATTCGGGTTAGGGAGGGGGCCTGGGCTGGGTTTGGGGGACAACCCGTCTGGGGATAAGGCCAGACCGGGGGATACCTGCGACCGGGAGGCCTTGGGATCGGGGACGGTCGATCCGAAGATGGGGGCTTCCTCTGGGGAGGGGGATGAAAGGGTTATCCCTACGATCAGTGGGAGAGGCAGGTATGGTGTTGACAGGGGGTCTTATCAAGTTATGGGAGCTCGCCCCCGCTGTCTACAAGCGGTGATGCGCTCCGGCCCCCAGGTCACGTCTCGGTCCCTGAGTTGTTTGAATGATCAGGCCCCGGCCTCCAGCTGATGCTTTGCAATGCCAGGTCCGTAGTGAATAAAGCCCCCCTTGTTCACGATCTTGTCACGGAGGGGGGTGCGGACCTGGCGGGCATTACCGAGACCTGGCTGGGACAGGAGGGGGGTGTCCCTCTAGTGGAGATGTGCCCAGCCGGGTTTCGGGTCTTTCATCGGCCGAGGGCCGAGGGGAGGGGTGGGGGGTTGCGGTAATTATTCGGGAGGATCTGGATCCTAGGGAATCCACTGTTCCTCAGACGACCGGATGTGAGTCCCTGTTTGTTAAGTGTGGTTCCGGGGTTCAGATGGGCCTGTTGATCACATACCAGTGATCTGGGTATGGGGGATATAGTTGTAGAACCCCTGTCATGGTCGGATCACTCGCTCCTGAAGCTCGGCTTCCGTTCCGCACCCCCTGACCGCAGGGAGGCGGGACCATTAAAATGGTACCGCCCCAGGCGCCTGATGGATCCTGATAGGTTCCTGACGGAGCTTGGGCCATTTCCCGAAGCTCACACACACGACTCGGTTGAGGGCTTGGTCGCCACCTGGGATAGGGTGGCAGCTGGGGCCCTCGACCGAGTCGTGCCCTTGCGGCCTCTGACCCGGTGCCGATCCCAAGTGGCTCCCTGGTTCTCTGAGGAGCTAAGGGAGATGAAGCGCCGGAAAAGACGCCTAGAGAGCAGTTGGAGGGCCAGCCGTTCTGGGTCCGACCGAACACTATTACGATCTTATATTAAGACGTATTTAGTGGCGATAAGGATGGCGAGGAGATCTTACCTCTCCACCCTTATTGCGTCCGCGGAAAACCGCCCAGCCGCCCTGTTTAGGGTGACCCGCTCCCTACTGGAGGTGGGAGCGTGGGAGGACCCCTTGCAGGGACGGGCTGAGGAGTTTTCTAGGTTTCTGCAGGACAAAATTGCTCAGATCCGGGACGAGCTGGACTCCGACTGGGCATCTCCGGGCGAGGGGGCGGGGGTGGATATCGGTGCGGTCAATTGGGTTGAGTTCGATCCTGTTACTGTGGAGGACGTGGACAGGATACTGGGGGGACTGAATGCCACCACCTGTTTGCTGGACCCTTGCCCCTCCTGGCTGGTCTTGGCCACTCGGGAGGTGACACGAGGCTGGTTCCAGGGTATTATAAACGCTTCCTTGAGAGAGGGGCTGTTACCTGCCGCCTTGAAAGAGGCGGTGGTGCGGCCCCTCCTCAAGAAACTGTCCCTGGACCCAGCATTGTTATCTAACTATCGTCCTGTCTCCAACCTTCGCTTTGTTGCGAAGGTTGTAGAGAGTGTGGTGGCACGTCAGTTCCCGCAGTACCTGGATGAAGCGAGTTATCTCGACCCTCTCCAATCGGGCTTCAGGCCCGGGCACAGCACGGAGACGGCGTTGGTCGCGTTGGTGGATGACCTCTGGAGGGCACGGGACAGGGGTTGTTCCTCTGTCCTGGTCCTGTTAGATCTCTCAGCGGCTTTTGATACTGTCGACCACAGTATCCTATTGCAGCGGTTGGAGGGGTTGGGGGTGGGGGGCACCGTGTTGCGGTGGTTCACCTCCTTCCTCTCCGACCGCTCGCAATTTGTGTTGACGGGGGGGCAGAGATCGGCCCCGAGGCCCCTATGATGTGGAGTTCCTCAGGGGTCGGTGCTCTCGTCCCTGCTGTTCAACATTTATGTAAAGCCGCTGGGTGAGGTCATCCGTGGCTTCGGGGTGGAGTTCCATCAGTACGCTGACGACACTCAGCTGTACATCTCCACCCCGGGCCACCCCAACGAAGCCGTCGAAGTGATGTCCCGATGCCTGGAGGCCGTACGGAGTTGGATGGGTCGTAACAGGCTTCGTCTCAACCTGACCAAAACCGTGTGGCTGTGGTTTCCTGCGCCCAGATACAGCCAGCTGGTTCCTTCGCTGGCCGTGGGGGGAGAGGTTTTGACCCCCGTGGAAAGGGCGCGCAACTTGGGTGTCCTCCTGGACGTACGGCTGTCTTTAGAAGAACACATTGCAGCCGTCGCCAGGGGGCTTTTTATCAGATTCGTCTGATTTACCAGTTGCGGCCCTTTCTGGATCTGGGCGCACTTCGCACAGTCACTTCCGCCCTCGTCATCTCCCGCCTGGATTATTGCAATGCTCTCTACATGGGGCTCCCCTTGAAGAGTCTCCGGAGGCTGCAGTTAGTCCAGAATGCAGCCGCGCGGCTGATTGTGGGTGCTCCTTGGAGCTCCCACGTTACACCGCTTCTCCGCAGGCTGCACTGGCTTCCTGTGGCCTTCCGGATTTGATTCAAGGTGGTACTGACAGTATTTAAAGTGCTCCATGGCTCGGGACCTGGGTACTTACGGGACCGCCTGCTGCCATCATCAACCTCCCGCCGCCCAGTACGCTCCCACAGGGTTGCCCTCCTTGGGGTACCGCCGCCCGGCCGTTGTCGGTTGACAGCCCCGAGGGTTCGGGCTTTCTCTTTGGGAGCCCCCTCCCTATGGAATGATCTCCCCCCGGAGATACGGGCTATGACGGATATTCTGACCTTCCGGCGCGCAGTGAAAACCCTATTTTTTAAACAGGCTGGCCTGGCCCAGTAACTGTATTTTGGTTTTAACTTAATTTTAATTGGGGTTTTATTAGCTTTTAACTTTTAACCGAATTCTTGGGATTGACAGCCAGATCAATTTGGTTTAATTCATTTTTAATTGTATTTATTGGGTATTTATTGTGTGTTTTTAGTAGGCTGTACACCGCCCCGAGTCCCTTTTTGGGAGAGGGAGCGGTATAAAAGTTTAATTAAATAAATAAATACCTGGCTCCCTGCTATGTGACATCGGCCCTGCCTGAGCTCCTCGAGGTCATAGCTGGTCTGGCGGTTGAGACCCCCAGGCTGATGGTCATGGGGGATCTCAACCTGCCTTCGGCCGGTGGGGCCTCGGGGATTGCCCAGGAGTTCTTGGCTTCCATGACAGCCTTGGGCCTGACCCAATTAATTAAGCAACCCACGCATACTGGGGGTCACATTCTGGATCTGGTTTTTGTCTCTGGACAGTGGCAGGATGATCTGGGTGTTGGGGATGTTTTTGTTGAACCCTTGTCATGGTCAGATCATTCGCTCCTTAGGCTGGACTTCCAGGCCGCTCCTCCCCATCGCAGGGAGACGGACCAAATACGATGGTACCGCCCCAGGCGCCTGATGGATCCAGATAGGTTCCTGATGGAGCTTGGGCCATATCCCGACATTCGGACTCACGACTCGGTGGGGGACCTAGTCGCCACCTGGGAAAGGGTGGCGGCTGGGGCCCTGGACCGGGTCGTGCCCTTGCGGCCTCTGACCCGGCGCCGCTCTCGCTCGGCCCCCTGGTTTTCCGGGGAGCTGAGGGAGATGAAGCGCCGGAAAAGACGCCTGGAGAGTATTTGGAGGACTACTCGCTCCGGACCTGACCGAACACTTTTACGGTCTTTTATCAAGACCTATTTAGTGGCGATAAGGGTGGCAAGGCGTCTTTACTTTTCCACCCTTATTGAGTCCACAGGAAACCGCCCGGCTGCCCTGTTTAGAGTGACCCGCTCCCTCTTAGAAGGGGGAGCGCGGGAGGACCCCTTGCAGGGACAGGCTGAGGATTTTTCAAAGTTCCTGGTGGATAAAATCACTCAGATCCGGGATGGCTTGGACTCCGAATGGGCAGCTCTGGGTGGGGAATCGGGGGCGGAATTTGGAACAGTCATTTGGGACGAGTTTGATCCTGTGACCCCCGAAGACGTGGACAGGTTGCTGCGGGGATTGAATGCGACCACATGTTTATTGGACCCGTGTCCCTCCTGGCTGGTGTTGGCCACCCGGGAGGTGACACGAGGTTGGTTCCAGGATATTATTAACGCTTCCTTGAGTGAGGGATATCTACCCGCCGCCTTGAAAGAGGCGGTGGTGAGACCCCTCCTCAAGAAACCGTCCCTGGACTCAACTTTGTTATCTAATTATCGTCCTGTCTCCAACCTTCGTTTTATGGCGAAGGTTGTTGAGAGTGTGGTGGCACAACAGTTTCCCCAGCACCTGGATGAAGCTGTCTATTTGGATCCACGCCAATCGGGCTTCAGGCCTGGGCACAGCACAGAGACGGCGTTGGTCGCATTGGTGGATGATCTCTGGAGGGCCCGTGACAGGTGTTATTCCTCTGTCCTGGTCCTCTTAGATCTTTCGGCGGATACTGTCGACCACAGTATCCTATTGCAGCGGCTGGGGGGGTTGGGGGTGGGAGGCACCGTTATGCGGTGGTTCTCCTCCTTCCTCTCTGACCGCTCGCAATTTGTGTTGGCAGGAGGGCAGAGGTCGGCCCCGAGGCCCCTGGTTTGCGGGGTGCCTCAGGGGTCGGTGCTCTCGCCCCTTCTGTTCAACATATATATGAAGCCGCTAGGTGAGATCATCCGTGGCTTTGGGGTAGAGTTCCATCAGTACGCTGATGACACCCAGCTGTACATCTCTACCCTGGGCCACCCCGATGAAGCCGTCGAAGTGATGACCCGGTGCCTGGAGGCCGTGCGGTGTTGGATGGGGCGGAACAGGCTTCAGCTCAACCCATCTAAGACTGAGTGGCTGTGCTTCCCAGCACCCCGGTACAGCCGGCTGGTTCCATCGCTGGCTGTGGTGGGGGAAATTCTTGCCCCCACAGAGAGGGCCCGCAATCTGGGTGTCCTCCTGGATGTATGGCTGTCATTGGAAGATCATGTGGCGGCCGTCGCCAGGGGGGCTTTTGGACAGGTCCACAGGATCTACCAGTTGCGGCCCTTTCTGGATCGGGATGCGCTTCGCACGGTCACTTCCGCCCTGGTGACCTCCCGCCTAGACTATGCCAACGCTCTCTACATGGGGCTGCCTTTGAAGAGCATCCGGAGGCTCCAGTTGGTGCAGAATGCAGCCGCGAGGGTGGTAATGGGGGCACCTAGGGGCTCCCATGTTATGCCACTTCTGCGCGAGCTGCATTGGCTCCCGGTGGCCCTCCGGGTGCGCTTCAAAGTCTTGGTCACTATCTTTAAAGCGCTCCATGGCTCGGGACCAGGTTACTTGCGAGACCGCCTCCTGCCACCATCGGCTTCCCACCGACCGGTACGCTCCCATAGAGTTGGTCTCCTCGGGGTGCCGCCGGCTGGACGGCTGGCGACTCCGAGGGCGCGGGCCTTCTCATTGGGAGCACCCCCTCTCTGGAATGAATTACCCCCGGAGGTAAGGGCTGCCCCCGATCTCATGGCCTTCCGTCGGTTACTCAAAACGCACTTATTTCGGCAGGCTGGACTGGCCTAGGGGTTTTTAAATTTTAACCGGGTTTTAATCTTTTTTAATACTTGCTTTACATTTTAATTAGAGCCATATTATATTTCAGTTTTTAAATTTTAATATTATTATGTTGTCTCGTGTATTGTACTTTGTATATGTGTTCTTATTGGCTGTTCACCGCCCCGAGTCCCTTCGGGGAGAGGGGGGCAGTATATAAATCGAATAAATAAATAAATAAATAACTAGACATAAGAACAGTTTTTCCTCGAAAGCCATCACTCTGCTAAACAAATACTGTAATTTCCTCAACACTATTCAACTATTACAAAGTCTGAACTACTATTACTATTAATCTTCTCATCACTCCTTATCACCCATCCCCTCCCACTTGTGACTGTATGACTGTAACTTTGTCGCTTGTATCCTTATGATTTATATTGATTGTTTCCTAGTATGATTTGATTGCTTATTGTACCCTATGACTATCATTAAGTGTTGTACCTTAAGATTCTTGATGAATTGATGAATGATTCTTTTATGTACACTGAGAGCATTTGCACCAAGACAAATTCCTTGTGTGTCCAACCACACTTGGCCAATAAAGAATTCTATTCTATTTTATACCTCCAACTTGGCCCCCAATGTCCAGTTATCATCAGCTGGAGGAAAAAAAAACTCTCCCAAGAACAGTTTTGAAAGGGAAGAAATTCAGTCCGATCCCAAAGTATATATAAATTATAAATAAAAACCAACACAAACCATGCTGCAGCAATTAATGAGACAGGGCAGGATAAGGAATTGCAGACTTCCAAAAGATAATGAAACACACACAGTTGGGAGGACGCTGGAACCCAGATAAGACTTGACAAACCAAGATAATTCAATAATTGCTTCCAGCAAGGTGCTGTGCGTAAACGCTCTTTTAAAATCCTGTTTTCCCAGCTGTAGCTAATGAAAGAAATCAGGGCCCTTTTCTCCCCCATAACTCACGTTGCTCCCTTCTCCTTTCCTCCCTGCGTGCTCTGGGATGAAGTGGGGGTGGCCCTGGGTCTTCCTCTGAATGCCCAGCTGGACTGTGCCATTCCCAGTTTCTTCCACAGCCACCGGAGCCACACTCCCACTCCTTGTCAGCTGCTCAACTCCCCCTCGGAATCAGATTCCAACAGAGGCATAACAACAACTTTAAGACTTGTGGACTTCAACTCCCAGAATTCCTCAGCCAAAGCTGGCTGAGGAATTCTGGAAATTGAAGTCCACAAGTCTTAAAGTTGCCAAGATTGGAGACCCCTGCTCTGGATTATTTATTGTCTTCTTTTTATAGAATTGCTCAAGGATCATTGAATTACTTGCAGTCTTCATGATAGGATAAAATCAGAAAGGGAATAAAGAAAACCAACTAAGCTAGTGTGTGCTTGATCCAGGATCTTCGAAGTTTGGCATGCAGCTGGATTCAGCACACCTGCAAGCACATTGTGTCAAGTGCTCTGGCATTCATCCTCGTTCCTGAAGCTGGATCACAAAACGGACAAGGATTGGAGATATTTAGTTCAAGTCAACCCTACCATGAAAACTCTCTAGTGAGTTTGGTATCTTTCACCTGGTGTCTTTCAGCCAATTTACTCTATAAGGTTGTTTTGAAGATTAATTGGAGGGCAAGAGTATTATTTAGAGCAGAGGTGGGCAACTATAAACACTTTATGATCTGTGGACAACATGGCTGACTCAGGAATTCTGGGAGTTGAAGTTCACAGGCCATAAAAAGGCCATAGTTGCCCACCCCTGATCTAAAGCTTGAACTCCAGGAGGAAAGGTATGATATTAATGTACATATTTTAGATTAAAATAAGGGGACTATATAGAATCAGACAAGAAAGTTGCAGCAATGAATTCCTATCCCATCTTACTATTAATTTCTGAACATTTTCTGAAACCATGACAAAGTTCAACTTCAGGTTTATTGTGGTCTATAATCAGTCAGAGCAACATACAAGAATACTGAGACATTATATTGAGACACTTCTATTTTGCACCCTCATCTTCAGTAAAAAATAATAATAATCCACAAATTAATGAAATAATGTAAAAAAAATGCTCAGAAAGCTGAAATCTTGCCTTTTAGGCCCAGCTCATCTGCCAACCGCTGAAAAGTATTGACCTCCAAGCCCTGAATCAATAGATTCGTGGTAACTTTGAAAATGTCATCACAGAGGAAGTAAGAACCACTGTGAGGTCATAAGGTTCTCATATTCTTTGGCTGCGCTGGAATATTTCACCAAAGCTGTGTAGACCTCGTGAGGCCTTATCAAGCTTCTGCGAAGAAAATAAGCAAGGTAGAAACGAAGTTGAAAAGAATTTTTTTTTTAAAAAAGGTGAGAATTCATGAAGGTAATTCAAACAATGACTTGTCTCTTCGGCAGGCATCCTGGGAAGTTGCCAAGTTCATCCTTCTGGAGAAATAGATATTTTATTTATTTATTTATTGAATTTTTATGCCACCTTGCCTCACTAACCAAAGCGAGTCTAGGGCAGAGGTACCCAACCCCTTGTCTGCAAACCGGTACCAGTATGTAGAACCCATTGGGAACTGGTTCCTGCAAGCAGCAGGCGAGCACATAACACTTCATATGTGCATGCATGAGAATAGGTTGAGCGTACAAAACCATCCTTTCCTCTCCACCTCCCAGTCACTACCAATCTGTGTTGCTGGAAAGGTGGGAGTCCACTGCCCTAGGCAGTTTACATTGGCATGAAATTTCTGAAATTTTGAGTAGTTCGGAAAACCGGCAAATATCACTTCTGACTGGCCCCTCCCTCATCTATTCTCTGCCTCTCATTGGCTGGATCTTCTTTTGTTGTCCTGCACAGGAGCTGGAAAGCAGGTTAGTGGGGTGTGGAGGGAATGTAGATTTTACAGTGTCCTTCCCCTGGAGTGGGGTGAGAATGGAGATTGTGCAGTATCCTTCTGCCATGCCCACCAAGTCACACCATGCCCACCAAGCCACGCCCACAAAACCAGTAGTAAAAGGATTTGAATCCCACCACTGAGATAATCAACACCTTGAATTGGACCTGGAAGTAAACCGGCAAGCAATGCAGCTCCACTCTGTAGTTACATCCTCAAACCCCCACTCTTTTAACCTCAAACTATCCAGTATTGACCTCACCCCATTCCTAAGAGGTCTGTAAGGGGCGTGCATACGTGCACCATTGTGCCTCCCGTCCCTGTCCTATTGTCCCCATTTAATCGTACCTATTTTCTGTATTCTTACTCATGTTTATACATATACCTATTATTTTGTAAGCGATTGACAAATCAAATAAATAAATAAATAAAATAATAGCGGATGTTACATGCACCACTTTAACGACCTCCAGAATTGTCTGTGCCGCTGCATTATTTACAGCTGTAACTTCTGAAATACTCTTCAAGGGTCGCCCCATGTAGAGCATATTGCAGTAATATGTTATTTTATTTTTTAATGTTTTATTTTTCTCCTGAGAACACCAAATCAGTAAGTATAATATGCATATATTGCTTCCAAAAGCAAGTCTGGTTTGCAGTGCTAGAAGTTGGGGATCTCCTAGGAGCAGAAACAAGATGGATAACTTTACAGAAGAGATGGCAAAGGAAGTACATTCCCTCAGTACATTCCCTCTAGAATAGTCTCTCCTCCAGAAACTCTTGTGCCAGGGAAATTTCCAGAATAATTCTGCCTTTTTCCGGCTTCATAGTTTGAATCTGGAGGTCACTGTTTCCTCTTCCCTGACTTGGATCTTTGCTCCCAACAGGGCCTTGAAATTCCTTCCAGCTTAAAACAAGATTTATTGCAAGGTCCTATCAAATTCTGGCTCTTTTCTTCTTGAGCAGGGGTTGCTGTGCCTAAATGTAAACATTCTCATATAGACGTTTGTTTCCTGAGTACAGCTGGTTTTTCCACATAAATGCTTGTCCTGGATAATGTGGTGTCCCAAAGGGCTTTGCACTTTTGTGCAAAGTTCCCTTTAACCGAATATTAATTGGGTCTCACATCATGAAATGTTAGTTGGGAATAACAGAAATAAACAATACTTTAAGTATTGAGGCAATACTTTAAAGATGTTAGCATCTCCTGTCTTTAAGGAGAAATTAATAGATGGAAAATGGACCATATAGATCCAGTTATCACTATATCTGTTCAGAATGGGCTGGTGACCAAATGCACAAAAATGTATGTTTGTAGCATTCTGCATATTGTTGGGAGTAGGTTTTTGGCAAATAGGTGTGACAAAGGACAACATCAGTGTAGCATTTCCAGTGAAACCATTGTGCTATTAACGGTGTTACAATGGAAAAGCCAAATGACATTTCTAGAATACAGAATAACACCCTAGGTCCTATTAAAATATCAATATAAACATATTTTCTGGCTCCCAGAAAACAGACTTTATGTCAGCATACATTCCAGCTAGCATTTCTTGTCTTGCAATAAATCTGTGTGAAAGAAACACAATGATAACACTAATATTATTGCCAGACAAGAAATACTTTTGAAGTGTTTCTTACTTCCATAAAATATGTAACAGGCTTATTAATGAGAATTGTGTTTAATTTTGACAGATTAAGAAGAATTATTGAACAATGACCATGGCAAGATGACGGAAGCAATTGCTTTATCTTCCCACGCTATTACAATGAAAACAAATGACACAGAGCTAAATAATTGGCTACAGATAAGGAGCAAAGGGTTTTCCATGGAAACAGTGGCAGCCTTATCCATTCCAATCTGTTTCTGGGGATTGATTGGGAACGCAACTGCCTGTTGGCTGCTCTGCAGCAAGGTGAAGAAGACAACATTCGTAGTTTATATTCTCAATTTGATAATAGCTGATTTTATTGTGGCTACTTACTTCCTTATAGTGTTTAGTGTATTTCTGACATCACTTTATGTCAGTTATTATTTTTCACGGGCAATGGAGAATATTTATTCATTGTCAAGCAATGCCAGCATTTTTTTATTAACAGTTACATGCTTTGAAAGGTATTTTATGGTCTCTTTCCCTCTCTATTATCAACAGCACCGTCCAAAGGAATTCACAACAAATATATGCTGCATAATATGGTTCTGGTCTTCTCTAGTGGCCCTGACATTATATGTTTCCTGCTACCCAAAATTGCTTTCATCCCACTCTGAAAGCAATTCTTTCTGTCACGGTGCATCAATATTTGAATTGATTTTTCAGCTTATGTTTTTGTTTCCCATCATGTCCTTTTCTGCTTTGTCCCTTTTTATCAGAATGCGGAAAAGACCGAAGCAAAGGACCAAATCAAGACTTGATATTACCCTCATTATCATGGTTATCCTTTCTCTTGTTTGTATTTTTACATTTCAAACTCGTTATTTTATAAGCAAGTGGGTTAAGGCACTTCGTAACCCAACTTTATTTCAACTGTCTCTGCTGTTTGACTCTATCAAAAGCAGCGTCAGCCCTTTGATCTATTTCTTCGTTGGAAATTGGCAAAGACAGGAGGCCACAGAGCCTATGCATAAGTTGCTTGAAAGAGCTTTGAACGAAAAAGAAAACACAGATACTCTAGACATCAGTTAGCTACAGCTGGTCACAAAAGAATTTGGGAGTCAAAAATGAAAAAAATATATAAAGACATATCTGATGAAACCTTTTCTTTCGCTAAAAATGCACGTTACAGATATATTTACCAGTTACTACTTCTAACTTAGCTTACTACCTAAGGCCTTTAGGGGAATCAAACTCATGTTTTAAAAAAATGGGACTTTTAAGATTTTATATTTGGAAGGGCCACTCTGCCAGGGGACAAAAGCCTACAAAAAGCAAGATCAAAAAGTATGATCACAGAAAAATGAAAACTACATTATGTACAAACCCTACAAAATGGACTATTCATATTGTTTTACTAAAAATAAAACTAGCACTATGTACCTGAACCATTTCATTATGTGTGGCCTTTGTAGCTGAATTAATTTTTCCTATGAATAGGAAATAGCTATACAATGTGTGTTTTCTATATTTATAGTACAAGAAAAAGAATGACAAAGAGAATACATAAAAGATGCTACCTCTATCGGGTCTTTCTGAAAACATAGAAACACTAAGAATGCTGCTGTGCATGGTAATGCCAGGGAATAGGATTCGATAGGACAGGACAGGACAGAATAGAACAGAATCCTTATTCAATAAGTTTAATTTCTTCATTAATTCAGTTAAGAATTATTTATTGAGTACACTAAAGCACACTTGAATCTGAAACACTCTTAAATGCTTTGTTCTGCCTATTACACTATTAATAAGGTATTAATTAATACACAATCTGATAAAAAGTTATTGCTCCTCAAGAGTAAATTCTATATACTACTGTACTATAGGAATTATGTCTTATGAATACAGAATTCCTTAGACAATTTCACAACACGGGGACCACCGCATCAAAAACCCTTGCATTTTACCTTAAACGGATGGACCTGCAGTTATCTTAGATAACATTTAAGGCTCTATTAAATGTTAGAATGAATAGTGGGAAATTATGGTACAACTGTGCCTAGCAGGGATTAGGGAAACTGAAGTTTTGAAAGATAAAACAATGGTCTTTATACAGGATTGTTATAAAGTAAATAGAGGTTTGTCAAAGTGATCCCATAGAACAGGGGTCCCTGACCCCATCCATAGACAGCACAGGTCTGTGGCATGCTGGCAACTGGGACACGCAAATAAGTGAAGCCCCATCTGTGGTATGCAGGCAGCAGGAAAACCATGCCCCTTCTGGTCTGCAGAAAAATCCTTCTCCATGGAAACAGTCCCTGCTGCCCAAAAGGTTTGGGGGGCCACTGCCATAGAACCTCCTTTCTATGTAATACATGACCTAAATTTTTGATTCTAAAATGTTGTAAATTGTCCCCCTTCCCAAGCAAAAGAAGACAGGAAATGACTAGATCTGCTAACTCTGCTTTTATTATAAGGCTATATTAACAGAATCTTGCCAGGTACAAAATTATCCCTGCCACTTTTAACTACCTGATCAATTAGGGCGGGTCTTTCCTGTTTCTTCACCTGATCCATTGGGGACTCACCCTCTCTTGTTTGATCATTTCCTATGCAGCATCTCTTTACCTCATCTTCATGATATCCACATTATACCATTACAACTATCAACGTCAGGTGCGAACACCCAGGTCTGCACATGAAGAATTCAATTAGCTGACTTATTACTTAGGCCTTTATGAGAGAATCTCCTCCAACATTGTTTGCATCTGGGTAAGACTAAATAAGGTTCAATGGCATTCAAGGTAGAGTTGGCCTTCACCTTTTAGTGCCTGTGCAAGGACTTGGGATCCCCAAGCCCCAGGCCATGGCCCTTTATCCTGAGAAATTAGGAACCGGGCTGTGGAAGGGGCAGGCAAGCAAGCACATCCCCACGCGTGCAGTAGCGGGTGAGCATGTGTGTATGCTCCCTTTACACTAGCAGGGGTGTGTGTGCCCCCCATTTGTGGAAAAGAGGTCACGCACACACATGTGCTCTTGCCCACTGCTTGCACAGAACTATCACATGCCGTGGTGGCGCAGTAGTTAGAATGCAGTACTGCAAGCTGCTACTGCTGCCTGCTGGCTACTTGGAATTTGGCAGTTTGAATCTCAGCAGGCTTAACGTTGACTCAGCCTTCCATCCTCCTGAGGTGCATAAAATCCACCTCAGGAGGTGGATTGTTGGAGGCAATATGCTGACTCTGTAAACCACTTAGAGAGGGCTGTAAAAGCAGTATATAAGTATAAGTGCTATTGCTATCACACATACACCCCTGATGGTTCACAAAACCAGAAATGTTGGGGAACTCTGCTCTAGACCAGGGCTGTCAAACTCACGGCCCATGGGTCAGATGCATCACATGCTGGCCACGTCCACGCCCAATTTAGCGAAGGGGAAAAATGTCCCAATATGTCACGTGATTTTGAAACCTCTGCTCTAGACTATAATTCTCTGCTTGATTCATACCCAGGGTCTGCCAGTCTCTCTCCAGCCATCAATGCTTTTCAACCTGATAAGGGGCAAGTAAGAACTGTGATTGTAATTCCAATTATACAGGAAGTATACTGGGACAGAAGGGACCTTAGCTTGTTGGTTTTTAATTCTGTCTGAGATGGCTATTAAAGTAGAAACAGAGAATTTGTATTCTGCTCTGTAATCTGATGGGGGAAATGTTGGAAATAATAAGGCTATTATTATTTTAAGTGCAATCATAGTTGCCAATTTGAAATGTCATCATTCTTACCAACAAGAAACATGCTAAGATGATCAGTCATGACTGATACCTGGATAGTCAGCTATCCCTATGCTATGGAACTCTTTTGATATAGAGCTCTGATCTATCTTCACCTCTTGAATTTCAGGTAACCAGTTAAGACTTGGTTTTTTCCATCTAGCCCATGAGGAAGGCATAGTATGAAATGTTGGGATGCATCAACAAAAACATGACTTTGTGTGTTTTCCTGTGTCCTTTACAGTGTGGTTGAGTTAATGGTTAACTCTCTAAGAGGTTAGCAAGATAGATAGATAGATGGATGGATGGATGGATGGATGGATGGATGGATGGATGGATGGATGGATGGATGGATGGATAGATAGATAGATAGATAGATAGATAGATAGATAGATAGATAGATAGATAGATAGATAGATAGATAGATAGATAGATAGATAGAGTGTGTGTGGGGGGGTGTCATGCCCCTGGTGGAGACTGACTCTGAGGGAGAGGAGGAACAGCTGACAGGGAGTGGAAGTGTGGCTCGGAGGTTGTGGAGGAGGCTGGGGAAGGGCAGAGGCCGGCTGGGCAGTCAGAGGAAGAACCAGGCCCATCCCCTCTCCATCCTAGGACATGCAGGGAGGAACAGAGAAGGCAACAACTTGGCTTACGAGAGAGGAAGCGGCCATGATCCCAATCATTGGTTGCAGCTGGGGAGAATAGTATATAAGAGAGATGGTTAAAACACAGTGTTGCCAGAAGCAAGGTGTGTGTTATTTTGGGCTGAAGTTATCTTGGTTGACGTCCTTCCAACAGACTGTGCTTTGTTATCTCCTTGAAGTTGGTAATTACTTATCCTGGTCCATTGTGGAAATTCCTTCATTGTAGTTTGTTTTAGTTTTTTATTTCACCTCTACCTGCTCATTAAGTTTGGACCGTATTGCTTTCTTCTGAAGATTATTTTTGAATACCTTTTATCTCCAATTGAGAATTATTGAATAGTGGGGCCTAATTGGAGGCATTAAAGGACATTTATTTACATTTTGGATTTTGTTACGTTTGTATCTCACCCTGGGTCATCACAGTGTGTTTGATTGTTAGTCACTCAGAGAGTTAATCACTTCCAGAACTCATGGCATAGAAATACAAAAAATAAGAAAGGAAAAGAAAAATAGAATTTACATCTACTGTATATGGAATACAAAGTATTCCATATACAAAATTGCAAATCTCTGTGAATCTGATATTTAAAGCTCTGGTCATCAACTGTAATAAAGAATTTGATTTGATACTTAAGAGCTGTGGGAGAAAATAGCACCCTCTGAAACAAGGTAAAGTTCTTATAGAAGAAAGACTCAATTTGGTCTAGTGATTAAGGCAACAGGCTAGAAAGTGGGAGATCATGAATTCAAATCCTGCCTTGGCCATGAAAGTTAGCTGGGTGTCCTTGGGCCAATCACTCTCTCTGTTCAATCCACTCCAGGGTTGTTGTTAGGGGGAAAATAGGAAGAAGAAAGTGTGTTGGATATATTCAGGAGGAAAGTGGATATGTTCACTGCTTTATTTATAAACAAACAAACAAGAATTAGTGCTTTGTGTAATTCTCCAGAACACAGCCAAAAGTGGAAGTTTTGTCTTTGAGCGCTATTCTGATCAGGCTGACCTAAAGATGTTTCGGTTGATAAAATCAAAATGTATTTTAAAGACTTTTTAAAAAGGACATATATTTCCTCTCTTTTCTCCACAGCAATTCATTTACAAGATAGACTCTGAAACTGAAGCTAGGTTAAAATAGGTCTCAAGTGATTCTGTTGTGAACCTTACCATGCTATTAATAACAACTCTTCTGAGGTCACGAGATTCTAGTATTCTATTTGTTACGCAAGAAACACATCATAATTGTGGAGCCAGCTCTATCTTGGCAGAATTATATTACAGTAATGTGAAAAACAGAAGTTTGATAAATGAAGACTAAAAGGAGAACTGGAATCTGGTGTTAGTATTGATTCTTTCGTTTAACAGATACTTATGTTAATCTTTTAAAAACCATTTCTTGCCACAACATAATGAAGTGCCTGATTAAGATGTTTATAGGAATTGGCCAAAAGTACACTGTAGTATATGATTTGTATCTCCTGAGAACATCCAATCAGTAGATAGATTCTTCATTGATCTACCAGAAATGAGTATATTACACCTGAGTCACAGAAAACAAAAATAAAGCCCAGGGACTTTAATGGCACTGTTCTGGAAAGCGGTGTAATAACTGTGCCAAAGGTTTAGACCCAAAGACTATATTTTAGCCACAACTTTCTCTTTTAAGGGTTAACTGAGACTGATGTTCAAATGAGAAAACGACAGATGATTTGAACCAGAGGTTTGGCCAATTTCTTATGGCTTTGGAAAATAGTGGTGTTTGAGGATCATTATGGCAACAGGATGATGTTCCTCATACTTGCCAACTCAGTGGAAGAAAGCATGCCACCCTCTTTCTAACTTCAAGCCTTCCTATCTCCAGCCCATTCATCTGTGACCTATAAATTGTGATCAATCCTATTTCCCCTTGCTACCTTTCATCAGATACTCTGCCAGTTTTACAAGTCAATCTATTTCTCCAATCTTTACTTAATCTACACTTTAATTCTGGGAAATGTTTCTTATCTATTGATACAATTAACACTTAAAACATTTTTTTAATCCAAAAGTAATTGATGGTATATTGTTTGTAATATAGTTACATAATATAGTAAATGTATTGTTTATCCATTCTAGGAAGCAAGTTTTAGCAGGCAGAAAAAGTGCTTTTACTTTTTATATAAAGATACTTAACTCTCTCTTCTCCTTGCCTGGCAATCACAGAAACTGGCAGAGAGCCACTTGTAACTAATTAAATGCCATTTAATAATATGCGTTTGCTCTTTCTGCCCAAGTGTGTTGAAAAAAAATAATAAGCGCTGAAAATTAAGATAATGCATCCTTAGTTAGAACAGAATTTATTACGAACCAGGCTGCAATCCCCAGGCAATAATTTGGAATATATCTTGCTGCTGTGAAATGAGACCTGTCCATTGTACATTAGACTTCTTGGCCATCATCCAAAATAAAACAAAGGAAAAGAGGCATTTCTTTTCCCATACCATTGATCGAAGAATTCACTTCAAAAATAATGTGATGAAAGCACAAGTGGTCCTTTGGAAGAGAATATTTGTAGATCAGGATTGAAATGAGGGTCCTTGGTACTCTCTGAGCTTGGTTGTTTTCTTGCAGATGTTTTATTACCAAACCGGGTAATAAAGAAAACAACCAAGCTCACAGAGCAGCAAGAACCCCACAGATGGTCCTTGTTTAATGATCACTTGTTCAAGTAACCATTCAAAATTAGGATGGCACTGAACAAACAATAGTTATGACATTCTCAGCATTCTGGCCATCACAGCATCCCACAGATATGTGATAGCTATTTGCAATCTTCCCAGCTGGTTTCCCACAGGCAAAGTCAACTGGGAACCCAACAAGAGATTGGAAGTCGTAATTCCAGCACTGAGAGTGCTGGAATTGCTGAAACTAAGTCGAATGGGCATGTGTTGTTGTGCTTTAGACCTGTGTCACTTAGTGCTGGCAATTCCAGTCCACATTACCATTGTTTAACTGAGAATTACCTGTGTAACTTATGAGACAGTATAATATCTCTCAATACTATCTTTAAAAATATAGTCAGTTAGTTAAAGTCATATTCTGTGTGTGTACTGTGTCAGGATACAGCATTTAATTAGTGGGATATAGGTAACATCATACTGATCTGCAAGATAGTTTCTACTTTGGACAAACTTGAGAGTAAAATTGGGCTTTGATGGCATCTATGCTACATTGACCAAGTGTGCCACACTGGCTGAAATTATGCTGTTAGCACGTGGCATATTACTCTTACAACCATGGTTGATAATCTAACCTGTCTTTCTTTTGCTGAAAACTGAAGTGAAGCCAGAATTAAGTCAAGTTATTACCAAATGTAGAGGTCAATATTTAGGGATTCTCCTGAGGAGTATCATGGTATGTGGAATATTTGTGCCTTGGAATGGAAGTAAATGGTAAAGCGCATAAGGCATCCAACCATCCCTCTGTCTTCTCAAAGAGGAAAACAAAGACTAACAAATCCTTGGCATTAAGCAGATAGTCTAAGTTAGTTCTTCCCAAAGCATCTTTTATCTTACAGGTGGTTTTGTTCAAAGTTTCCTACCTGTCTTAATAATTGTGTTTGATTTGACAGGCTGAAAAAAAAAAGTACCCAACATTTTATTAGCAACATGGAGGCAGAGGAAAGTTCCTTGTCTTCCCGCTTTCATGATACCGAGGAATACAATGTAGAAGAAAAAGTACTAATCATCTCTCTTCCGATCTGCATTTTGGGATTCATAGGAAATTCAGTTATTTTATGGATTCTCTGCTGCAGGCTCAGGATTAAATTAAACCTGTACTTTGTGTGTGTGGGAGCTGCTAATAACGTTATAAACTTCAGCATCATTGCTGAGTATGTTATGTTTTTTAAACCACAGGCCTTCAGCTTAATGTATTACCGGGTATTACATGTTTTGCATTTAAGCAGTCATCAAGTCGGCCTTTATATGTTTACAGCTATTGCTGCCGAGCGATGGTGCATTCATTTTTTCCCTGCTTGGTATAAACAGTTTCGGCCCGTGAATTTCTCAGCCTTTGTGTCCTTTTCTTTGTGGGTGTTCACCACTCTGTTATCTATTGTGACCCACTATCTTTGCTCTCCAACGATGGAAGTAAACATCAAAGACATTGAGAAATGTACAACTTCAACCATAGTACTTATCATCACACAATTAATTTTTATTCCAAGTACAATATTTTTTACTTTAGGCATATGGATTAGAATTCATATGAGACAAGAGGAAGCTCCTCCACTAAGACTAGATGTCACTGTTGTAGCCACAGTTCTTCTCTTTCTGATGTTGAATGTACCATTTAACTTAGCTACGATCTTGATGTACTGGGTTGACAGCATTGATGGATATATTCTGACTAGCCTTCACACGCTATTGGAGTCTTTCAGCAGTTCTATCAGTCCTTTTATATATCTCATTGTTGGGTGTTGGAAGAAGCCGAAAATGAAGACAGCCTTTGTGTTTCTTGAAATAGCTTTGTCAGACAAAACAGCCCTGCTTGTAAAAACACAAGCAGAGACTTTAAAATCAACAACTAGAAGAAGCATAGAAGAAAACTGATGTGCATTCTCTGCTACAAAATAAATTTCTTTACAAATGTTGTATGCACTGTTACTGACTTCTAGTACATGCCTGGGTACTGTGCCTCCTCATAACGTACCAAGCCCTTGTTCCTAACACTGGGCAGAGATGAGAAGAGCTGGTAGAAATTCAGAGCACTCCAACCAAAACCTCATGCAGGAGGCAAACCTGCATGTGGACATGTGTCTTATCTTGCAAAAAAGAATGTCATTTATCAGAAAGGCAGACCAGCGTGGGCTTGTTTTAAAAAGAACTGCGAGAAGCAAGAGCAGAGACCTCAAATTGCCCCTCAACAACGAGAGCAGGACAACAAATGGAGTAGGTGAAGAGATCACACTGACATGGCATTTCCGGTATGAAGATTACATTGTGCATGCATGTAAGACATATACATATTCATACAAATTTCATGCAAATTTGTATAATTCTTTGTGAATTGTAGGGGGAAAATGCTTATGCAGTCATTAATTGAGCCACCACAGAATAAACCGGTGACCCCTTAGAACAGGGGTGTCAAACTGGCAGCCCGCAGGCTGGATGCTTCATGCACAGGCCACATCCACGGCAGCTCCGCAAAGGCAAAAAGCATTGCTATATGCCACGATACGTCACGTGACGTGACTGAGTTTGACACTCGGGCCTTAGAGTGATCATTCAACGAAAATTCTAAAGAAGAGAAAGAAGTATAGGCAACACAATCAGACCATTAAGAAAGGCAAGCAGCCCCCCCCACCCCCGGGCCAAAATTCAGGGGGTCCTCGACTTACAACAGTTCACTTAGTGACCATTCCATTATGTCCAGTGGTGGGATTCAAATTTTTTTACTATCGGTTCTCTGGGCGTGGCTTGGTGGGCGTGGTTTGGCTTAGTGGTGGTGGCAGAGGAAGGAGACTGCAAAATCCCCATTCCCTCCCCACTCCTGGGGGAAGGTTCCATGTGCCTTTGGTGTTTAGTCATGCCGGCCACATGACCACGGAGATGTCTTCAGGCAGCGCTGGCTCTTCAGCTTTGTAATGGAGATGAGCACTGCCTCCTAGAGTCAGAAATGACTAGCGTGTATATGCAAGGGGAACCTTTACCATTAGTTAAGTATTCTGCGGTAAAAGTACAATTGAAAGCAGCATCCTCGGTCTCTGGGATTCCCAAATAATTTGGGGCTAGTGGCAATAGCCATCATCTGGAATCTTTCTTTATGGTAGGTTCATTCGGAAAAAGGGGACTTGCCCATTCAAAAGTGACTATCATGGTAAACATGTTTCCTTGAAAAAATACAGATATAAAACATAACACAACATTTATTAGAAAACTGATGATTGGCTTCCGGTGCAGCATGACAGATTGAACTCCACTGTGCTTTTTCCCAAATCAGCAAGCATGGCCAAATTAGGAGCCAATGAAGGAAATGGCTGCTTAGCACCCCCCTCCAGGTCAAGGAGAAGGTAAGGATCACCTACACTTGACCTCTTACAGCTACTCCTTGAGAAGAAATCACAAAAAAGGATTTTCCAATGGGTTTGAGAGGTAAGGCAAGCTGACATTTTTATTTTCAAATGCTAAATATCATATGGAGCCTAAAAAAGCATTCTTGGAAATATACTCAGGGCAATGTTCAGAGGTGGTATTCAGCAGGTTCTGACCAGTTCTGGAGAAAAGGGAGCAAAAATTTTGAGTAGTTTGGAGAACCGGCAAATACCACCTCTGACTGGCCCAGTCCCCCTCTATTCTCTGCTTCCTGAGTCCCAGCTGATCGGCTGGATCTTCTTTTGTTGCCCTGCACAGGATAATGGAGCTGGAAAGCAGGTTAGTGGAGTGTGGAGAGAATGGGATTTTGCAGTAACCTTCCCCCAGGAGTGGGGAGGGAATGGAGGTTTTGCAGTATCCTTCCCCTGCCATGCCACACCCACCAAATTACGCCCACAGAACTAGTAGTAAAAAATTTTGACTCCCACCACTGGCGACGTTGCCTTTTTCAGTATAATCGAGTAACAAATGGAAAAATTAAAAAATAACAAGCAAATGGGAAAACTGCTAGCTATCTAGTGAACATGCCTAGTTGCACAATACTGGGGATCTCAGCAATACAAAGCACTTTTAGAGTTTGGCTGACAGACACAATACAGTAGGTTATACATGATGTATAAATAATGTGTTTAGCCTATGAGAACCTAATCAATTATGCTCTGTCAACAAATCACAGTAAACCATGAAGAGCTACTGATAAAAACTTTTGAGAGGCCGAAGAGTATGAGGAAGAAGTTTTACTCATATTTGCTTACAGTATATTTATTTTCCTCAGATTTGGGGTGGGGTATTTGTCCTAATCAGAAGGGAACAAATAAAGGAGCTTATTTGCAATCTATGATGATACTACTAGCAATTCAAATAGAATAAATAAATAGATTCAAATAGAATAAAATTCATAAGGTAGCCATATGGATGTTGGCACTGCAATTAACTACTGTGCTTTGGAATGTGAAGAAAACCTGCCCTGGATCAAAATGGGAAAAATTGATTCATCTGTGGGGCAGATAAACCGTAGTGAATATAAATCATATAGTTATCATTTCTCATTGAATGGTGCAAATGTAGAAACGTAACACAGAAAGCTTCATGTATTAGGAGAAATTGATATAAAAGTGTAGATTAAAATAAATTCTAATTAGAAAAAAATGAATATACACAATCCAACAATACTAACAAGACAGATTAAAATGAGGCTACTCCACATATTCCATGCTATAATTTAAAGGTTATTTTGTAAAAACTAGTTATTAATATATTCATGATTTCTTTCCAAGTTATCTTTGGCTTCTGAGCTATGTATTGATAAGCCAGAGAAGGTGCCCTTTAAAAATAATAAAAACTAAGTCATGGTGGCCCTGCCTATTTTATATTATATATTATCTAATCCTGTTTCAAAATTAAGACAAACACTATGCTCAAACCAAGACAAAATTCACAATGAAACAGATTCAGGATGATTTTTGACCATAATTAAACTGTGGTTAACAGTTGCTATGAGGTCATAGGATTCTCATTCTGTTGTTTGACCATGTCATAGGCACCTGGTGATAGAATTAGATGTTTATGATGAACCAGAAACCTGTTCAGATGGTTGGGAAAAAAATATGGGATAACCATGGTAGCATTTACTTTTCTATCTAATTTAATAAACAGTTTTATTAGCCACAAGTGTCTATTTAAGAGGCATTCTAGGAATTTGCGAAAATAATCCTGTATAATGTATTCTGTAATTTGATTGTAAGAATATTTAACCAGTGATCAGATAGTTAAAAAGAGATCACCGCACCAGGGGTGGGATTCAAAGTTTTTTATTACCTGTTCTGTGGGCATGGCGTAGCTTGGTGGGTGTGGCAGGGAAAGGATACTGTAAAATCCCCATTCCTAACCTGCTTTCCAGCTCCATTCTCCTGTGCAGGGCAACAAAAGAAGACCCAGCCAATCAGCTGGGAGTCGGGAGGCAGAGAATAGATGTGGGTGGGGCCAGTCAGAGGTGATATTTACCGGTTCTCCAAACTACTCCAAATTTCCGCTCCCTGTTCTCCAGAACTGATCAGAACCTGCTGAATACCACCTCTGCACTGCGGCAAAAATAGAATAGTCCTTATAATAGCTGGAAGGAAGTTTGGAACTCAGGCAAATGAAAATCATCTTTTCTCTTTGGTGTTTTCTTCAGAAATAAGGTTGGCCACTTCTGTCTTTCCTAACCCATTTGCTATTCCTCAAGACTGAAGAGCAATTCTGCATTGACTTCAGAGAGGCAGAGTTAAAGAGTTTGATCTGTAGGTGATCTTTATGTAGACACAGATAAGTTCCAATGCAAGTTATTTTGCATAATCAGTACCTTAGTAGGCGATTATTGACAGATTATTGACAGTAGTGTAAGAATGGAGATACTGTAGTCTTCTAATGTTGCCAAACTACAAGCCCCAGCATCCTTTCCCTTTGCCAGTATTGTCAGTTAATAATACCTAAAGGATTACTGGTTACTTACCTTAGCAGTACTAAAAGAGGTATCTAGATGAACCATTTCAATTAGTATCGGGGCCAGTCCAGTATAGAAATTCCTATGAACAATCTGATCTCTAGAACCTGCAGCATTTCTGTTGTTTCCTGGTTGTCCTGGTTCATGGGGGAATCATTGGGCATGAAAAGGAACATTTAACATTTTAAGGATAAACCTATATATATTTATAATACAACACTGGTTCACATAGTATTTTTGTATATGTATATTGAAGTGGCCACTTCTGAAAAGGAATCTTTTTGCATATTGCAATTTTGTTCTGGAAAAGCTATTTATTTAAGAAATGTAAGAAAGGGGTTATATCACACATTTGTTGATTTAGATAAAATGTATTATAAAATAAGTAGATTTGGTCCCTTTGCTCCCAATTATATTAAAAGTGATTTCTCTATTGGAACTATCACCTTATCACCAACGAAACTATTTGGAAGATTATGTAGAAATTTGTCTGGTAAATAAACAATCTATTTAATTTCCCTTTCTTCCCTGTTCTTAGGTGAATGAACAAATCATAATAATAATGTAACATGATGCAGATAGTCCTTGTTTAGCAATTGCTTCAGAGCATAGGTGTCAAAATCATGTCAGGTGACTTTTGCGGCTTTTGCCATTCACGGAGCTGGGATGGGCAGGGCCTACGCATGATGCATCCGGCCTGCAGGCCACCAGTTTAACACCCCTGCATTAGAGAGTGACCTTTTGTATTTACAACAGCGATGAAAAAGTTTGCAGCCAATCCTCACATTTATGACCTTTGCAGATTGGCAAAGCAACGCTTAAGATCATAAGAACCATTGTGTTTTCATTCAGCTCAGTGACTGAATTGCCAATCCCACTTGTGGGCAAATGCCAAGGACTACCTGTTGTTTTGTGTCACATGTGAAAAAATTCTGGTTTGAGGAGTTTCTTTTTGCAATATAAGATGCCATAAGATATCTGCGTGAACAGAGTGTAATACTGTAATAACAAGAAATTGTGTTTGCTTTTAACAGGTTGTGTTGTGCCGGAACAGATTAGCAATATTCTATCTATGCTGACCCAGCGAATGAAAATGAGACTCAAGTGGCACAGAAAGCATTCCACACTGACATAAGCAATGTTTCTCCTTGCTATTCCGATCAGCATTTTGGGAATATCTGGAAACATACTGGTTATTCTTTTTCTTTCCTTTAACATTAAGAAGACCAGGTTTACCGTATATGTTCTAAACAAAACTATTGCTGACCTTGGTATTCTAATCTATCTATATACTTATTGCATGCTATTTTTACAACCAAGTATTGTCAATCTGTCTGTATCCTATGTAATGGAACTGATATATGCAATTGGATGCAATTCTAGCTTCTATATGTTAACAGCTCTCTGCTTTGAAAGGTATTTATCTGTTTTTTACTTTACGTGGTATCAATGTCATAGGCCAGAACATCTTTCTTTCTTTCTCGTCAGCACAGTATGGACATTTTCTGGCCTACTATCGCTTTTGGAATACTTTGCTTGCTACCCAAGGTTCTACATATATTTAGATGAAAGTACATTACAGTGCAGAATCACAAATCTATTCCAAATATTTCTCGAGTTCCTGGTTTTTATTCCCATCATGGTCTTTTACACGTTGGCTATTTTTATCAGAATGCAGAAAAAAACCCAGCAAACTCCTCCAGCAACACTTGACATCTCTATTACTGCTACTGTTGTTCTTTTTCTTGTATTTGATGTATCGGTTAAAATTTTTAATACCATTGAATTTTGGTTTGATGCAGTACACGTACCAACATTTTCAGTGGCGGTATTATTTGACGCCATAAGCAGCAGTGTTAGCCCGTATGTGTATTTTATTATTGGAGGTTGTCTGAAAAGGCCCTTTGATCCTGTTCTAGTTTATCTTGAGAGAGCTTTGCAAGATGAAGGAACAATAGCGGAGGAAACACAAATGCAGCAAGGATAGCTTTCCAAGCGACCCTAGGAGCCAAAGATTGGCTTACAATTCTAGTTCCAAAGATTGGCTTACAATTCTAGTTCCAAAATAATTTACTGAGTATTCCTTATATATCATCCAGGTGCATTAATTAAACCAGCCAAATGCTTTAGTGGCTCACAACTCCCTGTTTATTCCTGCCATACAAAAAAACAGAATAAAGAAGTGGTGGCCAGGAAAGAAAGGTTTCTCTGATGAGAGAATTTTAATTCTGCAAAGACGTTGTTGTGATTATGAATTATGAGATTGAGAGCTCCTAAAGCGGGAAATAAGAGGGAAGGAGAAGCAACTATAGACTGCCTCTACACATGGAAGATATTAGAAGGGAGCAGAGGAAGGAGAAAAGGAAGGAGAAGAGAAAGCTATGGAGTCAAAGGAAGCTGGAAGGAGTAGAAAGAAAAATGTACAGATGGGAATATAGTGGCATTTGTATACCCTGTCTGAAGACAGACAGAGAAGATTTATGTTCACACAAACAGCATTCATCCTACACCTTCCAATACTGTTCACACAAACAGTATTCATCCCAGAGGACGGTTTTGATAGTTACGACGTGATGCATCTTGACTCTGAGTTGACAAAGCACAACTGTTTATCTTTAGAGCATAATGTATTGCTTTCAAGGATATTAGAACACAAGAGGGGAGAATCTCCAAACTTTTTGGATTTTGTATGTTAATGTCGTAAACCTTTTCTTTACTTGAAATTATCACGACATAGTACTGAAAGGTTCTGGCTGGTGTAAACTTATAGAAACAATATAGTAAAATTTTGCCAAATAAAACAAGGATGAAACCAGTAAATAATAAGCAATGCAGTGCCTTCTTTTTAAAACCAAGCTCAAAATCAAAAGCAAAAATTGATTTTTTTAAAAAAGAAAGAAGCAGCATGAAACAGTTCTTAAATTAACGGGTGGAATTAAAAACAATTCTTCATCTGACAGGGAAAAAAATCTAAAGAAAACAAAATCTGGTATTGGGTAACCATTTCTGGAAAGATTGAAGGAGACAGAATAAAGCACTTCACAAGACAGTTTAATGCTGTAACCCATGGGTGTCAAACTCACTGCATCATGTTGCCATTATGTCATGTTTTGCAACATTTTTCCCATTCAAGGAGCTGGGATGAGTATGTCCTGCACATGACGTACCGGGCCACAGGCCGCCCATTTCACACCCCTACTGTAATCCAAATGAAGGCAGAGCCTTTCATCTCTGCCATTTTATTAAATCAAGCAGGGGAGATCCTATCATAAAGGAGAAACAGGAGTAGGAATGTCTGCAAGGGGTGTGGTAATTAATGAAATCAAAATGGCAGTTGTGATCATATAACTAAAGCCCCACCCCTTTTTGACATGTGTTGTAATGACCATAAAGGGAAATTTGATTGCATGATTGTAGCTGCTATCTTTATTTTTTTAAAACTGTTGCTTACAAACACTTCTGGCTGGGTGAAAGTAAAACAATTTGGAGAACTTGCTGCACTTCTTCCTAAAAAAGGTATCCCTCAGATGCCATGTTCAATTATCATGAAACTAGATACTTTGACATTATTGATTTGATGGGTTTATAGGGCTGATCTAGTAGGCCACTTGGGAATGCTTATGAAGATACCAAACAGTTACACATAAGTTATTTTGTTTTAAAGGAAAACAAAAAAGTTATTTCAATCCTTACCCAGAAGCTGGCAGCTGGGGTTTGAAACCCGAGCATCAACAACGGAATGAACTCCTGTTACTTACCTCAGCTCCTACCCACCTAGCAGTTCGAAAGCATGCAAATGGGAGTAGATGAAATAAATGTCACCAACCAACTGCAAAAACTTCAGTTTCTACAGTCTACTTAGAAGGAATTGCTGTCCAGGGTACATATAGATGATCTCACAATCTCTACTTTCTCCAGAGAGAATTTGGTGGTCAAGATCTACGTCTGGCTCTCAATCTCCACTGAATTCCATCACTGCTCATTGGCAGATGCCTAGGTCACCATGGAAGTGTCTGGGGCTGCATATGAACTACACAAGTTATAACCTTCATCCATTTTTAATATTTCCACTTAGGTGCATCTTAAATTAAATTTTCCATCTTTTTCTACACAGGAACTAAAAACAATTGAAACCTGGTTTGTAATCCCTTGGGTCCTAAATCCTATTCATCTCAGAGGCCAGAAAGAAAATTGGGAAGAAGGCACAGCTTCTGGGAATATCAAAGAGAACTGATTAACTAAGTGTATTTTTAATCCAGTTTGACATACTGCCCCTATACCCAGTCTTGAGTTAATAAGACTGTTAAATTACACACAATTTATATTCTGAAGTATTGCCTCTTTTTTCCATGTTTCTTTTTGTACAGTTGAAATGTACTGTTACAATTATATTCATAGCAGATTTTTTTTTTAAAAATTCAAAGTAAGGACTTAAGGTTTTACTCTATATTTAGAAGGGAAAAAACTAAATATTTTATTTCTAAATTAAGGCTGGCTGGTCTAGTTTTTGGATAAGCAGCTACACAAACTGGATTGGGCACATCCTTCTGCAGAACAATAAACTGGTGCCATGTTAACTTTGCGGTTTGGAAAACTCATTCAACCTATGTAATCAGCACCTCAAAATTCTCTATTTTGATTCTTTCACTCATGGGAAGTTAGAGACTGTAGCCTTTAGTTTGGGACACAATGATAGTGCTGCTCTGAAGATTATTCTTAGTGTGGAGAGATCACTGGCAGTCTTGGAAACGGGCATTCAATACCAATCAAACATCCTTTTTCCAGTTTTCTATGAAGAAGTTTTTTTTTCTTGCTGGTAGAGATAGAAGACCATTTCTGAAGAAAAATGAATGAAGATTGGAATGAATGATAAGTTTAGAGTGGGCTATGAGTATCAGTATCAAATTGCTTTGTTTTGTAAAATCAACACCTCTCATAAATATCACAGTATTTATGTTGGATGAGACTAGGAAATATCCGTTTATCAAAAACAGATGTAAATCTTATTTAAAGCTATATGTAGCAGCCCTGATGATTGATGGTTTAAACTGCTTACCCTGAGCATTGGAAACTGAGTTTAGGGCCCTCAGGATTTAGGGTTTACACTGGAGCTTAAAATAATCACAGGAATTTTTACTTTTTCTCAACTATAAATAGAAAGAAAATACATTCAAGCAGCATAATCTTTTTCAAAAGCTCTCTCTTCACATTCTATGAATTACCAAGAAGAAGGGTTAAATTAGGCTGTTAGTGAAGCTGTTTGTTCTTGGAGAAAAAATTAGGAAGTAAAAAAAATAGGGCAATGATGATACCTGTTCCACATTTGGATGTATTCTGGGTCTTCTAGGGCGTTTTACAGCCTAGGACCCTGATACTTATTGCTATTTTTTTCTTCTATCCCAACTTTCCTGTATACAGAGCTAATCTTCTGAGGTCCTTACCATGAATTAGCTGTATGGTGACTGGAGTTTCTTCTATGTTACAAGTCTCTGCAAGAACTGCCTACTCTGCAATTGGCTTTTTGATATCAAACAGAGTTATTTCACTTCTTCCAGAATTTGACATCTATTTGTGTAGTTTGTACATTAAATTATTTTGGGTTCTCTGTATCAACTGTCCTGGAAGCTTCATGTTCCTCTTGAAAAGAAAGGGAGGAAAGTTGCTCAGTGCTGAACAGATTGTGTACAAGCAGCAAGCACAAAATATTTTATGCAATACTTACACTTTAAGAAAATCCGCAATATCCCTTCCATTACTCTTTTCCATTCTTCTATATATATATTTCATAATAAAGAAGTTTGCTTTTCGCTGCATCTTATTTGACCAAGTTCTCCTTTCTTCTTCTTCCCATATTAGGAACCACACAATCTTGGATCATTGCAATGTGTTTTTAATCTATTATTGTGTAGCTTACATCGTGGGAAAAAGAAACCAAGCATTTCTAGTGGATGAGCTGTTACACACGACAATTATAAGAGCCTCCAAGCAAGAAAGCCAGCAGAGACCAAGAAGCCACAATGCCACATATTCTGAAAGGGCATAAACAAATAAACATAAATGCAATTGTTCCAAAACCAAACAATATCAAGAATTAACAAGCTTAGTTCTATCTGCTATAGATTCAGTTTCAACTGAATTCATCATTCAAAATGGGCAATTTAATTACAAGGGCATTACACAATAGTTTAGATACTCTGTGCTTTACTTATTGCATAATTCTCAACCACATAATTCTCAAAGCAGCTTATAGCATAAAAATCTTTCAAATATATTAAATCATACTCAATAAGCAATTTTAAATAAACCCAGTCATAATGAAATACAGTATCCTGTTAACACAATCCTATTAATCCTGAGAATCTTTCTCAGATTCTCTACTTGTTCAATCTTTGTCTTCACTACCTGAAGTAGCAAAACAAAATGAATACACATATAAAAAGATTTCATGATCTACATCTGCCTTCCCCCTGGAGATTTTTTTCCAAGTATGTTGGAATACAGCTCACTTCAGCCTTGGCCTGTGTAGCTATGGAGGCTAGAGATGATGAGAACTGCATTTCTCAATCCAGAGCAAATATGTCTGTATATTCAATGACCATTAGAAAGTGGCCAGAACTGTGCTCAAGTGTGCATTATCAATAACACTTAAAATACATTCTGCACTCTTTCAGCCCTGGTTCTGTTTGTTCTTTCTGTGGTTTTAAACACTGTATATCATTGAGGCTAAGGACTGACAGGTTTTACTCTGGTAAGTTCACAACTGCATTCCGCAAACAGTGCAATTTGGAGATGGAAGTGTTTTTGATATATCAATTCAACATCTTGAAAAATTAAGCCCCTAAATGATGCTATCCAGGATGAAAACTTAACAGTTACATATAGTTTGAGAATTATCTCATAAGTTCCAACAGGCAGAAAAGAAAATTGGGCTAGTGTAGGTCATACTAGTGTACGTAACTGTTCTGTCTCCAATGGTATGAACATCTGATAATGTGAATCTGGACGATACTCAATAAGTTTTTAATCATTAATACTTTGAAAATTTATGCTTGGCCAATAGATGAGTGGAAAATCATGGCAGACAAATGTAGCACATTTATCCTGAAGAATGTACTTCTAACTGAGCAGCTGCATCCAGATGCAGAATGCAACAACTCAAGCATTTTAAGTAGGGTTAGATTTCCGCATCAACACCCAGACTGAATTCAGATATTTTTTTGTAACCTATCATTCCAAAAGATAGCATAAAGTCAAGCTTACTTACCGTAGGAAGCTAGTCACTCGTGGAGAATGCTTCCAATGGTGATACACGGAAATCTGCAGGTTGGGATGGGCTTTATATACTTTCATAACTATCCTGATGCTGTAAGAATAATTTGAAGAGGAAACTCAGGTTGCTGGCTAATACAATAAAGAAGAATGCTTTCATACAACCAAACAATAGCTTTGCTACCAGAAGAAGCACGCACTAATCCAGTGGTTGCCAACCAGTGGGTTGGGGACCACTGGTGGTCTGTGAGAAAATTTTGGTGGTCCGCAGAGAAATGTCACCCCCAAAGCAATTAATCCAGGCTGCACGGGAATACAAGGCTGCACTGCCCATATGGCCCATGGGAACACAAGGCTTGCGTCATTTGCACTGCGAACAACACAAGGTAGTGAGGGGAGGGGGGAAAGGGAGGAGGGGAGGACTTGCCCCACTTGCCCCACATGCTTCGCCTGGCCACCATGCTGCTTCTTTCCGCTTCTTTCTTCTTCTGCTTTTGGCTGAATGCAACCAAAAAGCAACAAAAGTCTTTCTTTCTCTACCCCAAACTCCACCAGAAATGAGTCTTTGGGACCCTGCAAGGCATCTTGTTCTAAGAGGCTGCGCCAGCATGACAAGTCTCACAAAGACTCATTTCTGGCAGAGTTCGGGAGAGAGAAAGAAAGAGTTCTGCTGCTTTCCTTGCATGAAGCCAAAAGTCAAAAGTCTCTCTCTCTCTCTCTCTCTCCCCCCGAGAACAGAGCTGGAGACAGTATCCTGCGATCACAAATAAAGCTCAATCGGTAGGAAAACGGGGTGGGGAATTTTCCTGCAGACTTTTTTTGGGATTTTCCCAGCATTTCTGGTCCGTGGGATTTAAAATTATGAGTTTGGTGGTCCCTGAAGTCCAAAAGGTTGGCGACCCCTGCACTAATCAATGCTGGGAAACTGCTGCCTCAGCTATAGTCCCAATGGTGCTTTTTCAAGAGGCAATTGGTTTTTCTTTGAAAACGTTTCACTTCTCATCCCAGCAGCTTTTTCAGCTCAGAGCATATACACTGTAATTTTGAAACTTCTAAACCCATGTTTTTGTACCCCCTAAAATATCGTCTCACACCCCCAAAGTGCGAGCACCCCTGGTTGGGAACCCCTGCACTGGAACATCAGAGACAGATGATCGTCCAACTCTGAAAACCCCTAACAAAAGTGAACATACAGTGGCAGCCTGGTCCATAGGCTGATAACCCATACAGTCAGAAAATTGCATACTCAGGCACAATTGGGATTTTAATCACATACTCTTTTAAATGATTGGAGAGCAGGAGAAACTGGTTCTTTCTTAGCCGACGGACATCAAACCTGCAGAAAGACCTCAACTCTTGATGGATCTGCTCTTCAGTTGCCCCACGCCACCCCTTCACAGTGGCTAGTAGGAGGGGCGGACGTGTTGTTAGGTCATCCACACCAGAAAAATTCTGAGAAAATAATAAATTTTTAGACACTGAGAGCACCAGAAAGATGTTTCAGATTACTCAGCTGAACTATTATAGCATTCTATACAAAAGAGATACACGCTTGGATTCTGCCATCAATACAGCCATTCAGGAAGAAAGTAATAATGAAACATTTCTAATGTTGTTTGTACTTAACAGATCTTGGGAACAAAAGGAATCATCAAAGCAATGAAGAGAGGACACAGAGCCATTAGAGAAGAGATTCTGGAGTCCAAGGGAAGGGCAGAATTGTGAGAAACAAATTTAAAGTAACTAGCTATCTTTTTTGCCCATCTTAACAGACACAGCTCTAGGCAACACACAACAACAGTATAAATAAATAAGTAAATAAATAAATAACTAAGAAAAACCTGGTACCTCAGCCATTCTCCTCCAATGCAACTAGATTTCATACTAGGTATAAGTTGATCTTATAGGAGAATTATTTTGGCAAGTTTTCAAGGTTCTGTTACATTGTCTTACTGGCATTAAATATCTTATCCAGAAATCCAAGTGAAACTTGTTTGCTAAGGTTGGCAGCTTCAGTGGGATTGGCAATATTGCTGCAGAACAAATTGCATGGCCTGATGCAGAAAACCACCAAGAATTGAGTACAATTCAAAAACGCCATACCATCATAGATTGCAACGGTTGCAAAAGACCTTGGAGATAAGCTACTTCAACTCCTTGCCCACTGGGGGTTTCTACTTCTACAGCAGAATCTTTACTCTCTTTAATAATGTTACATGGTTGGGAATCCTGGATTTGATATTCAGGATAGGTAAAAACTATAATCCAGTAAACCTGGCAGACTATAATCCAGTAAACTTGAAATGTAAATTTGAAACAATTAACAATTACATTTACCATGAGGCATTCCCTTAATGGGACAGCTCCCAATTCTAACTTAACTAACTCAATTCCCATTACCTATATACTGTCTGGACAGCACAATGGCAATGTAGCATCAGTATATTTCCCCCTTGAATTCCAGGCCATCATTTGATCCTTTCCATTTGCAAAAAAGTTACATAATGGAGTTGGTGAAAATATTTGAATACTGAGACCTCAAAGCAAGATAGGAGTTTTCTGTCATCACTACCCCCTTTTCTTTATATCACATCATATCAAAGGGAATGGTATACTGCTGAACTTCTGTCCAGCCAAATTAAAACTCAAAAACAAGGAGGGAATGGAAAAAACAAAAAACAAAACTCCGTCACACGGTGAGGAGGGGGACACACACAAAAATGTCAAAAAAACAAAAAACAGTGAGAAAGTCAAAGAAACTGCATGCTGCTCAGATGCCCATATTTAGAGAAAACAAAATGTTGTCAACATTGAGAATTAATGATGTTCCCAAACTTCATGATAGCCTATTTTAGGTGGGTCCCTGGAAAGATATGTATTCAGAAGACTCTGGAGACTCACTCTAAAATTTGATATATTTGAGATGAAGACTGATTCTCTATTCATAAGAACTAGAACAAAATGTTTAGTCAAATGTGGCAAACTAGGACATGTAGTCAACTGCCTTTATTATTGTGCTGCTGAAGTTTATTAATCTGAAAAGTTGGATAGTTACTTTCTTCCTAGGATATGAACAACACGTATGTTGCCCATAACAGTATCTTAATAAATGATCCTGTTTTGCCTCCTTGCCTACATGAGGAGAAAGGGAAAGAAGCAGGGGAAGAGAGAAAGAGAACCTTAATTTCACAATTCCTCCCATAACAGATGCAAGCTCTGTAATGGAAAAGGTAGGTTCCTTTGGCTGCAGAAATCATGTTTCTTTATTACCTCTAACTGAAAAAGGGGGAGCGGGAAAGGAAATTGATATAAGCAAATGGTGATGTGAAGAAGTAATTGTTTTAATTCCTTTTTTGTTTTTTCAAATTCTGCATTCAAACATTTCAGGCTTTCACGGTGTAGCTATTACAAGCCTTCTGCTCCCAAACTCCTTCTCCCGGAAGCCCATTATATAGGCCAGAGGTAGGGAACTATTCCCCTTTTATGATCTGTGAAGTCCAACTCCTAGAATTCCTGAGCCAATATGGCTGACTCAGGAATTCTGGGAGTTGAAGTTCACAGACTGTTACAAGAGCCATGGTTCCCCACTCCTTGTCACAGATCAACCCTTTTTTTAGGATTTTAGCAGATGAGGAAGGTTTTCTGCCTGGGATGGAGGGTGGCCATTACTCAGCTTTTGTGCTCTGATTAAAGACTCACAAAAGAAACTGCTTGTGATGTTGTGGCCTTATTGGGGCAGCAACCAATCCAATTTGGGGGTGGAAGGTGGGGGAATTTAAAGAATACACTTAGTGCCTTAATGAAAGATTTACTACATCAATTACAAGACCCCTTCTCCAACAAAACAGGGTTCAAAATAGTTAGCCTTGCCCATTTCAAGGGAAATCTGTAGCTGCTCACCCCAACCCGAAGAGGGCTGTGAAAATATTTACAGACCTCTCGCATCCTGGACATAAACTGTTTCAACTCCTTCCCTCAAAACGACGCTATAGAGCACTGCTCACCAGAACAACTAGACACAAGAACAGTTTTTTCCCGAAAGCCATCACTCTGCTAAACAAATAATTCCCTCAACACTGTTCAACTATTTACAAAGTGTACACTACTACTACTGTTAATCTTCTCATCACTCCTTATCACCCATCTCCTCCCACTTGTGACTGTAACTTTGTTGCTTGTATCCTCTGTTTCCTAGTATGATTTGATGTTGATTGTACCCTATGACTATCATTAAGTGTTGTACATTATGATTCTTAATTTTTAACGAATGTTCCTTCTTTATGTATACTGAGAGTATTTACACCAAGACAAATTCCTTGTGTGTCCAATCACACTTGGCCAATAAAGCATTCTATTCTATTCTATTCTATTCTATTCTATTCTATTCTATTCTATTCTATTCTATTCTATTCTATTCTGCTAGCTTATATCTTCTCATAACTGGCTGATGGAATCCCTTTGTATTTCATACTCACAATTTTCTGAATTGCGCCTCGAATCAAGTTCACTTGATTCACATATGCAGCTAATACATCAAGATACTGAGAAAAAATGGGTGCTGCTGTTTGATGACTAAATGAAAGGAAATAAGGTAAGTTTTAATAATTTAATAAAGTTGCATTGGAGACCAATACTAAGACTTCAGTGTATAAATGCCAAATTCCCATTTAATGCTTTTTGTCCAGCTTAAAATGTTTGTTCTTTAAAATAAAGAATATATAGATTTAGACAATTTGCACCTTTTTAGCCTAATAATCATCATATACAATATCCCAGTATGCTTCTTCAATTTCATTTTTTTGTAGTTTTTGAACTATCAAATCCAAGCTTAAAGCTTTTTTTTTTCAAAAAAAAAATACTTCCAAGACAATAACCTTTCCCTTACGCAAAAATGGCTCCATTCTTCTGTAATCTCAGTGATTTATTCATGTCCTTTTTCCAAACCTACAATACCTACCGATTTTACCAGAAATATACATATCATTTCATGTATAACATAAATATGGAGAAATTTATCTGTCTCTAAGATTGTGACATCTAACTTTATCCATAGCAACTAAACATACTTATTCAACAAGCGATCCAGAATTCAAAGACCTCCTGACTAGTTACCATTAATTCAAATCCTAAAAGGGGCATGTTACTTAGGATTTTTATCTCTTGCCGTAAAAAAAAATCCTTTAAACTTCCTTCAATCAGGAATATGACATTTGGAGTTGTGAATTTTTTTTTAACAACTCTAAGTAATTTGATGGGGTTAGCAAATTTATTCACCTCTGATAACTCTGACTTTCAGAATATTTATCAGTTATATAGATATTCCTCACAGCATTCAATAAAAAAATTAATTACTGCCATTCACACTTATCATTGAAAGGTCAAACTGTTACTTACCCAGTTTTTCTGCAAAGGAGCAAGTGAGCTATTTTAAGAAGAACTAGAAGAAAGGATATGTATACAGTTATATATACCTATTGTTAGTTATTACCGGTTTAACTGCTGTGACTGGAAAAATAAATGGGGAAACTGTTAAGTAAAAAGAGAATCCCATAATGATCTTCCCCTACTATAGCTCCTACAAAGCATTAAGAGATCTGGGTCTTTGGACGAAATACAGGTTTGCTGGAGACAGGTGGAGGTGTCAAGGATTTGCCCATTCAGTCACTCAGACTTAAGCCGATTTTGAGGGCACCCAACTAACGAACCCTTCAAATATTCCTTCATTTGCCGAATTGCAAAAGCTACAGTAGTAAGATTATGGTTAGTTCCTTAGCTAAGAATGTACAATCATTCCCAAAAGGACTGAAATATGTACTCTTGCAGGAGACACAAATATTACTGTTGCTTTTTAAAAATACAGTAATGGAACAGAGAGAATGATAAGAGTAGTCCTTGCTAAACGAGCATTAATTCAGCAACCATTCAAAGTTAGTTATGTCTGGAGCTCAAAGTTATAGAATAGAACAGAATAGAATTCTTTATTGGACAAGTGTGATTGAACACATAAGGAACTTGTCTTTGGTGCATATGCTCTCAGTGTACATAAAGAAAAAATAAAATATATTCATCAAGAATGATAAAATTATGATTATGGCTGTTTTCATGGTTTGTTATGGTTTTATGGTTATTTTTATATATAATATAAAATATATATTATAGATTATAAGGTCTTGGTGTGTTCGGGTCTTTTCCTTTGTAAGATTGAGAGTATATTGGCAACGTTTTGACGAGGTACCACTCGCCATCTTCAGGCTGATGCTTTCGGCTTTGTGCTTGTGCGAGCAAAGCGTTATTGGAGCTGCTGTCTCCCTATATATACTGGTGGGGAGGTTGGCTGTGTTGTCATTTCTTGATTGGTTGATGGAGTTGATGTTTGCAAATTGGCTGGCTTTTTCGTAAGAACATGTGTGGCTGAGGTATTGGCTGTGTGTCTATCAACCTCCTGTGTTGTGACGACCTGGATAATGGGCTGTGTGATGACCTTCTGAGTTCTATTGTTTTGACATCCTGGGTCTTGTGCTGTAATCTCCTGGGTTGTAATGACCTGGACAATGGGCTGTGTGATGACCTTCTGAGTTCTATTGTTGTGACATCCTGGGTCTTGTGCTGTAATCTCCTGGGTCGTTGGCTATGTTGTAACATCCTGAGTTTTGTGGTGTGACCTCCTGAGTTCTGTGATATGATATCCTGAGCAGGTTGCTGTGATGTGATGTTCCCGGTTTTGGTTTGGCTCTGAGTTTGAGGGCTGGCTATGTGTTCATGGCATGTGTCAGTTTGCTTGGTTTGGGGGTCGGGGTGTGTGGCAGCTAGTAATGCAGCCGTGGATGGTGGTTGCCTTTCGTCTATGGGGTGGGTTTGGGTTTGAGTGTGGTGAGGGAGGCTGGTGGTGGCATCATGTGTTGTTTTGGGTCCGTTGTTGGTTTTCGTGGCTGGGACTTGTTTGTTGATAAGGGCTAGTTTCCAAATGTCTGGTAGGCGGGAGGTATCGTCCTGTTTATTCATGTTATGGGGGTGCTTCTCTATTTCGATGGCTTCCCTGATTATTCTCTTGTTGAAGTGTTCATTATTGGAGATTAATTTGGTTCCCTCAAAATTAATTTCATGTCTTGTGGCTTTATGGTGCTGGAAAAGGGAGGAAGAATTTTCTTCTTTTCTGACTGCATTCTTGTGTTCCTCAAACTCGGAGCCAAACCAAAACCCGGAGCGTCACATCGCAGCCACCCACTCAGGATATCACATCACGGAATTCAGGAGGTTACACCACAAAACCTCAGGATGTTACAATACAGCCAACAACCCAGGAGATTACAGCACAAGATCCAGGATGTCACAACAATAGAACTCAGAAGGTCACCACACCACCCATTACCCAGGTCATTACAAACCAGGAGATTACAGCATAAGACCCAGCATGTCAAAACAATAGAACTCAGAAGGTCATCACACAGCCCATTATCCAGGTCGTCACAACACAGGAGGCTGATAGATACACAGCCAATACCTCAGCCACATGTTCTTAAGAAAAAGCCAGCCAATCTGCAAACATCAACTCCATCAACCAATCAAGAAATGATAACATAGCCAACCTCCCCACCAGTATATATAGGGAGATGGTAGCTCCGATCATGCTTTGCTCACACAAGCACGAAGCCGAAAGCACCAGCCTGAAGATGGCGAGTGGGACCTCATTGAAACATTGCTAATATACTTTCAATCTTATATGGGAAAAGACCCGAAAACGCCAAGACCTGCATACCCGTACCCGTGAAAATCTATGAAAAAAATATAAATTATAAATATATACATATATATATATATATGTGCAGGTTTTGGCGTGTTCGAGTCTTTTCCCATGTAAGATTGAGAGTATCTTGGCAACGTTTCGACGAGCTCCCCCTCGCCATCTTCAGGCTGGTGCTTTCGGCTTTGTGCTTGTGCGCGGGAAAAGACCTGAACACACCAAAACCTGCATACCTGCACCCGTGAAAATCTACGAAAACCATAATAAAATTATAGTTATGGCTGACATATACTGCTTCTTAGTGCTTTACATCCCTCTCTAAGAGGTTTAAAGAGTCAGCATATTGCCCCCAACAATCTGGGTCCTCATTTTATTAACCTCGGAAGGATGGAAGGCTGAGGATCAAACTGCTGGCACTGTGGATCAAACTGCTGGCAGTCAGCAGAAATAGTCTGCAATACTGCATTCTAACCACTGTGCCACCATGGCTCCAAAATTTGGGCAGTCTATCCTTATTTCTGATTGCAGCATTCACTTCAATTCCTCCTACTTCCCTATCCCACCCCATCTCTAGCCATTTGGCCACCCTGCACTCCACTGAAACCTACCCCTGCTGCCCCTCGCTGACCTTTGCCACCTTCTTACTTCTAGTAGCTGCCTCAGCTAGCAGAAGTGTGAAGTCTTTTCCTAACAACAGTATAACCCTCACTTAACCAAGCAAAGGGATTCCCGGAACTACCATTGCCAAGTGGTGCAGTCATGTGATGTTTCACCTAAGAAACCACTTCAGTTAGCAACAGAAATTCCGATCCCAAGTAGGATAATTAAATGAAGACTGTCTGTAAATGGAAATTAGAAGATTTCCAGCAGGGAATTTACTTTTCAGAGGAAAAGCATACAAATATATATTTTTTTAAATGAGTTATCCATTGAATTTCATTAGCAACAAATGAAAATTTACAGATTTTATATATTAATGAGTTGTGAAGGGCAGGATCCAGACATTCTACCTGAAAGCAAAAGCTCTAACTATGCCGAATTTTTTCTTTCTACAGTATAGCAGAAAATAGGACAGAAGCTACTTGGTAGCAGCATAATTTTATAAAGAGCTGTGGTGGCACAGTGGTTAGAATGCAATATTGCAGGCTAATTCTACCAACTGCCAGCAGTTTGATTCTCACTGGCTCAAGGTTGACTCAGCCTTCCATCCTTCCAAGGTTGGTAAAACAAGGACCCAGATTGATGTGGGGAAATATGGTGAATTTTTAAACCACGTAAAGCACTGTGCAGCAGTATATAAGTCTAAATGCTATTGCTGTAACTGTAAAGCCACCAATTTCCCAAACCTTGGGTAGTCCATATCTGGAATTGGAAAAAAGCCTCAAAAAGAAATACATTCGATTCTTAAAGATAAAGCACATACCTGCTCCACAGAGGAATGCATCATAGGCGGCCTCATGAGGACACTTATTTATAGCTGAAAGATTTCAAATGCAGAGAAAAGATAAAACATGGAAAAAGATGTTACACTAGACATATACAAGAAGCTGGCTGATGTTTTAATAACTAAAAGGGATATATGAACCATAAATGAAGAGAATAACCAGAATAATTTCTTTACACTGGATTTACAAATAAAATCTTGTAACAAGGGACAGAGAAAAACTGAAAGGAAATAAAATTTTGCAACATTATTTGAATGCACTGAAGAGTAAGATTGTTAGAACTGATAGTAAGGAATATAAAGTTGGTTTATTTGATTAAAATAAAATTATAAATGTATATATGATGTAAAAATGCTTAAAAGATTTAAAAGAGACATGTTGATAAATCTATAAACAATAAAGAGAAGAAGAGATCATTTGTTATATTTAGAGATGATAAACTAATAAAAGTATTCATATTTGTTGGGATGAAGATGTAAAGTCACTTCTTTGTAAGTTTTTCTTTTTCTTTACTATATTTTTACCTTTTTTTCTTTTCTATTTTTCATTTTCTTCTTTTCTATACAGTTTAATTTTTATTCTTCTATTTTTGTTTAGTTTGGGTTTTTTTACTTTTATAATTATAATCTTTAATAAAGTTATTATTTAAAAAAGAGAAAGTAGGTAATAGTCACACTCTATTAAATTGACCTCGCTATTCCTCATAGATAAAGAATAGAATAGAATAGAATAGAATACTTTATTGGCCAAGTGTGATTGGACACACAAGGAATTTGTCTTGGTGCAAATGCTCTCAGTATACATAAGAAAAATATACATTTGTTAAGAATCAAGAATCATAACGTACAACACTTAATGATAGTCATAGGGTACAATCAACTAATAAGATGGCAACAGAACAGGTAACTCTGTAAAGTTCAGAGGTGCCGCCTACACCCCTTTCAAAGAATACCTGAGTGTTTCTTGCAATGAAGCTAACTGAACATTGGGACAGTTCTTAAATCTATGCACATTAATGTGATCTTTTCTACAAGATTATCTCTTCAAACCAAGCAAAGGACATTCTTTAGATTTACCAGTGATAATGGTTACATGGTAAGAGTTTCATTCCAAACCAGACGTACCGTATCTGAGGGAATCTTCTGAGTGAAAGATCTCTGGACAAAGCTGGTCTGTTGGATTCCCAACGCTGTTAAGAGGCAAAAATCATTTTTAATCCCTGCATGTTTCTTTCTGACATCCCTTCCCTCCCTCCTCCTCCACATCCATTCATATAGGTCCTTTGAAAAAGAGAAATTGAATGGACTAGAATTTCTAGAGTAGACCTCCAGAGGTCAGATCTAAAGACCTCATACCACTATTTTATGCTCTCCTGTAACTTCTCAACACCATTTATATAAACTTCCTATTGTCGAAAACTATGCATATGTCAATCTTATAAAGCAGACCAGAACAAAAAACAGCATGATACAGGCCTCAAACTACTTTTATTAAAATTGGCTACAATAACACAAACTTGCAAGTATGAATATGTTCTGCTCAATCCTATTTTGTCTATCAGGTGAAGTTTGTGTACGTGTGTGTTTCTGGATGGATGTTTGCTTGAGACATTTTTGCTTTCAGTCCCCAACTCTGGGATTCTGCAACTTTTATCTCCATCAAGGTCATCCTCCTGATGGTCTATACTAGTACTGCAGATTTATGACCATGACGTAAGAAAATTCTATAGATAGACTGACTTTAATGTTATCCTAAAATCTGCTTCTGTACTGAGAATGACAAGACTTTTGGGCAAAACATTGGTTGTTTATTCCTCTTTCAAATGTCAAAATGAGCGATGTGCCATCTAGCTACATCTAAATGAAGGAAATACTGAAGAGTACGGAACTAAAACTCCATTTGATTCCTGAGACTTTTTACTGGAATAATCAGTGAAATGAAATAGTTATTAAGATTACTAATCAGATATGTAGTAATTGAACAAGAAAGAGGTATTTGGCTGACCTGCACAATATTTCATAGAATTCCAAAAGATAAGAAACTTGAGGAAACTGGAATTCCTGTGTTGAAGGTGGGGAAAAAAAGAAACAATTTTTTTTTAGGTGCCATGGATATGAATCAATTGGCAAAGAATAAAAGAGACAGTAAAAGTATGGAAGCCAGAAGGAAGGTGTGAAACCCATTGTGCTTCTGATTTTTCCTATAACCTTTGTTTTCCTATGAGGAAAATGAGATTATTATCCATTTCACTATTAAATTTTCTATGCTATGAACACAATACCCTTAAATAAGCTTGGAATTTACATGTACCAAAACTGATTAAACATAGTTTTATTCTAGTTCCTCCGAAAACACATCTCATCATCAGCTATCCCTCCCAAAAACAGGAAGCCTGGGGAAGTATTTTGAAACTCAAAGAAGGCCAGCCCTATTCCCCTTCCTGTAATGAGGATAAATCTTGCAGCCTGCACATTGGAGATTAGCTTGTGGAGCTTATAAAGAGACCTCAAACAGGGACATCAGCATTGTCAGTCTGAGCCAAGCCAGTGGTTACATCCTTCCAATTCATTTTTTCGTAAGTTCAAAAAGAGAAGTTTCTATTTGCTCAGCCCTAAAGTATACAATTTTTAATATATGCAATACTCAGGTTCCCCAGGAACCTACCAACATTTTCTTGCAGTGTCTACAGCACTGGATTCATGAGCCTGGGACTTACGATGAAATGGACCAGAAGCTGGCAAATCACTTCTACTGAACTCTGGGATTACTGCCCCTCTAAGAAGCATTGAACAATGAAAAACAAATAGTAGGCTTTCTTGATCTTTATTAAAAAGGGGAAATGACTATGTGCTCATTTATTTGAATAAACTAAAATGCTTAATTTGAAAAAAAATGTAATATAAAAGTGACCGAGCTTGATCTATTTAGTCTAGTAGTCCAAAACCATTCATTTTATGTTAATGGAACTTTATTGCCTCATGTAAGTGTTTTTTTTCCAGCCACAAACTGAGATCCTTCAGCTATTTAATCTGGGACATTAAGCATCCTTTTTTTTTTAAAAAATGGAAGAACTGAACTACAGTCCCACACTTTGAGAGGAAGAAAGAATTGCAGATGAAAACAAGCTGGAACATTTTTAATAGTGGCAGAGAATGAAAATTACCTTCCACATGGCTTTGGCAATGTTCTTCGTATCCAAAAGAACAGGAAAAAGGAAGTGAATGTTATCTTTGAATTCTTCATAATTTTCTGAAAATTATAAGTAAGAAAATTGGAAAAGGAGGGAGAACAAATTACCAACTTATAACCGGTTGATTAATAAGTGTTCAAAGTTACGAAGGAGCCCTGCTAAAGGTACTTATGACTTGGTTCTGAAGCTTGAAAGACTGCCCTCCACATAGTCACATTTACTTCTAGTTTTCACCAAAAACGTTCCCTAAAACAGGGGTCCCAAACCCCCCAGGCTGTGGACCAGCACTGATCTCTGGCCCTCCAGGAACCGATCAACAGAAGCGAGCACATGCAGGATCCAGGCAGCACGGAAAACTGCTTCCCATGGAACCAGTTCCTGGCACCCAAATTATGGGGGGGCGGGGTTTCTTACCATAGAGAACAATGGGTTCACTTAAGAACTGTGGTAATTTGTTTAGTGACCGCCATAAAAAAAGGTTGTAAAATTGGATACCTCATGTAGTTGACCTGCTTAACGACCATCAAGACTTATAACCATAATGGGCAGACTCCACAATGGTTGCAAATTGAGGACTATCTGTAATGCTTGCTTGTAAATTTATTAAGCTAATGCCATTAAACTTGCAAGAGACCCAATTCTTTTCTAATAGCAAAGATGAAGAGCAATTGCTTAAGAGCTGAAAGAAGGATACGATAGTTCCTATATGACTGGTGTTAGAAATGGCTTTACCAGGAAGGGGTTTGTAAAATTTCTCATGTAGATACAGAAGATCCATCAGCATATTGTGTCCCACCAGCGGCTACAGAGAGTGAAAATAAAAACAACAACAAAACAAAGCAAAACTTGGTAAGATTGTCAGTACATCCTTGCGGTTCTGCATTGCTCTTTTAAAAACACTACGTATAATTTGCTTGTTAGGGCTATGCTTTGCAAAGGGCAATCTTCCAAATCCAGGGACAGACTGATTATGTGTGATCAAATTGGTATCAACTTTTAGAATTCTTTTTTTCTCAAAGCAAACACAAAAAAGCATTAATTCAAAGGCAATGGGATACACATTGTAGATAAGCCTCTCTCTGCCTTGGAATACTTAGCAAGTTTGTAAGAGACATCCTATCTATGATCCTGGCGGAAACAAGAAACTCCTGGTTTAGTTTTCCTTTTGCAAGCAGCTTTGACCTTGGAATATGCCTTTCAAATCAGATAAGCTCCCCTCTTAAGCCTTACAGAACTATTGTATATAATTATATATTTGGAAAGGCATTCAAATCAACTCCATCACAGCTGAGAAATCAACCAGGTCACTATGCTAGATATGTATTTGAAGCCCATATATGTTTATTATGAATTAGGTTTAAGGCATGAGCGTTCAGCCTTTATCAGTCAATTAGGGAAAAAATGTGTATTTATAGGTAGTCCTCGCTTACCAACTAGCCTTGTGCAAGTGATTGAAGTTACGACGGTGCGGAAAAAAACCCTTTGTGACCAATTCTTGCCTTTACAACCTTTCCAGTGCACCATGATCATGTGATCGCCATTCAGGTGCTCTGAAACTGGCGTGCATTTATGACCATAACATCCCTCAATCATGGACCACCACTCACATGTATTTTTGCTTCCAACAAGCAGGTAATGCAGAACGTAAGTAATGTAATGGAAGTGGAATCGTAAGTTGTGGTCATATGATTTGATGGCTTAGCAGCCATATTGCTTAATTTAGTGGCCGAAGGTTGAAAGGCCAGATGACATGAAAGAAACCGGGCCACTCAAAACAAGTGAAACCCCATCTGTGGGATGCAGACAGCATGTGAAACGATGCCTCCTCCAGTCTGCGGAAAAACCTCTCTCCACAGAACTGGCCCCTGGTACCCAAAAGGTTGGGGCGGGGCTGCTGTTCTAGGGCTAGTTCTGGTCTCCACCCTCCTATCCTTCTGCAAGAGCCTGAAGACCTTGCTCTGGCTGGTGGCCTGGAGCCCCAATGGGGAGTTCCAGGCTGGAGGTAGCTACTGGATTGATGACAGATTCCACCTCCCCGCTCTGCTTGCTGTTCTCTGCTCCCCACACGTCCCTCTTTTTTGGTTATCATATTGATGTATTCTCATTGTTTTCTTTTTTTTTGTAGTTTATTTTATGGTTCTGTTATTTCGGTTTTGTTGTCACTCTTTTCATATCTTCCTTTTCATTGTTGTAAGCCACCTAGAATATCCCCAGGGTGAGAGAGGTAACAAATAAATTTAATAGCAATAAATAAACATTTTTCAACTCAGGCTTTTATCATGAATGGACTTTCTAACAGAAAACTGGGCTTTACCTTCTTAGCTCTCACAAGTGTCTGGAAAACGTTGGTAAAGCCCCTTGCGGAATAAAGAATTTGTTCTCTCTGACATGGATCAAAAGCCGTGTTTTCCAGGACCCAGCGGTATTGTGGATTCATCTTTTTCACCATCAACTAAGAGTAGTACAGTAGAACCGTAGTTGTCAGTAACTCATTCTCTTTTGTTACATCTGCTTGGGTAAATGTTTAATACACTCAGCCTTTTTAACTGTCAAACCATGTTTGTTCAAACTGACGGTGTTTGATACATTTGTTATACAGTATTTAACAAAGAGAATTTTTCAGTCTACAGTGACTGCAGAAAAATCTAGGCAATTTTTAGGAGGCAGTGATTCAGGAGGCAGGGAAAGATTTTTCACTCTAGACATAAGCATTTTCTGTTTCAACTGCATTGGGTTTTTCTTTTGCCACATCTATGTGCGTTTCCTTTGGACAAAATATAAATAAAAATAAAAGAAAGTTTTCTAAAGAAGAATTCAAAATGTATATGTAGAATTATATCTATATAATTTAGCTCCATTTAGTACTGCATTAATAAAATTTAATGCACACAAATGTTTAGTCTTTTTTATTTGTATTAAAACTCTCAAGAAACACAGTATCAGATATATATATATATATATACACATAGATGGACTCAAGAGTTTCTACGTCATGAGAAGTATTTAAATTTTCAAAATCTAAAAGAAGAAAACTCTCCTGCGTACTTTTTTTGTATTCAATAAGTAAATAATGAAGTGCTATATCTAACAACCAATTACAAGATTCAACTACACAATTTGTAGTATCCATGAAAAATTAGTGTAATGGAAAAAGAGTTAAGCATTCAGAGATAGCTCCCCATTTAATCTTAGCTCAAGCTTTTATGCCCTTTTAGAAAAATATAATTTAATTTATTAATAGTTAACCCCCCGTTCCTTGGGTCACAATCTTATATTAATATTTTAAATAGAAAGTCACAAAATAATAATACCTTCGTTATTACTGTCTGTTCAGTGAAAACAATATCATTATGCCAAATTTCATTACATTACATTTCAATACAATTTCATTGTTTTCTGCTTCAATCCTTTTTTTCCTGTTCTACTTGTCTGTTTTCATTTCATGCTAGCTGGTTTCACAGTTTAATCAAGTTCTATTTGTCCAATGACACGAGTCCCAAAATTCTTTATAAAATTATACTGCAAATTTTCCCTTAAGACAATCACTACCTTTATTATTCTTCTATATTTCAAATAGTTGATTATTTCAATATTCAGTATTTTTACTTACATATAGCATAAGCCGCTAATTGAGTATAGCATAAGCCACTAATGTAGCAAGTATAGTATAAGCTGCTAATAGAGAAGTAATTTATGTAATTTGCAAGGCTATATCATAAGCCAATTTTATTCTGTACCTAGTGATATGACAAACCTAATTTAACAACTACGGTACTTTTGTATAATCCCAGCTAAACATTTGTCAGAAATCTCAATGTTACAAACCTGGAAACCTGTTCAATGGCAGGGACAGGTTGACTTTGAGGATCTTAATACATATACCAATCTTATCTAATATCCTACAATATTAAACTCACTTTTTCATCTTCCAAAGGAATAGTCCAAATATCTGGAAAAGCTTTTCTTAGAATGAGCTGTAGCTCAATCACTTGAAAGCCTGTAAGACAAAGTGTAAATAGCATAATGGAAAGTTGAAAATAGTATTATTACAACATATTTTTCTGTGTCTAAAAAGGTTATTTAGCCTTGCATTAAAGCATTTAAGTGAGAAATTCATCGCAATTATACAATTGAGTGATGCAAAGACACCAAGGAAAAATGTTAATAGAACATAAGAAACACACATACCAATAGAAATGAGATTCATACAAATTTTCTTATCCTTTTTTCAGTATATTATTTATTATGGTTGGTCGCACAATCAAGCACTTGTTCAGACTGGATTTGGCATTTTTATTCACCTATTGAGTCCTTCCCGAGGCCGAGATAGGCCAATGTTGTTATTTGATGGGGTTAAAGGTATCATCACAGATACCTTCATGACATAGATACTGTCAACCCTGAAACTGACCTGACTGAAGCCATTTTGATGCTTCAGTGTTGCCACACTGGAGCTGAGGGATAGGGAGGGAGGAATAGAGATAACTGGGGTTGTGTAGCCAAAACAAAATACATTCTCATGAGAACCAAGGACATTCTCACATCTGTCAGAGAGAGGAGTGATTTTACCCGGCAACCAGACGGCACCCTGATTGGACCATGTGACTGACTGATTGGGGAAGGGGAAAAACTTTTACTTTTAATTAGGTAAAAACCGTGAGAACCTTCAGAGTCGGTTTTCAGTAGAACTGTGCCAATATGATATATCCAATCAAACTATTCTTTGAGGAATCTACCTGCCTCAGAGTTTTCTTTGCTATATGGATGTATTACTTGGAACCCTGACACTGTTCCAAGTAAAGCTGCCTTTTCCAATTGACTGATGGCAATTTTGTCAATGCCAATGATGTTTAAGTGGTGCTCCAGATGTTTTCGGATTGCACCCAGGGTGCCTATTAGTACTGAATACTTTTGCTTTCTTTTGCCATAGTTGTTCTACTTCTATTTGCAGGTCTTTGTGCTTTGCAATTTTTATGGTTGGTTACATAGCTAGCCAGATGTTTAGAGCTGACATTTTTATCTATCCATCAAGTCCTTCTCAAGGATCTGGGATAGAGAAGGACTCAAGAGGTGGATAAAAATGCCAAACCTAGTCTTATTATATTGTTATCCCACCTTTTTTATTTATGTATTTATATATTTCTATCATCCCAAAGGTTTCATATCTATCTATAACAGTGGCCGTACTAGGCAGCAAACATATCTAATTCTCCTGCCTCCTATTTTCCCCACATCCACCCTGTGAGATAGGTTAAGCTGAGACAAAGTAAATGGACCAAAGTCATACAGTTGACTTTCATGCCTAAGGCAGGACTAAAACTTACAGTCTCCTAGTTTCTAGTCCAGCATTTTAATCACTAAAACAAACTATATATAGCAAACAAATATACACTTTCAAAATTATAGCCTCTCCCCAATGCAAAAAACAAAACAAAACCCTGCACCATTTTGAAGGGAAATATCCATATTAAAAATATTGACCCTTTTGTTAAAATATTGTACTCATGAATAGAATTATAGTTTATGAACTATTTCACATAGATATGTATATTATACACATATTAATAGCTATAGCTCCCTGAAATAGTCTCTCTCATGCCACTCCACCAATACACATACACACCCATGAAGGAGAAAAATTATATATATTAAGACAAACTCCCCCCCCCCACTGACCTGAAAGGGGAGGGGGAAGAGTTTTGAAAGAGAAATGGGACAAAATATCAAAAAAGTCACTGAAGCAAGGCTAGGAAAGAAGAGAGTCTTTGTCACACACACCCCCACACCCCCACAGCCTGTTTCAAATTTGGAACCAAAGAAAAGGAGAATTCGAGATAAAAGGGAACTTTGTTTCTGTAGAAATGATTAATATGTTTTAGCCAGGAATCTATACCACATTCTTGGCTTATATTCCTTTGTTGTGCTAAAGTCTGAACATTTTTATTTCTCTGTACTTCTCTTAAAATAATTCCTATGTTTATGTAGTCCAAAGGCATGTCTAAAATAAATCCTTGCTTTCTCCAGGCTAATACTTCTCAAGGCGTGATCTGAGGATCATTGGGGATTCCCCAAGACCCTTTCAAGACCTTTCAGGTGGTCTGCAAAGTCAAATAATTAAATAAATAATTTAAAATACTCAGGTTTAATTTGTAACACAATAAATATTGAAAGATGTAACGTAAATAAAACAAAGCTCTCTGGACTCAATTATTTTTAAGAATGTAAAGGGGTCCAGAGACCAAATTGTTTGCCCGTAGACTATCCTTGGGAACTGCAATATTCTCTTTGCTTATTCCAGACCTGAATTAACTTGTGGTCTACCCAGAATATTGTATTTCCTTTAGGAATCTTTTTTGTTTCTATAAATTTCTATTTTATTTTTAAACAACTTTAAATTATGTTTACATTTTATCTTTCCTTCCTTTTTTTAAAAAAGATTTTGTTTCTCTCTTATGGTCTAATTCCTAATTGGGGGGGGGGGGGGGTATGAGAAAGACTGAATCCTTTAGCTCTGTTTGCATGCTCTATGGCCGCAAAGTGGCTTTGCAGATACAAATTAAACTTTTTAATTTTTAATCTCTGAAATACATCTGTCTCACAGTCCAGTTGGGGTAAGAAGCCAGGTGAGGCAGTTCCTGAAAGATAGGTGGTGGCAGAAGAATTATAAAGATACTATCAATAATTTTAATGATACATTTTAATTTGATTGGGGGGATAGTTATGACAAGATTACTGCCTTTGCAAGGCATACCATAAAGCAAGTCATTCCACAATAATCTTTATTACATGTCGTTCAAATGGTTTGAAACTATAATTATCCCCTTTAAAGTGAATACTGCTCCCTAAACTCAAAAATATGAAAAAAGATTTTCAAGGCACAAATAAACAAGAAATTTAAAAATATAAGAATCTTAATTCATACCATTTATATCATATAGAACCATAGAATCTTCCTCTTCTGCTGAGGATATCCAGCAAGTTACTTGATCAATCACTTTTTTCAGCTTGTCTTTATCAAAACTACAGTAAGCAGAGTAAGATAATTGAATGACACTATTGTCCAGCCCAGCCTTTCCAGTACCTTCAGGTTCCCAGAAAATTAACGCTATTTCTTAATAATAAATCTCTAAAAAGTTCCAGCTTCTCAATAAATGCCTTCCAGAGGCCAAAGCAAATAATAACTTAGTTGCCCTATGATTTTTGTATCATCCCAAAGTTTCATATATGTCTGTATCTGTGTATGTATTAGGCAGCAAACATATCTCATTCTCCTGCCTCCCATTTTCCTCACAGCAGCCTTTAGTGGTCAGATAGAATGGTGAGTTTGATACCAATTCTCATACAACAAGATGCCTTCACAATGCTTCACAGTTTTTATTAGTAGCCCAATTACTTTTCTTGATGTAAACAATTAATAAAAATGTTATGTTTCTGTAATGAGGAACACTGAATCCATCTCTAGGAAAATTTTAATAAAAAGAAGGACAGAGCAAGTATCTGAGATAGAAGTGGAAAATATATGAGAAATAAGCTGCCTAATGCAGCACAAAACATATACTGAAGATGAGAAAGAACAAATGCTGTGAATTTGAAGTTAAATCAAAGGTAACAGCTCACAAGATTAGAAAAGCAAAATGGTCACAGAAATGTGAGAAGGAACACAGACAAAAATTCAGGAAGAATGGCAGACAATTAGAGGAAGATTGAGAAGAGGGTGTCTGAAATTAAGGCCATGGATCTTTTATCTATCAGGGAATTGCTTTTTAATTTATCCTAAGGCCTACCAATAAATCTACCAAAGAATCTGAATGTCATACAATATAAACAAAACTTTTTCAACAAAGGATTTCTGTATGTTTAGAGGCCTTTTATTATATTAATCATTCACATGTTAAAGACTTTAAATGACAACCGGTCTCACTTAGACTATTTCTGAATTTCAGTTCTTGTAGAGTGCCATTGGCTGATAGCTACTGTTCTAAGAACAGGATTCTGTCACTCCAATTACTTAAATGCATAAAGAAACACAGGAGAAAAAAATGCATCATTAGTAAAAAAACAATAGTGTGGAAAAGGGTTACCTTTGGACCATCCAATTACCAGATAACAGATGCTGAAGTTTCTTCTCTTGTGTTTCATTCATATAAGGGATTCCGTTTTTAAGAAACTAAAGGCAAATAGACAGTGTTACATAGTATGGAAGTCAGGCATCAAGATCGTTTTCTCTTGACTTAAGAGAAAGTCATGTACAGTACCGGGTAAGTAAAAAAAAAAAAAGAATGGTTCTCTCAGCTTGGCTTCTAATAACTACATTAACATATTCATACATTAAAACATAAGGTTATTAAAATTCAAGATTTACAAAAATACAAAAACATTTGAACTATTTATCAACCACTATAGTCTATTTATCAACCACTATACAATTCATCCTATGGTCAAGGCTGGTCTAAATTATTCTACTTAGATAGAATGATAGAGAATTAGTATGTTTAGAATCCTTAAAATCTCTTACCTCCCATGCTAAACTTTCCATCCCATATTAACCTCTACCCTACATTCACCATGGTCTTTTGGGAGTGGAAATGTTGATGAAGATTCTCAGTTATCCAGATTTCTGGAAATTAAGTCATGGCAAATGGTCTTTTCTTTTTTAGTTTGAAATATTTCAATGCTTATCAAACTGAAGAAACTACTTGGATAAGCAGTGAAACATTTCAAACCAGAAAAAAAAAAGTAGTCCAGTTGCCATAACTCAACTTCCAGACATCTTTCTGGGGAATTGGCCAGTTACAAACCTACTAGAAGTTTTCATCAAATGCTGGATCTTCTCCTTCCTGAGACAGGAACCCTATTCTGACCTCACAGAAAGAATGAAACAATTCAAGGGGGGCTGGGATATTGACAGTGATAACAATTATCTGTATCAGAGGTGTCAAACTCGATTTCATTGAGGGCTGCATCAGGGTTGTGTTTGACCTCAGGGAGCCAAGTGGGCATGGCCAGCTTGACGTCCTGCATCCCTCTGCCAGCAAAAACAGAGCCTGGGAGGACCGCACGTGGCCTTTGCAAGCTCCGTTTTCACTACAGAGGCACCGCAGGTCAGTCCTTTGCTGTTTTCAGGACGGCCCCGCAGGCCAAATCTAAGCACTCCGTGGGCCGAATCTGGCTATGGGCCTTGAGTTTGATACCCCTAATCTATATCATTCAACTGGAAATTAAATGTTGAAAATATATTATATTTATACCTAAGATATCTGTAAGGGGCGTGCATAAGTGCACCATTGTGCCTACCATCCCTGTCCTATTGTCCCCATTTATTCGTACCTATTTCCTGTATTCTTACTCATGTTTATACTTATACCTATTATCTTGTAAGCGATTGACAAATCAAATAAATAAATAAATAAATACTGCATTTTAACAGCATTTTAAGGGCAAAGTCCAAATCTAGTTTCTTTCCTACTTAAATTCTTGCCTATCTGTTAAATAACATAAAATATACCTTATTATAGTCAAAGTCATAATGAGACAGGAATTGAATACTAGATGTTTGGCAGGAGAACTTGGAATCCATTTGGCAAAATGTGGCAGGGAATAGGAAGAAGTTATACGAATGTGCAATATACCTATAAAAATTAACAAAAATAATTAAGGCTAGCTAACTGGCAGGGAAGACCTGAAAGTTATCATCAGATAAATATAATTGACAATGAAACAATTTACTTACTCATTTGACATCCCCTTGTAAAATATGGACAAACCTAACAGGGAAAAAAATTCAATTCATTGAGCAGCAGTATGTTGATCATAGAGTCTCCTTTGTGGTTTTTTTGCCCAATTTCTATGTTAACTAGCATCTGCAGGAATGGATTATGGATTATTGTATATATCATCAGGTTATATTCTATTTGGGAGTAAATGTGTTGGTCTTATGTGTAAGAGATTTGTGAATCAACATCTTGAATGTGGGGTAGTTTGTCTGCCATGAGCCTTCATAGGGGTTGGTCATTCACTACACTCTTATACTGTATGTAGCTTAATTCCCACCCCCCCAAGTTCCTTTAATAGCTATATCTCAAAATACATTTGGGAAAGAGGAAAGGTATATAAACGTATTCTTTTAAGATTAATTTTTTTTTTGAGAAATTAAGATGATCTTGAAAGAGATTTTAGTTCAGATACGATTTCTAACTTTTGGTTGCCACATTTTAAGGAATCTTAAAACCTATCTTTTAGAAACCAGAAGAGCTCACCAAGTTGATTCACTGTAAACCGCTGAACACTCTGTCTGCCTTTCCGATACCACTCAGCAGGTAAATCAAAGAGACTGGGGAAAAGAAAGATATGAAAGATGTCCAAGTTGTTCATCATCTTTCTAACTTCCATGGGGACATCACTAGAAAATATATTTATTTCAACAAGCTTACCTAGGCTGACTGTCAAAATGCAAACCTGTGAATTCCATATCAAGGCCTGCAAAAGACAGAACATGTGCCTTCCACTATTATTAAAGGATGAATACAAAGTTTTATTTAATTCATATATCTCAATCTTACCTATGTAGGTTTTATGCTATTCATAATTCATATTGAATATATTAATAAATTGAATATATTAATAAATTGTGGTGGTGGTAGTGGTAGTAGTAGTAACATGCTCCTAAACTTTAAAACAGGGATTGAGGGATTTCTCCATGATCAGTAAAGTGATTTCAGTTATAAATATTTTAATGCACCACACATATTTTTGTCCATCATTTGCAGTATTTTCTCAGTATTCTATGGTAATGCATTTAATACACCCTCCAATGTGCTTTATATTTTTTATCAGTTGGAGTAAAATTCTTGTCTTTTTAAGTCTATTTAAAACATTAGCAACCCTTCTACTATAAACTATTATAAGATTCAGATATGGAATGCCATAGAGAAGGAAGGATGCCAGATCAGAGCTCTTCAAATAATCACACTATGGAAAAAATATGATTAAAGGATTTATTTTACTGGATTTATTTATTTTAAAGGATTTATTTATTTTATTTTTAAGTGCAAACTTTGCAAATTTAGAGCAACACATTTGCCCTAGGAAATAATTTATTTCTAAACCACAAAACAAGGCAATATTTTTGCTCCTCTTGCAGAGTATCACTGGACTCACTTAACATAATCCTGGGAGCTTGCTTGGAATTAAATACTTAAAAGTCTGTTAAGGAAACACTGTACTGATCTTGCTACAACTCTCAAAATCCCATTTTGGCTAGGATGGAAATAAAAGAGCTCTCCAATGATTTCTCTTCAATAACAAATTATGACCTTTCCAAAATCAGAAGGCATAATCTATACAGCAACATATGGATACCTATTTTCATAAAATTCATCAACCTTGTTTACATCCTCTTCTTATATCCTTCTTACAACAACCTGATAAAGTAGGTTGAGATCACGACTGTGATCACATATACTAAACCATGATTTGCTCCATCAGCTATTTAACAAGCCACAGTTGTATGATTTTACATATCCATGGTGACAAATTACATTGGCTGGATGTGTGTTTTATTTTCTATCTCATATGTGGTCTTTTGGCTCCATAACGCAGCCGGCGAGTTATCCAAAGGGCCAAGTGAAAATCCAATCAGTAATCCAGTCCCCCATCTACAGTTAGCCAGATCCTAGTAAGTAAGCCCCTGAAGTGTATCCAGCAACTTCCTTGGGATCAATAACAACTTTCTCCATTTAAAAACACCTCTCAAAATTTAAGGAGGAGCGCGCCATCCGTACAGCAGCTGAGACCAAAGTTAGCACGGATAAATAAGCGTGGACGTATGTGAACAACAGGGCTCCCCAATTTCGTAGTTAACCTATTAAAGATTGGAAAGGTTTCACCCTCCATATCACACCCCTGCCTCACCAACAAAGTCGCAGCCCAGGACAAGCTCCTCTAACCGAGGCAACATTTCTGGAAACTGCGCGGCCCCCACATCCATCCCGCCCACGCTGTTTTCTCTCCTCCGCATCACCAACCCCCGCCTCTGCGGTTCAGTGAACTTCCCGCTCCTCTTTGGAGGCTGAAAGGGGCGGAACCAGCCTTATTTGCTACTCCGTCCGTCCCCCCCTTCGCACTCAAAGACTTTTCCGCGTTCTCCCATCGCTGGAAATGATTGCCTGAATCCGGTCACTGGTGCTTTTTTGTTGTCCATCTAGGAAAGCAACGCTTGGGAGATTGCCTAGATTCCGTCGCTGATATAAGGGGCCGAGGAACCATTTGAACAAACGTTTATTGGCTAAAATTCAGATCGGCTATTTGCCTTGTAGGTATTCTGAGTTCGATAATATTTAAGTATGAAATAAGGCTAAGCTTAATATTGAGTGAATTTCTATGCCACATGACTCTCAGCGACTCTGGATCTAGAATGAAATGGGAATAGGAATAGAATACTTTATTGGCAAAGTGTGATAGGACACACAAGGGATTTGTCTTCAGTGCATAAGTTCTCAGTGTACATAAAGCTATATGTGATAAATCATATACTTGTATATGGGTAGTCCTCGATTTACAATAGTTCATATAGTGACCAGTTACATTGGTGCTGAAAAAAGTGACTTAGGACTGTTTTTCAGAGTTATCATCTTTGCAGCATCCCCATGATCATACATGTTTCATACATATGACCATTGCAGTGTCCCAGGGTCATGTGATCCCCTTTTGCGACCTTCTGACAAGCAAAGTCAAGGGGTAAGCTAGATTCACTTAACAACCTTGTTACTAATTTAACAGCCATTCACTTAACCGGGGAAAGTCATAAAATGGGGCAAAACTTACTTAATAAATTTCTCACTTAGCAACATACATTTTGGGCTCAATTGTGGTTGTAAGTCGGCGATTACCTGTATTCTTGCAGGGGTTTTTCTCCTTTTGTGCTCATAATAGGTATGTGTTTAAATGGCACTGTAAGATCAATTAATGGCTGCTTAATTACCTTACTAAAATAAAAATTGCACTGCCTTGACTTAATGTAGTATCTTGCTGAATATATTGTGTCCACACAGTAGTTGAGAATGAGGTAAAATCATATGCATTTTGTTTTCTTTAACCAACTTCTCTAGTTGCAGCAATGATCAAGAAGGCCTCTTAAATGGTATCTTCTGAGTAGACCAGAAAGCCATGGTAATAATGATGGACAATCTAGGCAAATAGCTGTGAGATTCCCCCTCTCCCAAGGAGCAAGATAAAAGTAACTTGATATGATGGTATAATACAAATAAAATCTCTTTTCTTTATGCCGAGTATCTCTTATCCTTTGTTTTGAGGGAAACTTTGCTAGAAAAGAGACAAATGAAGATACTGCAGAGCAGGTTAGTTGATAGTCTTAATCAAGTTTCTGTTAGAGATGAAACCTATTAAGCTTCCAGACTCAGCAGAAAATGTGCCAGACTCTGCTAGAATTTAATCAATCCCTGGTTTAAGGACCTGGCTTAAGGTCCAGAATGCATTTTGGAACACCATCTTCCAACATTTTCCAGTAAGTGGATCATAATACTGTATATTAAATCACTTTTGTGGACCAATGAAAGTTTTAAACACTGTCAAAAGAAATCTGATATATACATATTTGCAACAAAACAATTTTCTGCCATTAAAAGAAATCACCCATCACAGTCAAGTGGTTTATTTTAAAAAGCAAAAGGAAATAAAAGAGCCCTCTATTACTGCAGGTGAGTGCACACCAGACTTACCATTTATTTTTAAAGAGAAATAACAACATTGGCTATTTATTTAGTTTAAAAAAACATTGGCTAGGGAACCACCTGTAGCAGGTTATTGTTTTATACTATTATATTTTATGAAAATAATTAACAAGAAAGCAAACAAAAAACTGTCACCAGCAGTTGTATATCTATTGGATTTTTATTTAATATAAAAAGGTTCAATGGTATTATGTATTAAGAGCGGTATGTGATTGACTGTCCTCCAAGGATGGAACTGCAGGCTTCTGAGATTGTACTTCTCTGGGCAGCTTCTTATTACCATACTTATCATAAATTCTTTCAAGTTCTTTCAGTTCCACACCACCTTCAGTCATAGCCTGTTTGAAACGTTTCAGCTATTTTCATTTAAAAAGAAAGACACAGCTGTTAATTTTGACAGTTCCATTCGTACTTTCAGCATACACAGTGAATTACAGTTCTCTTAATTCCTTTCTCCTCCCAAATAATGCAATTCTCATGTTAAGAGGAAATGCCAACTCTGACATTAAGCAGTCATTGATATTTACATTTTTAATACTTTGGCCATAAACCATGCTATAAGTAAGCTGTACAATATTATGATCAAGAACATAAAACGTAGGATAAGTAGCAACCAAAGTAAGAAAAACAAAATCAACTTGCCCCTTCGCCACGTTTTTCCCATGGAATTATAACATTGTCATCCACAAAGTTGATTCCAGCTTCGAGACAACGTTGTGCTAATACACGCCCCACATTCTCACATGCTGCCACACCGGTTGTTTTATAAAGATGCTTCTTAATAGCCCACTCGCGAGTGGAAGCAGAGACTACAATATGACCGCTGCAATGTTCAATGTAGCCTTTCACATGTTTTTGGGTTTTTTCCAATCGTAACCTGAATGGTTAAATATGAAAAACAAAATGTTACTGTTTTACTATCAGAGAAATTCACCCGCAATAACAAAAATTCTTATAGTTCTGTACTTGTAAATCTTATGTCTCATATTTGAAATTCTACATATCTCAGATTATTTGTAAGCTTCGTTTTCTTTCCCTTTTCAAGCATTAATTATAAACATAAAATGATGCCCCCCTTTATGTGGAACAACCTGTCTCTGGATATTTGGACCACAACCCTCTTGTTGGGCTTTCATAAGGTCAAACATATATGGCTTTTCAACAAAACACTTGAGGGATTTGAAGACTAATCTATCCCTTGCAGATGGCATATAAAATGTTAAATTCTGTAATATTTGCTCATTTTGTTTTATTGATTTTAATTCTGTGTGTTGGTGGATGTAAGCTACTTAACACTTCTGGCAACTGAATGGCACAAAAGCCATTACAAATGTATTAACATGCATACTTGCATGCATATATGCTGCACTGATGAAAACAGAATCATTCCTCTGAAATAAATGGGAACTGCTGCTAAGTTAGGATTTCCTGCAGAAATTTCTGTGATGATAGATCCTCAAGTGAGCTCCAAGTCTCTTTGCTCTTGTAGATCCCCCCAAAAATAACAAACCTTTACTTGTAAACTCCATTTTTAGTGCAATAATCGTTTCCCTTAACTATATTTTCCATCATAGATATCCCATTAGTGCATCTATAAAGAGGGCAGAATCAGAAATAGAACTTAAAAGATTCAAGAAAACAAATATAATTTCAAAACATTATGGCTGAAATAATATGTGGACTATTACAGGCTATATGTTCTGTCTCCTGAGAGAAATCTCAAGTATCAACAAATTTATTTTAAACAAAGTAAATTGTACAGTCTTGAAGTATAATGTTTCAAATGTACACTATAATTAAATAGGAATACAGTCCTCGACTTACAACAGTTTGTTTAGTGACTGTTCAGTTACAATGGCACTGAAAAAAGTAATTTATGACCATTTTTCATACTTACGATCATTGCAGCATCCTTGTGGTCATGTGATCTAAATTTGAATGCTTGGCAACTGGTTCACATTTTTGATGCAGTGTCCTAGAGTTATGCAATCACCTTTTGCAACCTTTGGCAAGCAAAATCAATGGGGAAGCCAGATTCACTTAACAATCATGTTACTAACAGCTGCAATGATTCACTTAACAAATGTGGCAAGAAAGTTCGTAAAAAGGGCAAAACTCACTTAACAAATTTCTCACTTAGCAACATAAATTTTGGGCTCAATTATGGTTGTAAGTCGAGGACTCCTATACTGCAATAGACTCCATGATTTGGCAGGTGCCAAGGCTGTGAAAATACATGTTTTGCACTGTAATAGTGGTTCTCAACTTTTTCTTCACCACGGACCCCCTTTAAATATCTTTTGTTGCCACAAACCCTCAAGATTTAAGTAAGATTTAAATCATAATATTTATTCAAGCCTTAGCAGACCCCTTGTGATGAGATTGCACCCATCCCATGGGTCCACGGATCACAGGTTGAAAACCACTGTACTGTAAAACAAGTGCAGAAATTTCCAATGAATTAAAAATACAATATATTGGCTTCCTATGCATTGCTCTATAACTTGCTATATTCATAGAAGGCATTGCTGTCAACAGGCAGAAAAGAGTAGGGAACTGTATAATGCAAACTGATAAGAAGAATAAAATACAATAGCTCTTTAGACAATCACTCACGCCCTGGTTATTTCATGGCTTGACTACTGCAATACACTCTACATGGAGTTGCCCTTGAAGACCATTCAGAAGCTTCAATTAATGGAATGCAGTGACACAAACAATTATGAGCATATCTCAGAATGCCCATATAATGCCTCTGCTTCACGAGCTGCGTTGGTGGCCAGTTTGCTTCCAGGTGCGATTCAAGTGCTAATTGTTACCTATAAAGTCCTACATATCATAGGGCCTGGTTACTTGAAGATTCATCTGTCTCCCATAATATCTAGCCAATTGATTCAATCTGGCAGGGTTGGCTTGCTCCAAGTTCTTCAATTAAACAATGCCATCCATTAACACTCTGGAAGTGCTCCTTCTTTGTCACAACACCCTTACTGTGGGATTACCTCTGAGATTCGAATGTTCCCCATTCTGCTGGTGTTTCCAAGGGACCAGGCTCTTTATCCAAGCCTTTGGTAATCTTCTTTTATTTTAGGTTGTTTGCTTTTGCTTTTGTTTCCAGCTTGTTTGTTATTCTGCCATTTCTACTCTTTTCTTTGTTTCTTGTTTTTGTCGTCCTCTTCATGTTTTAAATCACTTGTAAACCATCCAGGATCACTGGGCATTGGGCCCAATATAAATTTAAATAATAATAATGAAAAGGGATCTGCAGCTAGTAGTAAACCCCCCCCCCTCAAATATCAATATTGGGAATTTGGAATCAATCAAAAAGCAAACAAACTGCTGCAGATTCATATGAACACTAAGAAAGAAAAAACTGAGAGCCCGACAACATGAATATCACTGACAACGTATTTGCCCTCTTCAGAATAGAATAAATATTTGATAAAAAGAATTTTTCAAAATTAAGTGAAGTTCTGTATTATTGAACATAAGTTATTTTGCATTATTCTAATTTACCTGTACCAATAGTCCCGTCTTGGCCATGAGGTTTTCCAACCTAGATCCTTTCTTGCTATAGCCAATCTTTCCAAATTATGTGGGTTCCTATTTGTGAACTCAGGAGCAACAATCTCATTTTCTCTTGTATCTACTTCATCGGGAAGAGATATGGGATTGGGAACAGAAGAATTAAATTTAACTCCTGCAAGAAAATAAAGAAAAATAAACGTATGCATAAAGGATTTAGAAAACAACCAAGAATCCAAAAAGATTATCAGTATAATATATAAATGTACTAAAGCCATAGACTGATGGTGAAGTGGGGATAATGAAAGCAGATAAAAATGCTTAACATTGTTGATTTAAGTAAGCTGAATCTCATTAAATTATCAATACATTTTGTACTCCCATTGATTAAAGAATACTTGGCACACCATCGTTTTTAATTTGTAGTTTAGAAAGGCTGCAAAGACGTCCCTTAAATGTTTATTTAACTGCAGAATGTTTATTTCTAGATTGGCCCCCACCACCTACAGCAAAACAAACCCTTCTCCCTTAAGTTAATGCTCCCCAAAGTACAACTACCGGTATCATAATTTTATTTAGCCCTTTGCCTACAATTCAAGTTAAAACCATCCTGAGAGTAAGCAGCTAAGGATGGCCGCCTGTCAAAATATTTTGGTAATCGCGGGAGCTGCATTCTTGTGTAGACTTTGAAAGGGACCTGCTTCCAAGAGGGCAGCTTTAGAATCCACTGTTCGGATTCAATCTCAAACAATAATAATAGTAATAGTAATAATAACATTACCAAAAAAGAGCCATGCAAAAAGAGTTAGAAGAGAGAAAACCTCTTGCTGACTTCAGTCTCCTTCCCTACCTTTCTGAATGTCATATTAAATGTCATATTTCTTCCCCAAACCCCAAAAACTTTAACCTTAGACTGTCTGTTATTGACCTCACCTCTTTCCTAAGAGGTCTGTAGGGGGCGTGCATAAGCGCACCAACATGCCTACCGTCCCTGTGCTATTGTTTCTTTTATATTTTATTTTTCTTATATGTATCCATATATTCATAACTATGTTTTTACTTATACCTATTATCTTGTAAGCAATTGACAAATAAATAAAGATCCGTGCTTCTCCACCAAAAATCTGAAACTCAAAAGAGTCACCTACCGTGCTCGGATTCCCCGAATGTCCTGGCCGCCCTGCTCAGCGGCGGAGCCAATCTCCTAAACGCCATCACGCCTGAGAAAACTAAACAGGAAGGGACCTAGCCGGACCTACAAGAAGCTGGGGGGCGCCACCTTTTCCTCTGTTGAACTAACATATTTTTTTTTCCCATGGTCTCTTTCGGTTCTCATTAAAAGAAAAAGAAAAAAGGAAATCGAAAGCCTGATTGGTCAGCCACATATTAATCCGCTTCATTTCTTCCAGAATGGCTCTTTAAGCCAATAGCAATGCAAATGAACGTGGCTATAGATTTGTAACTGTAGAGCAGCCTTTTTCAAACTTGGCATCTTTAAGATACGAGGACTTTAATTTTTAGAATTGCCCAATCTGCATTGTTTGAAAAACGTTGCTATAGTAACGTTGCTATAGCAAAGAGGAATGGAAAAGTTTCTGATTTTTAAATCAGGAACTTTTCCATCATCTCTCTATACAGCAATGTTTTCCTATGCTGTTTCTTCTGTTCTGTTCTGGTTGCCTTAGGAATCCACGGAGTTATCTTTAAAAACATTCTTTTCTAATTAATGCTTTGGTTTTTTTTGCGAATGGTGGATTTAAAGAATTTAAAAAAACCTGAAAATATTCTGACGAACATCGCTGGATTTATGGATGGTATTCAAGAACAAATTTTATAAGTATATAGAGGCTTCTAAAAGAAATAAAATTAAGTGAAGTGCAAACAAGCGGAGACCTTGCATCAAAACATGGATGAATTTGTTAATGTCAGTAAATCTGTTACTTCTTATCCTGCTGCTTTGGAGATAATCCAATGCAATAACAGCTATCGATTTCCACTAACCTCCTACAGGATGTGACGTTTTATCAGCCCAAAGTCACTCAGCTGGCTTTGTGCCTAAGGCAGGACCACAATTCATATTTTTTAAGCCCGATGCCTTAACTACACTACTGAACTGGTTCTCAGTTATGACAGTGGAAGTTCGTAACTTATGTAGCAGCCTCCATGTTTCCAGTCTCTTTTTTCTCACTTGGAACTGAACCCAGAAGGATATTTTTTTCAACGCTTATAAAATATTTAAAGCAAGGGTCTTCAAACTTGGCAAATTTAAGACTTGTGGACTTCAACTCCCAGAATTCCTGAGCTAACATGACTGGAGGAGGAATTCTGGGAGTTGAAGTCCACAAATCTTAAAGTTGTCAAGTTTGAAAGGCCCCTGGTTTAAATCTTTCGATTTTAACCCCCTTAATTTGCAATATTGAGGGAGTGATTCTGCTAAGGCATAGCATTGCTTTTTTTCTCCCAATGTTAGAAAACCATCCAGTGTTATCTTAATCGAGCAGAAATCTTGAATGTCACTTGAAATTGCAAACATCCAAATATGTCAGACTAATAAACCCTTGGGGTGCTTTTTCAAGAGGTAACTGAACTTTCTGTTTTTCTTTGAAGACGTTTCAGTCAGAGCTGAAGAAGCTTCTCGGGTGACAAGCGAAACGTCTTATTTATTTATTTTATTTATTTATTTATCGTATTTTTATACCGCTCCCTCTCCCAAAAAGGGACTTCAAAGAAAAACCAGAAAGTCCAGTTGCCTCTTAAGTATGTAACTGTAGAAACGCCGCTTTTCTTTTCCCCCCCCATTTTTCCTATCTCTGTGGGTTTGAGATCCAAAGGAAACACTTCATTCGTATCCGGTGCAACCTTGGAGACAGACCACGTGATTGCGCATTTTTTTAACGCGTTATGTACCGAGCTTCCCTGATTTCAGAGTTTTAAAAAGCCTTTGCGAAAAGGACCCCTTCGGTCAGCTTTGATCAGCTGTTATAAGAAACAAAGACGATATTGACTGTTTCTTTTATAGATCATTCTTTTTATTTATTTTAAATCGGCGAGCCCGCCAGTTGGCAGCAGCGTTTAATACACCCTTAGAAGGAGAAGCGACTACTCACACCCTCACTAGAATCTTCTAGAACACATTGACCCCACCCGTCTGTTCTCATTAGTTGTTCCTCGAAAAAAGAGGCGGGTCGTTTGTTGCCCGATCACCAATCGTCCTCCAAGACCTAACGGGCCGAGCAGGGGCAGTTCGTTTCCTTTCTCTTCAAATCACGCTAGTTTTACGACGCTCCCGGGCGACTGATTCGTGTCTAATCCACCGATAGGCTTATAGGTCGCGAGGGGGCGGAGCTTCCCAAAAGGCCTCGCCTCGCCGTCCGCAATCCCTTGCAGGCTCGTGCACGTTGCCGCCTCGGTCTCTTTGTCCGGGAAAATGGCGCTGGAGGGGCCTTTGGCGGTTTTTGGGGAGCGCAGCACCGGCGACAACATCCGGACCCAAAACGGTAAACTCTCGAAAGCTTCCCTCGGGGCCTTAAGGCGCCGCAGCTCGAGTCGCCGGAGAGTTAACGGTTCCTCCGCCGTTCGTCTGCGGCGGGTGGAAAGTTGGACGTGGGCGAGGGCATCCAAACGAGAGCAGCAGTTGCTGCCAGAACTGTGGTCCCGAGTAGGGTGGGGCCGGGTCTGGGTGCGAAGTTAGCCCCGCGGAAGCAGTGGTTGCTGGCGGGCCGGCAGGCTCACACGTGTGCTTGATTAACCCGAAAGGGAAGAAGGGTTGCCAGAGTGGATGAGGAAGAAGGGGCCGCATTAGGAACAATCCGGTCCTTTATTTTTTTCCCTGTTTAGTTTAGTTCTGGCTGGGTTCCATTTAGACCTGAGATAACCGCGGACCGATTCTGCCCGCACTGCAACTGACAGGCAGTGATCCCCGATTCCCACGTGGGAGACTTGAGTCACGCCCCGTATGATTGGGTGGGTTTAGTGACTGGGTCCAGGCTTAAGAGCCTGGATCGCTTCCCTATACAGGGATCCTCGACTTACACCAGTACACTTAGTGACTGTCGGAAATTACAACAGCACTGAAAAAAAGTGACTTGTGACCATTTTTCACACTTGTGACCGTTGCAGCAACCCCCATGGTCATGAGATTTGTATTTGGATGCTTGGCAAAATGACTCACATTTGTGACGGTTGCAGTGTCCTGGGATTATGTGATCCCCATTTGGGACCTTCTGACAAGGAAAGTCAATGGGGGGGAAGCTAGATTTATTTAACCGTGTTACTAATTTAACAACTGCAGTGATTCACTTTAACAAGTGTGGCAGGAAAAGTCATAAAATGGGGCAAAATTCGCTTAACAAATTTCTCACTTAGCAACATAAATTTTGGGTTCAGTTGTGGTAGTAAGGGGAGGACTACCTGTAAGTACACTTGCGATTGAGAAGCAGTGTTGTTAAGCCCACTAGGATGCAGAATCTCTTTGGGGGAGAAGATAAGTTATTAGTTGCCTTTGAGCATTTTAAAATTACTGTAGAAACCATAGTGAATATATTCAGCTTTATATAGCCGAAGTATTTTGGTCCTTAACTTTTACACCATATTTTTTTTCAGAGTCAGATACTACTTTATGTCCTATCAAAATATGTCATGAAGAATGTTAGTTCTTACTGAAGTTAGAGGTGTTTACATACCTCGATTTCTAAAAAATATTTCAGAGACCTACATACCTGTAAAGGGTTTTGCCACAGTTTCTACTTAAATGTCTCTTGCTTTCTGTTCCTGGAAGAAATAATATGCAGAACCAGGCTATTGTAGAAAATAACTGGACTGGGTTCAGTTGATTATTAAATCTCAGTATTCAATTGCAGTTAAAGTTCTAAAGTTTAGGACGACAGTGACAAACCACTTTTGTGGTGTTAAGCAAACAACATGTTTCCATGTGGTAACCAAGAAACCAGCTGTACTATGAGACAGCTTTATTTATGAGTAACATGTTAGAGAAGAAAACTTCTGTAAATGCTGTCTCTTACTTTGGATCCTGTGGTGATATGCATTTATGCATCTTGTTTTAGTGTTATGAGACAATTTTAAAAATAGATTTTGATTATCCAAGTATGAATGAGAGTTTTTTTTTAAAAAACAGGATGCTCTTATATTTCAATCTACTGGATTGTCATAACTTCTCTTGTTAAAATAGTTCCAGAATAAATTACTAGGTGTTAGATTGTCCCATTGTACTGCCTCTTATTTGCACTACAAAATAAGAGATAATCCTTATGGGATAAATAAATGTCTGTCATAGTCTGATGGAGAAGAATGAATATCAGCTTCTTTCTATATGAAACGGCAGAACAAAGACAAGTACGATATTTCTAAGACAGAATCATGTTGTTCCTTTGTTGGTACGTGATGCAAAGAACCTGGAGTTAATTACCCATAAAATTTTTCATAATGGCCTAAATTTTGCTTATGATAAACTGAATGGTTGGATCACAAACTATGGTCTGTATAAAACAACTGCTTTTTATAAATGACAGCATACAGTCTGTTTTCAAATGCAACTACAAATACATTAGTGTGTAAACGAGAGTAGTTAAAACCTAAACAAAGCAGTAATTGCCAGTTTTATTGCCCTTTTCTGTTTTTAAAATATTTAAAAGCATATATTTAGCACTTGAATTCCATCAGTTAAAATTTTAGGAAACAATTCTGCTTTTGAAGAAAAAAAATCTGTTTTGTTGAAACAGTTACAGCTGCTGCTTCAATTGCCAATATTGTAAAGAGTTCACTGGGTCCAGTTGGCTTGGATAAAATGCTGGTTGATGACATTGGTGTAAGTAGATCTTCCTTTTTGAAACTACCAATAGAAAATAATTTGTTTTAATTTTAAAAATAGGAACCTGAGTAATTCTATTCAAGGTGCCAAGTAACATGGTGGGAGGCAGGGTTTTCCTCCACCCCAGCATTCCTAATTATGTTTCCCTGATCTGGGAAAGAAGAAAAAAACCTTTACCCCTACATCTGTATGTAGTCTTCACACAGGTGTCAAAAAAGTAGCCTAACATACTAAAAAATCTCAAATAGCCAAACCAGTGTAAAAAAAAGCCTTGGTACCAGTTACTGGGCTGCCTCATTAAGTCAACATTTATTTTTTTAACTTTGTACTGTATTTCTAAAATAGAAACAAATAGAATAAAATAAAAAACTTTTGGGCAATAGTATTCCAGGTATGAGCCAAAGATGCAATGCATGCTCCCTCACTCTATTTTTCTTTGCTACAGGGAAAGAGGGGTACTTCTTTGGCTTCAGTTTGATAGAGGTACTTTCAAACTGATGATTCCATTGCAGGAAAATAATTTCTATCACTTTGAGCCAGTCACAGTCAGCCTAACCTATTTCATTGGGTACTGGTTATATGCAAAATAGGAAGAGGAAGGAGGATTAGGTATGTTACTTATTAAAAAAAAGGGTGGGATGAAACTAAATACTAATTCTAGAGCTTAATAAGGACAGTAGGATATTATACATTTATTTTAATAAATTTATATAGCCACCTGACTCACATAGGTGGCTTTGGGTGGGTTACAAATTTTTTAAAAACCACCATATAATCCCCTCCACTCCCACCCCACATGGCATCAACAGTTGGCCACTTGATCGGCTTTGTCTCCATTTATAGTCACCAGGCCCATTGACAAAAAAAAAAATGGGTTTTAGAGCATAGATTAAGCTACAGTTGGATTGTTAACTAAAATTACTTATTTTACTTATATTCATGATCCCAATTGATATTAAACTACGTGAATGACTTTTGTGTATTTGGCATATTAGGATGTGACCATTACTAACGATGGTGCAACTATCCTGAAGTTGTTGGAGGTAGAACATCCTGCTGCAAAAGTACTGTGTGAACTAGCAGAATTGCAAGACAAAGAAGTTGGAGATGGGACTACCTCTGTGGTATGTATTGGTATATTATATGCTCTCTTGACATGCTCACGTGTCAACATTCAAGTAGCGTTAATAGTATTTAAAACTTACATTTTATAATGCATGTATGTGAAATTAACTTGCGCCCCTTTTAACAATGGCAAACACTAACTTATTGTACCGAAATAGCATAATTAGCTCTAGCACTGTCTTCACTTAAAATACAGTCTTCAGTTGGATACAAAGAATTGATGGTATGATGTATCTTCAGAGAAGCTAAATTCTAAACCCATTTTCAGGGCTACTTAAGTTTGCCTCTAAAAATGAAATAAAACTTTCCCATTTAACTACCATTTATTTATTCTACAAAATAAATGGCTATGCTTATGGGATAAAGGAATAACTGCCAGAGTCTGAAGGAGAAGACTTAACAATATCTTTTTCCTATATGAAGTGGCAGAACATATTATAGAATAATTTTAACTCTAAGCAGGTAGTCCTCAAGTATTTGTTCAGCAACTGTTGAAGATACGATGATGCTGAACAAGGAGAGTTATGGCCAGTTTTTCAAGTTATGATGGTCAGTGTCCCCTGCAATCGTGATCATGATTTGGGTGCTTGGCAATTGACTCAAAATTACAATGATCACAGGGTCCTGGAGTTACATGATTACTATTTATGATCTTCACTGCTGGCTTCCACCAAGCACAGTCAATGGAGAAGTCAGCAGGAGATTGCAAATGGTGATCATGGGACTGTGATGCTGCAACTGCATGAGATTCACCTAGCAACTGCAGCTGGAAATGGCTTTGTAAGTTGGCATGATCATGTGAATGTGCTTTTATGACCACATCACTTAGTGACAATGTTCCTGGTCCCAATTATTATAGCTAACCAAGGGCTGTTTTCAGAAAAAGAAGTCATGTATTTGTTTAATTGTGAGGTGATCAACATCACAATTTAATTGTGACAAATGTGAGCAATTAATAGATTTTAATTTCTTATCTGTAGCTAGAGCTTTCTTAATCTTGCCACCCTGCTAAAAGAAATGCAAAACTGATGACACGTAATCAATTGTTTTAAACACTAATGATGGATTAAATAGTTCGTGATGCAAGAATTTAAATCCAAAAATGTTTAGTCTCCTAAAGTAACTAGAGTAGTCTTCCCGAAAGAGGTCCCCTTGGATATTTTTACAAGTACATGCTAATATTCTTGGCTATTCTGGCTCAGTCTTTTAGTCAACAGCATCTAAAATGTCAACTAAAGGCCAGTGCACTTCCTTGCCTTCAATGTGGCAAAATTATTTTCAGATTAATTTTTGTCTTGGCTGGTTCATCCTATCTCCCTGGCTTCTGATTAATTTGTGATTATATTCCATGATCATGGGGAATATAATATAGTTCTTTCAATGTTGAAAATTTCCAAGAAAATGAGATGTTCTGCACAATTTCAGGCTCAACAGTATTCAAAACAAAAAGTTCTATATACCTGCAACTTGAACCATGTGTTAGAATAAATTGAATAGCTCTGCCTCCTGAAGCAAATGCAACTTGTAAGTTTTCCAAGAATGTCTTTGCTGGAATGAAATTTATGTGGATTTTTTTTATTTTTGTTTTGTTTTTTGCTGTTTGTATCAAGGACATAACTTTTCACAGAATAGTTTTAAATTAAATGTTCTCTTTCATAGGTAATTGTTGCTGCAGAACTTTTGAAAAATGCAGATGAATTGGTGAAACAGAAAATTCATCCGACTTCTGTCATTAGTGGATATCGTCTTGCTTGCAAGTAAGACGTATTGATTTACTTCAAATGAGAAATTGTATAATTGTACAATTAAGTTTCAAAGTTTCAGCTAATACATTTTAAAATTAATATAGCATTTTTCAAATATTGATGGCCTCTCCTATCAGTCATGAGGTAATTGACAAATAGAGCCCTTTCACTGAGAGTTCTGTGATGGTGGAGTGCTGTTATCTGCTCCAATAACAAACAACTGGAAAGCTAGCTTTGGAGGTAAATAAAAGCAGGTGTTTATGAGTGAGCAAATAAAAGATGAAATCCACAGTGCTTTGTCAGTACACCAATGGAGAGAAAAGATTGTTGTTACTGTCATGTTTGAGGGTTACAGTACAATTTGAGATTTGTTAGAATTCTTTGTGCTACATATATCCCAGTTATGATTCAGTAAAGCCTAAAGGTTTGGGGGCAAGTTAGGTGACAGTGGTCTGAATTTCATTGACAGGGAACATTTTTTGTATCATCACCATTTTATCCTTTAGTCTATAACTACTCCACAGTATTTTGGTCCTGGTTTTTAACTTTCTTAATTTTGGTTCATAGTTAATGTTTTAATATTTTATATCTCTGTTTTATGATGTTTATAAACTGCCCAGAGTCATTTGTCAATGAGATGGGAAGCATATAAATTTAATAAAATTGATCTAGGTGTTATGCTAATGTACCTGTTATGATGGCAGCATATCTCAATCTTGACAGTACAACTGCTTTTGCTAGAATACAGAATTGATCTATATTGCCCATGAAATTTTTAAATTGTTTGAAGCTTTTATGTTTAATGATTAAGTGCACTACAGATATGATATGCTTTGTTTAAAAAAATAGGGTATGTTTTAAAATATTAGAAAGCATGGAAATGCAGGGCCACTGAAAATGTAAATGTAAGATATTTTATTTTTCTAATCTGCATACAACTTATAGTTTGGGGGACAGAACATTCTGGTTCTCTCTTCTTCTGGAAAAATCCAGAAGTAAATAGTTGGTTCACTCACCAGAATGGCCAGAACAGTATAGTCTAGAAAAAAATAGAACTTATGACGTTCCCTAAAGTAGTAAGTTTTGCACACTCCTATTATATGTATTTAATCAACATTTCTAAGTTGGAAGCATTCAGTTTAAATTCTGATGATTCTGTGAAAATACTGAGTTTCTTTTCCCCAACAGGGAGGCAGTTCGCTACATCAATGAAAATTTGGTTATTAACTCAGATGAGTTGGGCAAAGACTGTCTTATTAATGCAGCAAAAACATCGATGTCATCCAAAATCATAGGAGTGTATCCTTTCACAGAGAAAAATTAGGAACGGGTATTGTGTAGAAATTAGACACTGACTGAAGTATCTAATTTCTGAAGAAAAATGGCATTATTAGCATTTGTAATTCTCATTGTTGTGAGGCATATAGGATTTATATTTCATGTATCAGATTGTGTTAACCTTAACAGTATTCTTGTAGTGACAGTGACTTCTTTGCCAACATGGTAGTAGATGCTGTACTTGCAGTAAAATACACAGATCAAAAGGGACAACCACATTATCCTATCAACTCTATCAATGTTTTGAAGGCACATGGTCGCAGTCAGAAAGAGAGTATTCTTGTAAATGGCTATGCGTTAAACTGTGTTGTAGGTTCCCAAGGTAAGATCACCCCCACCCCCCGGATAAAACAGTAAATGGACATAATCTTAAAAGTTAACACGGTTTTATATCTGCATATAAACACGTTTTTAGAAATTATATTTTTGACTGATAAATTGGCTAGAAGAAATAGTATAACAATATAGAGGTTGAAATTATGTTACACATTTGCAATAGAGTTGATTTGTAAGTATTTTCAGATAGATGGTCCTCCCTTTGCTTGAATGGAGATGACTTTTTAGGTTTGTATTTTTCCTATCAGGGTAAGGCTTTAGTTAGGTATAAGTTTGAACTTAACTCTCCTCTTCCCCATTGCCTGAAATGATTTGACCAGGGTAGAAAGTGATATTTCAAAGACCGAGAAAGGTGGTAGGATTCAGAATGGAACACAAAAATTCTTGGTTATAAATGTACTCTCTTATGGTGAACTGAAGACATGGGGAAACTTTTTGTTTCCACAAGAAAAATAATTGTTTTTATACAACTCTCTGGGAAGAAAATTTTCTGGTAAATTGATGATTGTGCAAGTTGGTTGCACAGGGGGATGGCTTGATGATCTCTCCGAATATTTACTTTGTATTTTAGTAGTAATTAAGCAGAAGTATGATGCACTTGATGTATGCATTGATATGTCTTGAAGCTTTGATAAATTTCAAGTATTTTAAGGTGGATTATTCAAGTCTAGCCTCACTGTTTATAATGGAGTGGGGCCTCTTTCCCATTTGGGAAAGTAAATTCAAATCAGTTTTTATAAACTATACTTATACTTATTAGTGAATAGTAATAAACTGAAGGATACCTATAAAAAGAAGGTATCACTGTGTTGTAGATGCATTAAAGTTTTATATAGAATCTTAAGAGCATTTCTCTTTTTCTTTTAGGTATGCCTAAGAGAATAGTTAATGCCAAAATTGCGTGCCTTGATTTCAGCCTACAGAAAACTAAAATGAAGCTTGGTGTTCAGGTGGTAATCTCAGACCCAGAAAAACTGGATCAGATTAGACAGAGGTATTCTATAGACATCTTTTTAAACAAAAGCTATGCAAATGGCAGTTTTAAAATAGGAAACATAAATATATCTGTATATTTCTATAATTTGTTCTGCATTTATTAAGAGAATGGCATCTTGAATATAAATTTGAACTAAGAATATGACAGTATTGTCAAATATTATCATTCTTTCTATATCCAATAGCTACATTAATCTATAATTTGCAAGATCTGGTTAAGCAATTTACCATTCCTATGCCTGGTAAATGCATTTTTAAAAGTTAGTAATGCCTCTTTTATTTACTAATGAAGTGTCTCCCTTGAATTAATCTTGAAAATTAACCAAAAGATCCAGTATAACAATAGAGAAATAGATTTTGTCTACACTGAATTTTGAGGGAGGTATAAAGTATTATTTTGACACACTTCTCAACTATTCTAATTAAAAACTTTTGTTGCGATTCTCTTGAATTTAAGTTTATAGTTCTAGTTAATCAATGTGCACTTTCTTATGCAGAGAGGGTGACATCACTAAAGAAAAAATTCAGAAGATCCTGGTTACAGGAGCAAATGTTATTTTGACCACTGGGGGCATTGATGATATGTGTCTGAAATATTTCGTTGATGCTGGTGCTATGGCAGTACGCAGAGTTCTAAAAAGAGACCTTAAACACATTGCTAAGGCTTCTGGAGGTAATTATATAGACATCTCTTAATATGATCACGGTTTATATGTCTTGTCAATACAGAGCTTAATTATGTAGAACAGGGGTCCCCAACCCCCGGTCCGCAGCCTGTTGGGAAATGGACTGCACAAGCAATGGATGAGCGCAGAAGTGCTTAAAGCTACATTTGCACAACAGGTGTCAGTATACAAAACAAATCCCCCCCTTTGCTGTTGCTGCCTATCCACAGAACCAGAAAGGCTGGGACCGTTGATGTAGAAGATTGCTATTGTTCCTTCAGACTAGTAGATATATAAAATTGTGATTTTGTCAAATCTTTTTTACTTTGTATTAGCCATCGTTTGTTCTACTCTGGCTAATCTGGAAGGTGAAGAAACTTTTGAAGCATCAATGCTGGGACAAGCAGAAGAAGTGGTTCAAGAACGAATTTGTGATGACGAATTGATTTTAATTAAAAAGTAAGGAAATACTTACCTTATATAATTTGTAATGGACGCATTTTGTTGTAACCTTTGAAAATATTTCCCATTTAATTGCTGCCATGCTGTTTTCAAATCGTATGAGCAGTTATACGCGTGGGATAGATTACTTTTAGTCCCCCTATAAACGTTGAGGCAGTAAATGTCTTGACTTGGTTGATGGACTTGAACACACAGAATTCTAGCATTTCCCTACCCTCAAGGTTAGAGATTTGTAATTTGATAATTATTTCACAAGGAAAAATTCTCTTCTTTCTGAAACAGTACTAAGGCACGGACCTCAGCTGCTATTATATTACGAGGAGCAAATGACTTCATGTGTGATGAAATGGAGAGGTCTTTGCATGATGCTCTTTGCGTGGTCAAAAGAATACTAGAGTCAAAGTCTGTTGTACCAGGAGGAGGTGCAGTTGAAGCAGCACTTTCCATTTATCTAGAAAATTATGCAACTAGCATGGTAAGTATTTAGTTAACTAAAGTTTAAATTGTTTTTCTTAGGAAATCAAAGCTTATATTAACATTCAGCGCTATCTATATCTGAAAAGATTTATAGAACTGGGACTGGAGGGGGCCATTTAATTATCAAATCCTATTTCCTGCTTGGTGCAGATCATATTAAAGCTTTATCCATAGTGGCTCTCTCCAGTCTTCATTTCAGCATCTCCAGCAAGTGTAGCTTCATTGCCTATCTGTTATTTTATCATATATGAACTTAATAGAATTTTTCTTGTTTGAATTAGGGGTCACGGGAACAGCTTGCTATAGCAGAATTTGCAAGATCTCTTCTAGTTATTCCAAATACGTTAGCAGTTAATGCTGCTCAAGATGCTATAGATCTTGTTGCAAAGCTGAGAGCATTTCACAATGAAGCTCAAGTGAATCCAGATCGCAAAAATTTGAAGTGGTAAGTGTGCATAGAATTGATGGTAACATCGGAATATTGATTTCCTTTATGCATTTTTGCTTAATCTTGTTGAATGAATCAGAATTGAGCATGAACATTCAACATCCTAAGTCAAAACGATTCCTAGTTTTAAGGTACTAGCATACAGTAAGGTTAAGCATACAGTTTAAAGTAAGTGTTGGCAATTGGTCTTATATAGTTGGCTTATAGCTTTATCAGAAGTGGTATATGTATTTTGGGTGTGCAAAACCTAGATGTTCATGTGTGGAGTGTCGTTGATAATTCCAGAGTGTTCTAGTTTCTTTCTGGATAACATTAGTCATTCTGTGCATGGATTGGCAATTTCCAAGAAGTTAATCCCCCAAACTGGAAGTGGTTTGTTATGCTCCAGAAATAGCTTGAAACAAACTTTCCCTTGGGACTTCACAAATAGTTTTGACTTTGGGGATTAACTTCTGGAAAACAGGTGAATCTTGGCAGAATCAGTATGCCCTGACCAGAAATTGCCATTGTTATTTGGAAATTCCAATCTTTAAATGCTAGATTTTACTTATATTTAGTATATATTATAGCTCCTATTCTATTGAACATTCTGGCAATGAGGCCTTCTGGAATGGCCTTAAAACATGGCTTTGCCCGATGGCTTGGGGGCTCAGTGGAGCTCTCCATTGGTAGTGGTTTACAATATAAAAGACGACTTCATCCCCATGCTGTCCATCCCCTTGGTTTTAAGTCTTAACTTTTTATATTTAATTTTTTTACCGTTTTGTAAGCCTCCCAGGATTGCTTGATCAATGGGATGGACAACATATAAACGTAAGCAATAAAATGGTTGTGTGCTTGCAGAGAACTATTAGATACTATTTGACTTTTGTTGCATTTGATGTTGAAAAATTTGAAGCTGATCTCTGGTTTCAGATTCAGAATTTGAGACTACCAAAGATATTTGAAGTGTACTTTCCAGTTTAAAACGTATTGCTTTTTAAATTTTATTTTAAGGATTGGTCTTGATTTAATTAATGGGAAACCACGTGACAACAAACAAGCTGGTGTATATGAGCCTACTGTAGTCAAAACAAAGAGCTTAAAGTTTGCAACAGAAGCAGCAATTACTATTCTTCGAATTGATGATCTTATTAAGTTGTACCCTGAAAGTAAAGGTGAAAAAGGAGGATGCTATGAAGATGCAGTTCAATCTGGAGCAATTGAAGACTAAATGAATTTTTATTTGCCTACTCCTGTGAAATTATCTCAAGTCTGTATTAATATGTTGATGAAAGCAAGTTGTCAGACCTCTGCATAACTAGCAAATAAATAAAATATGGCCATATTTTGTATTTGTATCAGTATTATAATGCAAAACATAAAGGGGAGTAGATTGGAGAAAACCTGAGGGTTTCAGCAATTAGCTACCATTAACAAAGTCAAATTACAGCCAAACACTTAGCTTTTGGTGTGTTTCTTATAAATATTTTGCTACTGAGAATAATGCAGAATACAAAAACCCTCCACTGTGTACACACAAACTGGTCGTAGGTTTATGCTAGTATTGGAGCGGGGGGGGGGGGGGGGGGAGTTATAATGTAATGGCTGTTTTTCCCAAAGGCAGGATGAAGTTATCTGCAGGGGTTAATATTAGGGTGGATGTGAATGGTATGTATAGGCTGCCTTCTGCTTCTCAAAGATTCAGTGGATCCCTTGTCTTTAGAAATCTGAGGCGAGAAGAAACCAAGTAGATTATTGAAGAAAGTTCTACGTATTTAAACTGACAGCAGGATGCTTAGATCTGGCCTAGTAACAATATATAGGTATTGGCTAATACTGTTTATTACTTATTAATAAAGATGAGTCATGTTACAAATTGTTATAAAATCAAAGAAAAGTTTCCTTTATCTTTCTACACACATAGCTATACCCATTCCTCCTCCTATACATAAAGCTGCAACTCCTCGTTTTCCACCGGTTCGTTCTAGTGAGTGCAGAAGCGTAACTAGGATTCGACAACCAGATGCTCCAAGGGGGTGGCCAAGAGCAACAGCCCCACCTTCAACGTTAACCTGCCAAAATAAATAATACGTTAAATCAAATGTAGGTTTCTTTTCCTATGTTGGAACTTAATATTTAGAGCAAGGATTGCAAGCCTCTGACAATAGATTTTATAGTGAAGTGGGCAAGACTTTTCATGCTGAAATCAGAGGAAAGTTTGTCTCTGAGGCATTAGTTACACAACATACTTGCCTATTTCTACTTCAAACATACCTTCAAATTTTCTTAGCATTTTTTTAAACGAACACCTGCTATTTGCCTATTCAATTTTTATCTCCAGCCACCAAATTTGTGGAAGGAACGTTCTGCTGTGAATGTTCTACGTAGTATTGGAACTATCAAAATGGTGATTGTAACTTATACAATATATCCCTGCAGTGCAATACTGATCTTCAATTGCAGAATTAGTTAATGCACTTGAAGTAAATGGACCATCAGAAAGCCCCCAAGAAATATTACATGAAGTAAAATTATTGGTTAACAGCTTTTATTGTAAAAAAAAAAATCACTCTGATATCTAGCCTGAATTTTAACCAGCAATTATAACCTGATTCAGATCCCACCCCCTGAAGAAATGGAGAATAAATCCAATCCTTTGTATGACAGCCCTTTAGGCAAGGTTCTTATATACCCCTTCAATCTTCTACAGCCTAAATATATCCAATTCCTTCAATTGTTACAGAACTTTTCCTCTGAACTTGCTTTAATTTTTTAATGTCCCTTTTGGACTGCAATGCCTAGATAGCTTTGTTTCCAAAAGAAATTTTTTATTTGAATACTAGCATCACTGAGTAACAAATTATATCCGATGTTCAATAATTCCTTGTGTGGCCAATCAAATCAATTCCTTATGTGTCCAAACTAATTGGTTTGTTTTGGCCAATAAAATATTTAATATGTCTTACATTTAACAAGCAGATTTTTAAAAAGTGAACATAAGATTCTCAGAGGTTCTGGATCACAGCACAGAGAAAGATAAGCTTTTAATCACTGAAGTACCAATTTGTATTAGAAGGAATCCCCCATCTATATAGTCTGTCAATTTTTTCCAAATTGATGTCCTGTGATTTATTTCGGATGACAAGCTATTTTGAACGTTCCCTTTCCCATCCTATCTAGCAATATTGCATAACTGCATGAAACAAAATATATTTCAGTGCCCTGTTCATCTGGACCAGTATATGCACTCAAAGTTAAAAATAAACATCTGCAGTATTTGGGGTAGTATGCTTTTATTGCAATGTTAAACATACCTTTTCTGGCTTCAGTTTTAATTCTTTAGTTATTGCGACACCTACGGCAGCAAAAGCTTCATTAATTTCATACAGATCCACTTGATCCAATGTCCAACCAGCTTTTTCCACCTGCAAGCGATCCAACAAGCTCGTCCAGTTAACATGGTTATAAATCATAGCTGAATTCTATTAGAAAACAATGAGTTCTGTTCTATTTCCCCCCCAAAATTTGTAATACTTAGAGATAAATGAGGTTCTGGTTACAAATACAGTAGTTTAACAAACAATTTGATGCTCAAATCAGTATTTAAGATATGGTGCTGAAATAACTAATCTGGAATTTAAAGTCACATGAGTAGGACCACAAATGCATACAAGTCCAATGTTTCCACTTATTCTGGACTTATTTGCTATAGCTATGATAAAAATGCACAATTCAATTAACTCTTGGGAGTTCAATCTTCACTAATGACCAATGCACTTGTTTTCTTTCCACAAAAGTACATGTGCACGTCCACATGCAAACGCACACACAAAATAAATTTAATATCCAGACAAAAATACCTAGAAAAATTCACTAACAGAGAATTTACCTTATTTTTCACACTATAAGACGCTTCGGACTATAAGACGCACATTACCTTTAAGAGAAGGAAAACAAGAAAAAAAAATCTGCCTATGCCCCCCAGCATCCATCTGGCTAGCATCCTTGCAGCAAACAGCGTCAGCTTCAGCACGTTATCGCAGCCCTAGCACGTGGCTGCGCCCACCACCGATCAATTGAGCTGAGCTGCTGGTGCCGCCAGGGAACGCTGTAGCTTTTACTGCAGAGCAGCTGATTGTCGCTGTCGATTTGCTGCAGCCCGTTAGCCACCGATCACCACAGCCCGTTCACTGAACGGGACGCAATAGGCAGCAGAGATCCCCACCACCTAGAACAGCTGATCGGTGATATTCCAGGAGGCCAATCCAACCGCCAATCAGCTGCTCACCAGCATTCCCCAGCAGTGGTGCATCAACCCCCACCCCTGCTGCAATATTTGGTCTATAAGACGCACAGACATTTCCACCCATTTTTGGAGAGGGGGGGAAGTGTTACAGTGCGAAAAATAAGGTAATGAAACATTTATTAGCAAAACTACCATAATTCAACAGGATTGGGACAGGCTATGCATATTATGATATAAATATACTATCCTTAAAAACAGTTTGATTTTCAGAATTAACACATTAATTCAACGTAATGGACCCTGTTCCCTACTTACAGCTTTTTTTATTGCCGTGATGGGTGCTATTCCCATAACTGAAGGATCAATACCAACTTGAGCCGAAGACACGATCTGTGCCAAAGGAATGAGATTTCGTTTAACTGCTTCTGATTTTTTCATAAGAATGACAGCAGCGGCACCATCATTTATACCTGAAGAGAAAAACAACTAAACTTAGCTTTAAAGTTTCTAACAAAGCTTGATACTTCTCCAGATACATCAGTTTTGCCCAGCTTTATTTTCATGGCTTTTTCCATCATAAAGCAGTAATTTCCAGTGAAATGTTTTCAATTTGGCCAGGATGAGGCATAAAAAAAAAATTTCTCCCGGAAAAGATCTAAGATCTGCTCCCTTAAGCTAACATGGTTTTATCTCTGAAACGACTCTTAACTTTTTAGGTTAGATTATATAGAGGCTTTTAAAAAAATGGAAAATTCAGTTTTAATTGAAGAGTAAATACAGCTAATCCCTGGGTTACAAGTGTTCATTTAGCGCCTGTTCGAAGTTACAAGATAAGCGCCCCCTAGTGTTTATGAGCAAGTCCCAAAATTACAAATGTTGCAGCGCTGTGGCAGTTATTTGCCCTTACGAACACCTCAGAGATCTACAACATTCACCTTATCTTGCAGAGACCAGGTGCCTGAACTCTCACGAGATCATGGACCCCAGAAACTTTCATTGTCCTCATGAAAAGTGTTTGCGGTGCCTGTATCCCCCCCCACTTTTCACCACCACCGAGACACTTTTCACACAGATGGAGACTTGACTGGCACTGGAAGCTTCACAGAGGGATTCGCTCCATTTTGAAATGCCCCATAGACACCTATGAGGAATGGAGGAATTTGCTCTGTTTTCAAAGGCCTCATAGGTACCTATGGAGTGTTTCAAATCAGAGCGACTGGCTTCACTCTCTATTGAAATGGATAGAGAGGATCCTCTCTATTCAATAGAGAGGATTCACTCTCTATTGAAATGCCTCATAGGTGTCTATGGGACATTTCAAATAAAGCAAATCCCTCTGTTTTCAAAGGCCCCGTTTGCATGCAGATGAAGCGTCCAGCCTCCATCAGGTCTCTGTCTTGGTGAAAAGTATCCCAGTGGTAGTGGAGAGAAGGGGAGGAGTAGGAGACAGGCACAGCAACCACTTTTCACACCCAGGAGCTTCCATTGACTCTTTCCCTCAAAGGGAAAGAAACTGCAGCAGAGAGGAGACAGATCTTCGCAAGGTAAGTGAGTCCAGCACAGCAGGGAGTGGGAAGCATGAGGTATTTTAGTGGGTTGAGGCGGCCTTTGGGGCCTATTCCATCCGAGCCACCCCACTCCCATGGCCTTCCACACCCTGAGATACCTCATGTGCACTTAATGAACTCTGCGTTCGTCCACTCATTAAACTAGCAAATCCATGAGCGAAAGCAGGGAGCCATCTCATTCAAGGAACCATGAATCCACGAGGTACGGATAGAATGGGCAGGTTCCATTATATTCGTAACTCGAGGACTACCTGTAGTAGCAGAATCCAAACATTTGCAGTTGTAGTTAATGATCAGTAGCATGGTTTCTTCTTTTTTTGCCATTTTGAGGGAGGTGGACTTAGCATTAGGCATAATTTTGAATGCTTTTTTGTGTGTGTTTTTCCTTACTTTCATGTCCTTTCTATCTGGTCCTTTGAATTCTTCATCCAAGACCTTACTCTCACAACATCACACTCCAATAATTCATGTTTCTTTTCCTAAATGCAAACTGCATCAATTGTACCAGAAAAATGTCCCCCCATCTTTATTCTTCATCCTTAATAAAATCAGATTGCTAAAACTGGAACAGATACAATTTTATGGCTTTTCTTTAAATTACTCAACAAAACAACCTGAGGCATTTGCTGCAGTCACGGTGCCTGTCCCATTGGTTATGAAGCAAGGTTTCAACTTTGCCACAGTTTCTAGGTTGCACCCATGGCGAGGATGTTCATCAGCTTTAACTTCTGTGGGGCCTGTCAAAAACAAGTATTTCAGCAGCAGCCATTTTATACTTGGTGAAAAAAGGAAAGATGGTATTAGTAATTCTAATTCTCATGGTTTTTTCCAGTAAAGATATGCACTCTCCTTACCAATGGTATTTAAAATATGATAAACTGTCAAGATATATAAGGATATGTATATGTTGGAAATGTAATCAGCCAGAAGGTACAATTTTTATTATCTTTGGTAGAAATATAAAAAGTCTAAGAAATACTAGATCAGATATGTACCTTATTCAGAGAATTCTTGGAACTCTCAATTGAAACCAGAGATTTTTCTTTTAGGCTTGATGGATACATTTCCCCCCCAAAATGTGTCTGTTTTTATTTATGATAACATCAGGAAGACACTTACATGCCACAGGGATGGAAGGACATACAGATACCGGCAACAGAAGAACTGATGATGAAATGGAGATGACAAAACACTTTGATCAAAGAAAAGATTCTTATGTATGTTTGTTTCTACTTGGAAACCACTTTGGATATTTTTTCTTGAATACAAGACAAATGAAATTTTGATTTTGGCATTTGACAATCAAACTATTTTATGATTTACAGAAATACTGTGTATTACTGTTACAGTATGTCACATTTGTACTTCTACCAAAGAATGTGGAAAGTTTTTTTAATATTTATTTATTTATTTGTTTAAACTTCTATACCGCCCCCTCTCCCAAAAAAGGGACTCGGGGCGGTGTACAGCCTACTAAAACATACAAGATATACAATAAATACAGTTAAAAATAAATTAAATAATTTAATCCGGCTGTCTAATTTAGATTCAATTTAAAAGTTAAAAACTAAAAACCCCAATTAAAATTTAATTAAAAACCTAAAACACAGTTACTGGGCCAGGCCGGCCTGATTAAAAAATAAAGTTTTCACCGCGCGCCGGAAGGTCAGGATATCCGTCATAGACCGTATCTCCGGGGGAAGATCATTCCATAGGGAGGGAGCCCCCACAGAGAAAGCCCGAACTCTCGGGGCCGTCAGCCGACAACGGCCAGGTGGCGGTACCCCAAGCAGGGCAACCCTGTGGGAGCGTACTGGGCGGCGGGAGGTTGACGATGGCAGCAGGCGGTCCCGTAAGTACCCAGGTCCCGAGCCATGGAGCGCTTTAAATACCATCAGTACCACCTTGAATCGAATCCGGTAGGCCACAGGGAGCCAGTGCAGCCTGCGAAGCAGCGGAGTAACGTGGGAGCTCCGAGGGGCACCCACAAGCACTCGCGCGGCTGCACTCCTAACATATATATATATATATGCACTCCTAATATATATATATATTTCCTTTTTTGCACTCCTAACCTTGTGCTCTTGACTTTTTCTTTCCTACTTCTTTATTTTTCTCTTTCTTACATTTTATTCTTTGTTGAAACTTTAACTTTTATTTTTTTAAAATGCACTGCCCTTCAATTGAGTGTTGTAGAGGGGTCATCTGCAGTAGCATTTTATCCTGAAACTCTAATGTCCAGTTCACAAGCTATGTACCATATGATTCTTGTTGTTAAAAAGTGGTAACATTATACTTATTTCTCCCTTTGTATGACAACGTCTATTAGTCAACTTTTCAGTGACTGCAATTTCCCACACTCCTTAATTATATGTGTTCAAGCCTAGGAGTGATAAACTGAATTCATATGTTAAGCCATACAGTTTATCAACTAAACAACACAGATTGGGTTCATGCTGTACTTAAATCCCAATGTAGAAATCTATAGCTTAATACATGAACTCAGTTTATCACTTCTAGGCTAGAATACATGTAACTAATAATGTGGAAAAGTACAGCATGAACCCAATCTGTGTTGCTTAACTGATTTTGGGTTAGCGTCAAGTCCATCTGCTGTGATTTATTCAACGTATCACTAAACATACTATAGCATAGAAAAATATATTAAGGTCATAATAAGGTTCCAAAAATTGATTTTAGTATCACTTGGAATTAACTCATGAGAAATTTTAAAATTCAATTGGATTATTCTTTAAATTACTATTAAATTAATACAATTATTTAAAAAAACATGTAACTGAAAAAGGAAGAAACTTTGGTTCAATTTATGAACCAGTTCAAAACTGACATTGTGGCAGCAGTGAATGACAGATGATATTCTTTCCAGATCTGTAATTATACTTCTCTTTTCAAAGTCTAGATATTTATAATTGGCAGCACACTATGGTTACATTCACAATTTTATCTTCATCTAGCAGTAAAGACAACGTAATTATGCCTGAGGTTGCTAAGTGTCTCTCCCTTCCCAATATACCAATTATTTTAACACGTGAGGGAGGAGGAACTGAAGCAAATAACAATGATCACAAAGATGAATCATTATAGTTAGAAATATATCCCAGCCCTTTGTCAAGTATTTAAAAACTACTCACTGACCTCTTCTAGAAGGTACAACAACAGGTACAATCTCTTTATCAAAATATCCTCCCTTCTGGGCATTTTCAGCCTTGTTCTGAGACATTACAGCCTGTTGGTCTTGTTCTTTTCGAGTAACCTTCCATTGTTTGGCCACATTTTCAGCTGAAACAATTAAAAAGTGCAGTATACTCTAATCACAATGTGTCACAATTTAGTCACTATATACTTATTGCATTACATTGATTCTTCTAATACTGATAAGAGAATGCATCGTTTTCAGCATGTAATGTTTCACATTCGCACCAGTTTTGAATTGAGCTGTTGAAATTTACTTCATAAATATAGTAAATTATAATAAGTATAATAAATTAGTGCACAATACTAAAGGCAAAGAATTCTGAAGTCCTGTGAGGTTGATCCTACCTGATTAGTTGATTAGAACAGAAGAAGCTAATGAAAATCAACTGAGCAAGAGGTGTGAATGACTACAAAGTGGAAGATCCCTTTGAGGATTATTAATATACATTAAATATAAGTAAAAGTATGCAATTGATGCAATTATACTAATAGAATAAACTGTAGTTATTTATTACTATTTTATTATTTATATCACACCTTTCGGCAAGAGCTCAAGATATTGTATACAGCACTCCTTCCTCCTATTTTGGTAGGTTAAACTGAGAGAGAGAGAGACTGGCCTAAAGTCCAATGAATTTTCCTGGTAGGTGATAGATTAGAACTTGGCCTTTTGCATCTAGTGCAACATCCCAACCACTGTGCCAATTTGGCTTTCAGCATGCAATGACGACCTAGGAGAGGCTCTTTACCTGGGGAATGTGACCCTAAATAGGGCTTCTTTATCTTTACTTTTTTTCCTAGATCATACATGCATGGACATAGCAATAGCAATACCAGTAAGACTTATATATACCGCTTCATAGTGCTTTACAGCCCTCTCTAAGCGGCTTACAGAGTCAGCATGTTGTCCCCAACAATTTGGGTCCTCATTTTACCGACCTCAGAAGGATGGAAGGCTGAGTCAACTTTGAGGATCGAACTGCTGAACTGCTGGCAGTCAGCAGAAGTAGTCTGCAGCACTGCACCATCACGGCTCTTATGTAGGCATTTCCATGCTTTTGCAGTGTGTGGGTACAGGGATTCTGTGCCATTACAGCTGGCAAGCTCAGTATTTTTCCTCCCATCCTTATAATTCTTGTTTTCTGCCCACTCTTCCTTTTTCTATGAAATAAAGCTGGGACATACTTTCATCCAACCTCCTTGTCAATGCCATTTTCACGTGGCTTACCTGTAATACCCATGTGATAACAGTGGAAGGCATCTGTCAAGCCATCTACTATAATAGTGTCTTGCAAAGAAGTTTCTCCCATCTTCACCCCACCACGCAGATGAATGACATGAGGAGCCTGGGAGAAAAAATATTTTAACACATTTAGGACATTGAAAGCAACTTTCTTCAGAAGTGGATGGAAATAACATTTTTTTTTAATTACATTTATATGCTGCCTTTCTCCGGAGACTCAGGGCGGCTTACAGTCTAAGGAGCACCATGCTAAGTGCTCAGCAATAGCCTTCATTCCATTGTATATGCCTGTATATTGTACATGCATTGTATATTGTATTACTAGAGCTTTTGGCCGCCCCCAAGCAGCATTTTGGGGCACTTTTGGGGCACCCATTCTCACTATACGATCCTTCTGTTCATCAGCCATAAATAAATCTAATATAGAAAAGGTATTCAAACTCAGTTGCAGAGCACATGATTTGTATACATCAGTTCTCAACTTTGATCCCTGATATTTCCCATTAGAAGAATCACATGGTATGTATGAATGAGAGAGAATATAAGAAAAAGTAAGTTTCCATATTGCTTCCCCCTAGATTCTAACCAGGAGGAAGGTGAAGGCTTGAAATAAGCTAAAAAATATTTTTTTAAGACTAGAGGCATATCCATTTGAAAGAAATACACACATCTGAAAAAAGTTCTCTCCCTCCCTCCCTGTGAAAACACATGTAATAATAAAAAAATAAAACCAACCCTAACCTTATGTACATTCAGTCACTTACAACAAACAGGTTATTTCTAGCTATCTTTCTCTCTGGCCAAACTACTTTTCCTACTTTTTCTACTCATATATACTAGAAATTCAAAGGAGAGAGTGGGTAAAACTCACTTTAAAACAGAAAGATCATAGCAAACAAGCTACATATTAGTTATCCAGGGTCATTTAAACCACAGCTGCACAATTCTCCTTTCCCCCCAAAATGTCTACTTGGGTCTATTTCAATTTAGTTTCTCTTCAATGTTTAGCAATAACCTGCTTTTCCTGCAAAATTATGTTATTCCTGCCCTACGGGATTTTTTGGGGGGCATTCTGGCATGAATAGCAGCTAACCCAAAGCCCTACAAATTCTTATTTACTTTTGGCTGAGCACAAAGTGCTAAGCAATGTATTTAGCACAAAGTGCTAATTCCGCTGAAGAAATGAGGTGGATGTGTTTTTTTTAAACTTCAAGAACATTTATAAACCCACAAAAATACCTCATTATATCTTAATTCAAAAAACTCCTGGTTTATTCCAAATTTAGTTTTGTGCTTTGCATGAATCAGGAAGTAATCTAGGAAAGCATAAATACTCAATCTCGTAGTGTTGTATGGAGCCACCTAATTCTATCACTTGAAGTTTTAGATATTGGTGGTGTTCATATATGATTTGTTTTGGCATCGAGTCATGTCCTGTTTAATAAAAAATGGTTTAATAACTGTGCTTAAGCTTGTGTGCCAATAAGCATCTCAAATTGGGCTGGACAGGATGCAATTATAGAATAATGGGATTTATTTATTTATTTATTTATTTGATTTATATACCGCCCCCTCTCCCCGGAGGGACTCGGGGCGGTGAACAGCCAATAAAAAACACATATACAATGTACAAAGTATGAGACAATATAAAATTTTAAAATTTAAAAACTGAAATACCATATGGCTCTAATAAAATATAAACAAGTATTAAAAAGATTAAAACCCGATTAAAATTTAAAAACCACTAGGCAGTCCGGCCTGCCGAAATAAATGCGTTTTGAGCAACCGACGGAAGGCCATGAGATCGGGGGCGGCCCTTACCTCCGGGGGTAATTCATTCCAGAGAGGGGGAGCTCCCAAAGAGAAGGCCCGCGCCCTCGGGGTCGCCAGCCGTCCAGCCGGCGGCACCCCGAGGAGGCCCACTCTATGGGAGCGTACCGGTCGGTGGGAAGCCGATGGTGGCATGAGGCGGTCTCGCAAGTAACCTGGTCCCGAGCCATGGAGCACTTTAAAGATAGTGACCAAGACCTTGAAGCGCACCCGGAGGGCCACCGGGAGCCAATGCAGCGCGCGTAGAAGTGGCATAACATGGGAGCCCCTAGGTGCCCCCATTACCACCCTCGCGGCTGCATTCTGCACCAACTGGAGCCTCCGGATGCTCTTCAAGGGCAGCCCCATGTAGAGAGCATTGGCATAGTCTAGGCGGGAGATCACCAGGGCGGAAGTGACCGTGCGAAGCGCATCCCGATCCAGAAAGGGCCGCAACTGGTAGATCCTACGGACCTGTCCAAAAGCCCCCCTGGCGACGGCCGCCACATGATCTTCCAATGACAGCCGTACATCCAGGAGGACACCCAGATTGCGGGCCCTCTCTGTGGGGGCAAGAATTTCCCCCCCCCACAGCCAGCGATGGAACCAGCCGGCTGTATCGGGGTGCCGGGAAGCACAGCCACTCAGTCTTAGATGGGTTGAGCTGAAGCCTGTTCCGCCCCATCCAACACCGCACGGCCTCCAGGCATCGGGCCATCACTTCGACGGCTTCATCGGGGTGGCCCGGGGTAGAGATGTACAGCTGGGTGTCATCAGCGTACTGATGGAACTCTACCCCAAAGCCACGGATGATCTCACCTAGCGGCTTCATATATATGTTGAACAGGAGGGGCGAGAGCACCGACCCCTGAGGCACCCCGCAAACCAGGGGCCTCGGGGCCGACCTCTGCCCCCCTGCCAACACAAATTGCGAGCGGTCAGAGAGGAAGGAGGAGAACCACCGCATAACGGTGCCTCCCACCCCCAAACCCCCCAGCCGCTGCAATAGGATACTATGGTCGACAGTATCAAAAGCCGCCGAAAGATCTAGGAGGACCAGGACAGAGGAATAAGCCCTGTCACGGGCCCTCCAGAGATCATCCACCAATGCGACCAGCGCCGTCTCTGTGCTGTGCCCGGGCCTGAAGCCCGATTGGCGTGGATCCAAGTAGACAGCTTCATCCAGGTGCTGGGGAAACTGTTGTGCCACCACACTCTCAACAACCTTCGCCATAAAACGAAGGTTGGAGACAGGACGATAATTAGATAACAAAGTTGGGTCCAGGGACGGTTTCTTGAGGAGGGGTCTCACCACCGCCTCTTTCAAGGCGGCGGGTAGATATCCCTCACTCAAGGAAGCGTTAATAATGCCCTGGAACCAACCTCGTGTCACCTCCCGGGTGGCCAACACCAGCCAGGAGGGACACGGGTCCAATAAACATGTGGTCGCATTCAGTCCCCGCAGTAACCTGTTCACGTCCTCGGGGGTCACAGGATCAAACTCGTCCCAAATGACTGTTCCAAATTCCGCCGCCGATTCCCCACCCAGAGCTGCCCATTCGGAGTCCAAGCCATCCCGGATCTGAGTGATTTTATCCACCAGGAACTTTGAAAAATCCTCAGCCTGTCCCTGCAAGGGGTCCTCCCGCGCTCCCCCTTCTAAGAGGGAGCGGGTCACTCTAAACAGGGCAGCCGGGCGGTTTCCGGGATTGAAAGGGACCTTGGAGTTATGTCAAGCCTCAGCCCACTGAAGCCCAAGCTATTATGGTTGCTGGTGAGAAAGAAGTTGCTCTTCATAAAGGCTCAACGTACAACTTGTGTACTCTTTAATGCAATAATTCTCCCATGGAAATCATCCTTCCATGCTTTTTCAGCATAAGCGTCTAAGGAGCAGCAAGCCTTAACCTCTATGAACATCAAGCAGCCTTACCTTGCTCATGTTTTCCATACCACCAGCCACAACAATACTGGAATCTCCTGTCATAATAGCCTGAGCCCCAAGACAGACGGCTTTCAGACCTGATCCGCATATCATTTGACAACTCCAAGCTGGTATCACGTATGGAATCCCTGCCCCGACACTGGCTTGTCGAGCAGGATTCTGGCCAGCACCTACAGAAGTAAGCACACAGGAACCACTATATTAAATTGTTTTAAGCTCATTCTCCTACCTTACCTCCTAGTGACAATACAGACAAGTGGCCATATTATCCGCCTGTAAATTACTCATAACCAGTTTGTTTCAAATTGATAACCCACCTCGTTTCCAGGTGCTGCTTTGTAAAAATGAATGCTTCAGTCTTCATTTCAATGCCCATGTCTTAATTTTTCAAATTATTTTTATTTTCAGTTTTCTTAGGTTGACCTTTATTATCTTTGGACTATATTTCAATTCTGTTGTGCAGATGAAGGTAGTGTATTGTTTTGTTTTTCACTTTTAACCTTTGGCAAAATGTGAACATTTGTTTTAAGGTTGGTCTGCATTCATAGGATCAAAATCACCCAAATGGTTTCTAGGTTAATCTCCTCACTCTTAGTGCAATACCTTAATCATTACATCATACTGACTCTCATAGAAAAGCACATATGCAGGACATAAAACTGGAGAAGGCTAAACTAAAAGAGGAAAAGACTCAAAGGGATATGAAGCACTACAAGTATGGGCAACAATACAGGCAGTTAGAACAGACTGTCACATAGTGATTTAACTACACCCAGAATTGTGGGAAAAGAAAGCACCATGACTTGTTCATTATATTCCAGTCCTTGTTTGTTACCCTTCACTCTTCTCTCTGATTTACACATGCATACTTGGAAGCCCTTCTGTTGCAACAAGTAATGGGAACTGCAGAAGAAGAATCAATGCAAGAGTATGAAGGAAATGTCAAAGTTGTTTCATCTGCTATTTCCAGGAACATTAGATATTGCTACACAAATTGCTAGTTTGGGAGAGTGACCTTGAACATATGGGAAGAAAGAAAGTACAAATTCCAATAAGTAAAACTAAAGAACTATAATTAATTCTCTTTCTGTGTGTAGTTTCCACATTGCAAAACTGTAAAAGAGGCCATAAATGGAATCCAGATCAAAATCCTGGACAAATGCTTCATTAAGTTCATACCTGCAGTCAATACTTGTCCAAGTATAACTTCAGAGACTTCTTTAGGATCAATTTTTGTCCTCTCCAACAATTCTTTAATGACTACTGAAGCCAATTCGTGGGCATGCAGGGTTGACAAGGCACCATTGAAGGATCCTAGATAAAATATAAGAAATAGATGTGTTTTAATTCTACTCTATTCCCTCTTTCCTTTCATTCTATTCTTCTTTTAAGCATCTAGGTAACACATAAAGATTACAATTCTAGGAAAATAAACAAATGAACTATCATTTCCAAGATGGCGGCCGGAAGCTGGGTTCGTGCAGAGCTCCGCTGCGGGTCTGGGGCCTCCGGCTGAGCCCCATCCCCCTTGGTCCTCACTGGTGGCAGAGGTGACTAAGGGACTGGGGGGGACTGGCGGTGCCGGCGAGGTGATGGAGGCGTTGGAGGGGTCGTTTGGACGGCCGCCCGGGCCGCCCGAGTTCTTCCTCGGGTTGCCACGGGCGGCAGCGGCCCTGTCTTGACTGCGACGGCCTTGCCTCGTCCGCTGCGGCTGCTGTGGGTCTAGAGCCTCCGGCTGAGCTCTGTCCCCCTCAGACCTCACTGGTGGCAGAGGTGACTGAGGGACCGGGGGGGGGAACTGGCAGTGCCGGGGAGGTGATGGAGGCGTTGGAGGAACCGTTGGAGGAACCGTTTGGACGGCCGCCCAGGCTGCCCGAGTTCTTCCTTGGTTGCCGCGGGCGGCAGCGGCCCTGCCTCGATTGCAGCGGACTTGCCTCGTCTGCTGCGGCTGCCGCGGATGGCACTGCGAATGCCACTGTGGCTGCCGTGGGTGACATTGGACCTCCCGTGGGTGGCGCCGCGACTGCCGCAGGGGAAGACGGTAACGCGAATGGTGCTGCGGCTGAGTTTGGCCTTGCCATGACCCTGCGGATGGCGCCGCAGCCTTGTCTCTTGCCTTGCCTTTGGCGCTATCTCCAGCCTCGGCTTTGGCCGCGGTCGGGGGCGTGGTTCCATCGGCTGTGGCGGTGACCGGCCTTGAGGATCCAGCGGGGAGGCCTTGGCGGCGCAGACAGTGGCGGCGTTGACGGCTGGCACGGGTGATGGCTTCGGCCCTGGTTGTGGCCATCCCTGTGGTGCCCCGTGTGGCCGGATCGTCGGTGGCCTTGGCACCCTTGTCAGCAGTGACGGCCTTGGCGATGGTGGCCCCGGTGACGGTGGCCCCGGCAACGATGGCCTTGGCTGTGGTGGCCCCCTCGACGGCGACGGGGGTGGTGACAATTCGGAGGCCTTGACGATGGCGGCGACGACAGCTTGGTCTGGTGGCATTTCCCGGTTTGGTGATGGCGGTGGTCCCGGCAGCGACGGCCTCGTTGGTGACGGTGGAAGCGGTGGCCTGCCAGCCTCGAGGGCAACAATGTCGTCAACAACGCCGGGCCCCGATGACGTCACCTGGTTTGGCAGCAGCGGTGGCCTCGGTAGCGGTGGTTCCGACCTCAGAGGCCTCGTTGGCGGCAGTGGCGCACTGGCCTCGTTGGAGACACCGGCAGGTGGTGGAGATGGCGGCCGCGCGTCCTCGGGCCCGTCCTTGTTCCAGCCTCGACGACGATGGTGTTGGCGGTTGGGTTGGCAGAGGTCATGGCCGATGGGACGCGACGATCGTATGGACCGGGCCCAACCTGCCGGGCCTTTACATCGCCAGCACCGGACATTGGACATTGGAACTGTGGTCAGCCGGGCCGCTGAGATATTCATCAGCGGACCTACGGGCCTTGGGGAATGTCCCCCTTTCCCTGGTGTGGCTCTCCGGACTTCCAAAGGCCTACCTTAAGGACGGTTCCTGGGATCCTGAGAGGTGGCATGGTCATAGGAAATGTTCTGGGTGTGGTGCTCATTTGTACCAGTTTGTATCTAAATTTTTATCGGGGTTAGGGAGGGTAACCAGGTGGGGGACAACCCGCCTGAGACAGGGGCCAGACCGGGGGTCACACGCGACCGGGAGGTCTTGGGATCGGGGGTGGTTGGATCGAGGATGGGGGTTTCTTTCCGGGAGGAGGAGGGGATGGCTATTGGCACGATCGGCGGGAGAGGCAGGTATGGCGTTGACAGGGGGCCTTATCATGTTGTAGGAGCTCGCCCCCGTTGTTTACGGACGGTGGCGTGCTCCGACCCCCAGGTTATGTCCCGTTCCTTGGGCTGTTCAAATGATCCAGCCCCGGGCTTTCGGCTGATGTTGTGCAACTCCAGGTCCGTAGTTAATAAAGCCCCCCACATTTATGATTTAATTGAGGAGAGGGGAGCGGACCTGGCAGGCATTACCAAAACCTGGCAGCGACAGGAGGGGGGTGTTCCTCTGGTGAAGATGTACCCGGCTAGTTTCGGGTTTTTCATCAGCCGAGGGTCCAGGGGAGGGGTGGGGGGGTTGCGGTGATTATTCAGGAGGACTTAGGTCCTAGGGAATCCACTGTTCCTCAGACGACTAGATGTGAATCCCTCTTTGTAAAGTGTGGTTCTGGGGTTCAGATGGGCCTATTGATCACATACCTGCTATGTGGCATCGGCCCTGCCTGAGTTCCTCGAGGTTATAGCCGGCCTGGCAGTTGAGACCCCCAGGCTGATGGTCATGGGGGATTTCAACCTGCCTTCGGCTGGCAGGACCTCGGGGATTGCTCAGGAGTTCTTGGCTTCCATGACGGTCTTGGGCCTGACCCAATTAATGAGGGACCCCACTCACACTGGGGGTCACATCTTGGATCTGGTTTTTGTCTCTGGACAGTAGCAGGATGATCTAGGTATAGGGTACGTTGTTATTGAGTCCCTGTCATGGTCTGATCATTCGCTCCTTAGACTGGCCTCCCTCGTCGCAGGGAGGCGGACCCGATACGATGGTTCCGCCCCAGGCGCCTGATGGACCCGGATAGGTTCCTGATGGAGCTTGGGCCATTTCCCGATGTTCGAACACATGACTCGGTTGAAGACCTGGTGGCCCCCTGGGATAGGGTGGCGGCTGGGGCCCTTGACCGAATTGTGCCCTTGCGGCCTCTGACCCAGTGCCGCTCTCGCTCGGTTCTGAGGGAGATGAAGCGCCGGAAAAGACGCCTAGAGAGTGGTTGGAGAACCACCCACTCCAGATCTGACCGAACACTATTGCGGTCCTATATTAGGACCTATTTAGTGGCGATAGAGGCGGCAAAGCGTTCCTACTTTTCCACCTTTATCGCGTCCGCAGGAAATCGCCCAGCCACCCTTTTTAGAGTGACCCGCTCCCTTTTAGAAGTGGGAGCGCGGGAGGATCCTCTGCAGGGACGGGCTGAGGATTTTTCAAATTTCTCCAACTGGTGCAGAATGCAGCCGCGCAGGTGGTTTGGGGGGCTTCTCGGAGCTCTCATGTTACGCCACTCTTCCGTGAGCTGCATTGGCTCCCGGTGGTCTTTCGGGTGCATTTCAAGGTGTTAGTTACCATCTTTAAAGCGCTCCATGGCTTGGGACCTGGGTATTTACAGGTCCGCCTACTGCCACAATCTATCTCCCATCGGCCAGTGCACTCCCATAGAGTGGGTCTCCTAGGGGTGCCGCCGGCTGGACGGCTGGCGACCCCGAGGGTGCGGGCCTTCTCTTTGGGGGCACCCTCCCTCTGGAATGAATTACCCCCAGAGATGAGGATCATCCCTGACCTTTTGACCTTCCGGCACGCGTTGAAAACTTATTTCATCAAGCCGGTCTGGCCTAGGGTTTTAAAGTCGGTTTTAATCCTTATTTTTAAACCCTTGTCTTGTTTTTATTATTCAGCCACGATATTTAATTCTTTTTAATTGTTTTTAATTATTGTGTTATTATTGTATTTTTTTTAATGGCTGTACACTGCCTCGAGTCCCGCAGGGAGATGGGGGCGGTATATAAATCTTGTAAATAAATAAATAAAATAAAAATATAATATTTTATGGGTATGCTTGGGACTTAAGTTATATCTATTGTGTTCATTAAAAGCCTATTTTGTTTTATTATCTGGTCTAATGTATTGTCAAACACTTTGAGAACTGATTCTTCAAATATGGTAGCAGTTTCTTGATCTGCCAGAGTTATGTATAATTATGTGTACTGTAAGTATAATAAATAAAACCGTGTGGAAGAACTAATCAGAAGAGGGAAGGATCAGAGAAGATGTTGAATAACCCATCCCAAGTGAAGATGCAATAATGTCTTTGGAAGCCAAGTTTCCAAGGTTGACTAAGTGTCTCTTCTAGATGGAAGACCGGGAGTTGGGTTTTATTAATGGCAGGAAACAAGCGTGGGCGACCGGGCCCTCCTGGTTCTACCGGCCAAGCGCCAATCAGAGCAAGAGGGATTCCTCAACGAGAGTCGTGAAGCAATCACAGCGCACCTTCGCGCGGTGGCTCTATAACTCGTTGTCCAATCATTGCGAGATAAATACAGGCGAGGGAGGAGCCTCGGGGATTACGCAAAAAACAAACAAAGCAACGGCTGCGAATAAGCCAACAGATGGGCAAGCAAGCAGGAATCTACTTTTTTTGTACCGTTTCTTCTGCCGTAGTAGCATTCACCCATTTTTTTAATCGCAAGCCGTCTAGAGACACTTAGGTGGGGTGGGCGGTGAATGAATTTGATAAATAAACGAACCAAGGGGGGAAACTTCCACCCAATGTTGATCTGGAGCTTAAGAGTGACGAAGTCTCATTCCGACACCCGCTCTTGCTAATAATTTCCCGTGTGTTTCAAACTGTTCTCCTAATGAACGTTACTCTGCAGACAAATAAAGAGAGCGAAGATGCCAAGCCGACTCCCGCCTTGCGGAGGATAGATGGAAGGAGGAACGTTGGTGTTATATGGAGGGGTAAGAAAATACGTTAGAAGAATGACTTAGCCTGCTATTTTGCACACGGCAGCTAAAACGAAGACTTGTTAAACTCCATCGGACTTGCGGTGCCCATTTCCAATCTGTTACTCGAATAGTTCTTATCAGTTAACTAAGGAGTTAACAAGCCCTATATCCTCCCGCCGTCGCAGTTCTCCAGTTCTGCACCTTCTCGCAGTACAATTCCAAGCTCGCCTACCACAATCCTACCTCGGTTCATTTTCTTACCTTTCTGCCACGGGCAGAAAAAGTACAGGATTTCCTCCCATACCGGGCAGCATAACAAGAAAAGAAAGGCGAGGGCAAAATTTCCCGCAGGCATTAGAATGAATGGACCATTCACGGTTGGGAGCAAGCGGAATGTCAGTGCATGAAAAAGCCCCTTTCAGAGCAATCCGAGACCGAGGCAGGAAATGGCCCCAGGAATAGCTTCTACTTACCGACCGGGGTCCTTGCAGCAGCAACGAAAACGACGGCCTCGTCCCCGCAATCCATGATGCTTCGAAGTGGTAGATGCACCGTCGCTCCTACAGCCGCGTTCTCTGCCGGTGCAAACTGCCTCGCGCCTCCCGTAGAGTCGGGTAGCGATGCGCACCGTAGTTCTCATTGGTTGCCCCGGGCCCCGCCCACCACTTACCTTTGGCAGGGCTTAGATTGAAAGGAAGCTCGTCGTCACGTGACAGAAAGTGGGTTGCGCCTGAAGGGAGACGGTTCAGTCGGAGAGACTGGCGAGAGAGAAGGCTGGGAGCTTCATCCAAACGCTTTCGGCGTTGATTCCCCTCCAACGATGAGAACTAGGGAACCTAGTTTATTATTCATAACGAATAATAGGCCACTGTAATGACATAAGTCGCTCCTTCCCTAGTAGAAAAGCACTAGGAGTTAAATCTATGTCTTGACTGAAATTTGTTACCAGAAAATCGTCCTTGAAGGTTAATGCCAATTTTCCTGCCTGGAGTCTCCCTCCAAAATACGTCATAAAAACCAAATTGCCTAACTTACTGGAACTCCATCCAGATATCATCACTTGGGACTGGAGGGGCCATTTAATTTTCATTTGTGTTTTTCGAATTGCAGGTGGATTTTGCAAAATGATTCAAGGATTATGGCTTGGCTCTCCTAGGCCGAAGTTAAATATTGCACAGAAAGCAAAACTATCTAAAATAGTTATCTGAAATTGGTGTAAAGGTTGCTTTTCCTTGCGTAGGAGGGATCCTTTTTCCAAGATTATTGATTGGTTGGTTATTGAGCGTTTGTCGTTGTGAAATAGCTGGAAAACTATTAATGAAATGTTTCTGGAATGACCAACTTGTTCGTAAGAATCGTTACTAACACAATATTTTTCTACAGGATATGTTGGCCAGTACTGCACAAATAGTTTGAGTAACGTTGAGGAACTGCGATTAACTTGGCTTATAAAAGAAACAATGTTTCTCAAATACCAACAACAAGTTCGCACAATGTAGTAAGCCAAGGGGTTTTGACAGGTGACAGTTTTGACAACTTATAGAAAAGGTAATAGTCTTCTTTTTAAGCTGATGAAATTGTGTAAGCAAAACAGCCCTGTTCAAGTTTCTGTTTTTCTGGAGAAGCCTGCAGCACTGGGTATAGTAAATAGTTGTAATGATATCTGGATGGAGCTCCAATAAGTTAGGCAATTTGGTTTTTACTATGTATTTTGGAGGGACACACTGCACACTGCACTGGCATTAACCTTGAGGACGGTTTTCTGATAACGTATTTCATAGATATAGATTTAACTCTTGTTGCTTTCTACTAGGGAAGGAGACAATCTAACCCTGCCAAAACAAAATAAGAGGTGGGCAAAGCCCAGAGTCAATGAGAACTAGGGTGCACGTAGCTACCTAATTATAAGGGATGTGTGAGGAACTTTGCACCAGCTGCAAGAGCATCTACCTCTTTGAAGCATTATGGATTGCAGGGCCGAGGTGGTTGTTTTCGTTGCTGCTGGAAGGACCCCCGGTCGATAAGTAGAAGCTATTCCTGGGGTCATTTCCTGCATCAGTCTCGGATTGCACTGAAATGGGCATTTTCATGGACTGACATCCAGGGGTGGGATTCAAATTTTTTAACAACCGGTTCTGTGGGCTTAGTTGGTGGGCGTGGCTTGGTGGTCATGTGACCAGGTGGACATGGCTTGGTGGTCATGTTATTGGCTGGACATGGCCAACTCAATATCACTCACATCAAGGCACGCATCTCCTCTCCTGGCCTCTCATGATTGTGGGGATGCTGCAACAGTCGTAAGTGTGAAAAATGGTCATAAATCACTTTTTTCAGTGCCATTGTAACTTTGAATGGTCAGTCCACACAAGCAAAGTATCAGCAAAGGAGGGGAAAAAAACTCCAGAGATGTTCCTGAGACAGGAAGTGTAGCCCTGCCAAGAATGTAATAAGGGTTAACGGAGAGGCAGTTTCTGTAAGCAACACCAGAATGTTTCCTTCCTGCCTTCCTTACAGGATTAGGCCAGTAATTTTTTCTAACAACCGGTTCTCCGAACTCCTTAGAATGTTAACAACCGATTCTAGCTAATAGGTGCAAACTGATAGAATCCCATCCCTGCTGACATTCCACTTGCTCCCAACCATGAATGGTCCATTCATTCTGATGCCTCTGGGAAATTTTGCCTTCGCCCATTTTTTGTTGTTATGCTGCCCAGTATGAGAGGAAATCCGATACTTTTTCTGCCCATGGAGGTAAGAAAATGAACCGAGGTAGAATTGTGGTAGGCAAGCTTGGAATTGTACCACGAGAAGGGGTAGAGAACTGGAGAACTGGGAGGATATAGAGCTTGTTAACTCCTTAGTTAACTGTTAAGAACTATTCAGGTAACTATTGGAAATGGGCACCGCAAGTCCGATGGAGTTTAACAAGCCTTCATTTTAGCTGTCGTGTGGCAAAATAGCAGGCTAAGTCATTCTTCTAACATATTATTTTACCCAGCCACAATACACCGACGTTTCTCCTTCCATCTGTCCCCCACAAAGTGGGAGCTGGTTTGGCATCTTCGTTTCTTCACTCTCTTTATTTGTCTGCAGAGTAACGTTCATTAGGAGAACAGTTTGAAACACAGGAAATTATTAACGAGCGGGTGTCGGAATGTAGACTTCGTCACTCTTAAGCTCCAGGTAAATGTTGGGTGGAAGTTTCCCCCCTTGGTTCTTTATTTATCAAATTCATTGACCGCCCATCCCACCTAAGTGTTTCTAGACGGCTTGCGATTAAAAAAAAGGGTGAACGCTACTATGGCAGAAGAAACGATACGAAAAAAATGGATCCCTGCTTGCTTGCCCATCTGTTGGCTTATTCACAGCCGTTGCTTTGTTTGTTTTTTGCGTAATCCCCGAGGCTCCTCCCTTGCATGTACTTTTCTCGCAATGATTGGACAATGAGTTATAGAGCCACCGCGCGAAGATGCACTGTGATTGCTTTGTGACTTTTGCTAAGGAATCCCTCTTGCTCTGATTGGCGCTTGGCCGGTAGAACCAGGAGGTCGACGGTGCTTGTTTCCTGCCATTAATAAAGCCCAACTCCTGGTCTTCCATCTAGAAGAGGACTTAGTCAGCCTTGGAGGCTTGGCTTCCAAAGACAGTGTTGTATCTTCGCTTGGGATGAGTTGTTCTCCATCTTCTCGGAACCTTCCCTCTTCTGATTAGTTCTTCCACACGATTTTATTTATTTATATTTATTAATAAATCCCTCCATCTCACTGTCAAGTGAACATGGGTGGCTTACACTTTCAAACAATAATATAAAACAATGAGAACATTAAAAAAATTGAGCATTAAAAAATGAGAACGTTGCAAATTAACATAATTGGATAAATGGGACGAATACGTAAACGGGATTTATTTATTTATTTTATTATTCAAATTTCTATACCGCTCCCTCTCCCAAAAAGGGACTCGGGGCGGTGCACAGCCTACTAAAAACACACAGAATAAATACAATTTAAATACAATTTAAAACTAGATTAAATAAGCGAATCCGGCTGTATCCCATCCAACTACAATTTAGACATTTAAAATCAGGGATTAATTAAAAATTATAAAATTTAGCAATTAAAACTCAGATTAAATTTAAAACCCAAAGACCATTTACTGGGCCAGGCCGGCCTGCTTGAAGAATAGGGTCTTAACTGCGCGCCGGAAGGTCAGGATGTCCGTCATGGCCCGTATCTCCAGGGGGAGATCATTCCACAGGGAGGGGGCTCCCACAGAGAAAGCCCGCACTCTTGGGGCCGCCAGCCGACAACGATCAGGCGGCGGCACCCCAAACAGAGCAACCCTGTGAGAGCGTACTGGGTGGCGGGAGATTGTTGATGGCAGCAGGTGGTCCCGTAAGTACCCAGATCCCGAGCCATGGAGCACTTTAAATACTATCAGTACCAACCTGAATCGAATCCGGAAGGCCACAGGAAGCCAGTGCAGCCTGCGGAGAAGCGGTGTTACGTGGGAGCTCCGAGGGGCACCTACGATCACCCGCGCGGCTGCATTCTGGACCAGCTGCAACCTCCGGAGACTCTTCAAGGGGAGCCCCATGTAGAGAGCATTGCAATAGTCCAAGCGGGAGATAACGAGGGCGGAAGTGACTGTGCGAAGTGCGCCCAGATCCAGAAAGGGCCGCAACTGGTGAATCAGACGAATCTGATAAAAAGCCCACCTGGCGATGGCTGCAATATGTTCTTCCAAAGACAGCTGTACATCCAGGAGGACACCCAGATTGCACGCCCTTTCCATGGGGGTCAAAACCTCTCCCCCCACGGCCAGCGAAGGAACAAGCTGGCTGTATCTGGGCGCAGGAAACCACAGCCACTCGGTTTTGGTCGGGCTGAGACAAAGCCTGTTACGACCCATCCAACTCCGCACGGCCTCCAGGCACCGGGTCATCACTTCGATGGCTTCGTTGGGGTGGCCCGGGGCGGAGATGTACAGCTGAGTATCATCAGCGTACTGATGGAACTCCACCCCGAAGCCACGGATGATCTCACCCAGCGGCTTCACATAAATGTTGAACAGCAGGGGCGAGAGCACCGACCCCTGGGGCACCCCACACAGTAGGGGCCTCGGGGCCGATCTCTGCCCCCCTGTCAACACAAATTGCGAACGGTCAGAGAGGAAGGAGGCGAACCACCGTAACACGGTGCCTCCCACCCCCAACCCCTCCAACCGCCGCAATAAGATACTGTGGTCGACAGTATCAAAAGCCGCTGAGAGATCTAACAGGACCAGGACAGAGGAACAACCCCTGTCCCGAGCCCTCCAGAGATCATCCACCAACGTGACCAACGCCGTCTCTGTGCTGTGCCCGGGCCTGAAACCCGATTGGAGGGGGTCAAGATAACTCGTTTCATCCAGGTACTGCGGGAGCACTCTCAACAACCTTCGCAACAAAGCGAAGGTTGGAGACTGGACGATAATTTGATAATAATGCTGGGTCCAGGGACGGTTTCTTGAGGAGGGGCCGAACCACCGCTTCTTTCAAGGCGGCGGGTAACAGCCCCTCTCTCAAGGAAGCATTTATAATACCCTGGAACCAGCCTCGTGTCACCTCCCGAGTGGCCAAAACCAGCCAGGAGGGGCACGGGTCCAGCAAACAAGTGGTGGCATTAAGCCCTCCCAGTATCCTGTCCACGTCCTCCAAGGTAACAAGATCGAACTCAACCCAATTGACCTCACCGATATCCCCCCCCCCGCCCCACCGCCCGGAGATGCCCAGTCGGAGTCCAGCTCATCCCGGATCTGAGCGATTTTGTCCTGCAGAAACCTAGAAAACTCCTCAGCCCGCCCCTGCAAGGGATCCTCCCGCGCTCCCACCTCCAAAAGGGAGCGGGTCACCCTAAACAGGGCGGCTGGGTGGTTTTCCGCGGACGCAATAAAGGTGGAGAGGTAAGACCTCCTCGCCATCCTTATCACCACTAAATACGTCTTAATATAAGATCGTAGTAGTGTTCAGTCAGACCCAGAGCGGCTAGCCCTCCAACTACTCTCTAGGCGTCTCTCTAGGGATGAGGTACAGATCTCCTAATCTCCTGAACAAATTCAGAGTGGTAGGCCCTCATTTGGCCCCCAAGCCAGTTGGCAGAACCAGATTTCCAGGCCCTTTTGGAAGGCCTAGAGATGGAGGGGCAGACCTCACATTGACTGGCACAATATTTCTAAGGTTGAAAGTCACAGCAGAAAAAGCTCTTTTCCTGGATACCACAGCCAGAATTCCTTGGCTGAGAGGATTTACAGCTAGCCCTTCCTGATGGAGCGAGCACAGTTAATCAGTCCTATTTTATATTTTATAAATCCTTTCCTAGAGTTTTATATGATAACAATTTAAAAAAAAACTTCTTACATCAGTTTCTTAAACAACTATGTAAGACATCATAGTTAGAGATATGAATAATTCCTGAGTATATTTAACAAGAAAGCAATGGAGATTCTTGTACATATAATTAAAAATTAGACTGCACAATTTTTTCTAATTAGAAGAGCTGTAAATAGAATGTATTCATTCAAATAGTTTTGAGTTCTATTTAGCAGAAGGAGGTAAGAAACAGATACACAAAATGCATTTATTGAAGTTTACTAGGTATGACAACCAGAATAGTGCTCTCCCTAAGAAAGCCTTGTACTGTACTATAGGATGTTATCTACCGTGTTTCTCACAAAATAAGGCAGCGCCTTATTTTTCTTTGAGCCCCGAAAAAATGGCTAGGCCGTCTTTTCGGGTGTGAATTAATTTCTCTCCCCCCCATCACGAGAACACCGGCACGAGAACAGCAGCAGAGATAGTGGGTAACAACCCTGGACTTCTTTCGCTGCTCCCAGGAAGCTCCGGACTGGGCCATAAGGACAAGGCGCCCGTGAGGTCGTCGGAGGGCGAAGCCAGCTGTCTGTCACCCTGCACGCTGCCCGGCTCGCTTGCTTGCTCGCCCGCCCATCCATCTGACTTCCTCGCCTCCTTACCAGGCCCAAGAAAGAGGCAAAAGAGTAGCCGAAATGCACCACTTCAGTGCCCGCCGGGATGCCGCTACCGCCTCCGCCACTGCCTGCTTTCCCCCGCCAAGGCCACCACCACCACCACTTACCTGGCTTCTTTGGCCACTGCCACCTGCCACCTTCACGACCGGCTGAAGGGCAAGCGGCGCCGAACATCCAGGCGGCGACTCTCTAGCGGCAGCATCCTCCCAGCGGTGTCCCCAAGGGCTCCTGCTTCTTCCCGCGCTTTTTCTTCTTCCAGCCGGGCAAAGTGGACCTGCTTCTTTGCAGCCCCTGCCATAGGTCTAGTCCCGAGGACCGCCACCTCCGCTGCTACAGAGCTGAGCAGGCGACACGTGACCGACTAATCCCGGAACCGCCGGCAAAGGGAGCGTCTTCACCTTAAGATCACAATTCCCAGAATGCTTCCACGTTCCCGCCGGCGCTGCTGCTGCTGTGGGGCCGGTGGAAACGTGGAAGCGTTTCTGCCGCTGCTCGGGTGTGTGCGGAAGCCTCCTCTCGAGCAGCGGCAGAAACGCTTCCACGTTTCCGCCGGCGCTGCTGCTGGCAGGAACTGTGGAAGCCATGGAGGCAGCTCCCTCGCCCGAGAAGCAGCAGAAACACTTCTACACTTCCTGCTGGTGCGAGAACAGCGGCAGCGCCGCGCAGGACACTGTTAAAGGCAAGTTTCCCCCCCGCCCTCCCCCCTAGCATGTTTTAACCCCCGGTCTCCCCCCCAGCATGTTTTAAACTAGGCCTAAATTTGGGGGGAGGGGCTTAATTTCATTTCATGCCTAGAAAACATGCTGGGTCTTCCTATTGGTGGAGGCCATATGTTGGAAAAACATGGTAATTCATAAATGAATCTAGTGGTTATGTTTAATTTTGGAGTAATATCAACAGAGAAGTAATTATATATATAACACAAAGTATATATATATACTTTAATATATAAAGAACGTCTTTCTATTTAAGCCAGGGGTCCCCAAACTTGGCAACTTTAAGACTTGTGGACTTCAATGCTATGCTGGCTGGAGAATTCTGGGAGTTGAAGTCCATAAGTCTTAAAGTTGCCAAGTTTGGAGACCTCTGACTTAAACTTTAGTACAATATCCAGATATTTAAAGTCATTAAACATCTTCGATTAATCTTGAAACTTTTTGCATATTTGTACTTAAACAGAAAGAATTTTATTTTAACACATATGGCTTAAATTCCAAAGCTACTTTTTATGAAGACAGAAAAGAAAGCAGTATGCTTTCTCCCTTAATTGGGGCTTAACAGGGTGTTGTAATACAAAGTATATACTTATTCCCCTGCCTGAGCTGATAAGGAGAGAGCCAGTGGTGTAGAGGCAATTACAACTGCCTCACATGTAATACTTCCCTGGTTCGAATCCCAGTAAGGGTATGGCTAGCTGAAGAGAGCTAACTAGCTCGAAATAGATCTATACTAGTCTCCCTTATTTATTATTTAAAAATTATCAGCTTAAAAACCTTACACACATGTAAACAAAAGGCAACGAAACAAATAGCTTTCTGTCGGTATGGTCTCTGGTGATGAGCCGAAAGACAGAAAAGAAAGCAGTATGCTTTCTCCCTTAATTGGGGCTTAACAGGGTGTTGTAATACAAAGTATATACTTATTCCCCTGCCTGAGCTGATAAGGAGAGAGCCAGTGGTGTAGAGGCAATTACAACTGCCTCACATGTAATACTTCCCTGGTTCGAATCCCAGTAAGGGTATGGCTAGCTGAAGAGAGCTAACTAGCTCGAAATAGATCTATACTAGTCTCCCTTATTTATTATTTAAAAATTATCAGCTTAAAAACCTTACACACACATATATATATATATATATATATATATATATTCAAAGTGTTTGACAGTACATTAGACCAGATAATAAAACAAAATGCCAGACTTTTAATGAACAATAGGGGGCGTGCATAAGCGCACCAACCGTGCCTACCATTCCTGTTCTATTGTTTCTTTTTATTTTTCTTATAAGTATCCATCTCATGTATTCAAACTATGTTTATTCTTATACCTGTATCTTATAAGCAATTGACAAATCAAATAAATAAATATAGATATAACTTAAGTCCCAAGTATACCCATAAAATATATTTATTTATTTTCCTAGAATTGTAATTTTTTATGTGTTACCTAGAATGCTTAAAAGAATAGAATGAAAGGAAAGAGGGAATAGAATAGAATTAAAACACATTTATTTCTTGTATTTTATCTAGGATCCTTCAATGGTGCCTTGTCAACCCTGCATGCCCACAAATTGGCTTCGGTAGTCATTAAAGAATTATTGGAGAGGACAAAAATTGATCCTAAAGAAGTCTCTGAAGTTATACTTGGACAAGTATTGACTGCAGGTATGAACTTAATGAAGCATTTGTCCAGGATTTTGATCTGGATCCCATTTATGGCCTCTTCTCTTGCATTAATCTTGGTGTAACGATTAAGATATTGCACTAAGAGTGGGGAGACCAACTTGACCTAGTCCTCAGTTAGAAACAGAAACTATTTGAGTGATTTTGATCCTATGAATGTAGACCAGTCTTAAAGCAAAGGTTCGCATTTTGCTGAAGGTCAAAAGCAAAAAACAAAACAATACACTACCTTCACCTGCCACAACAGAATTGAAATATTGTCCAAAGGCAATGAAGGTCAATCTAAGAAAACTGAAAATAAAAATAACTTGAAAAATTAAGACATGGGCATTGAAATGAAGAAAGAAGCATTTGTTTTTACAAAGCAGCACCTGGAAACAAGAGGTGGGTTATCAATTTGAAACAAACTAGTTATGAGTAATTTACAGGCAAATAACATGGCCACCTATCTGTATGTCACTAGGAAGTGAAGTAGGAGAATGAGCTTAAAACAATATAGTGGTTCCTGTGTGTTTACTTCTGTAAGTGCTGGCCAGAATCCTGCTCGACAAGCCAGCGTCGGGGCAGGGATTCCATACGCGATACCAGCTTGGAATTGTCAAATGATATGCGGATCAGGCCTGAAAGCCATCTGTCTCGGGGCTCAGGCTATTACGACAGGAGATTCCAGTACTGTTGTGGCTGGTGATATGGAAAACATGAGCAAGGTAAGATGTTTGATGTTCATAGAGATTAAAGCTTGCTGCTCCTAAAACGCTATAGAATAGAATAGAATAGAGTAGAGTAGAATAGAATAGAATAGAACAGAACAGAACAGAACAGAACAGAACAGAATAGAATAGAATAGAATTCTTTATTGGCCAAGTGTGGTTGGACACACAAGGAATTTGTCTTGGTGCAAATACTTATTTTATGTATACACATAAAAGAAAAGATACATTTGTCAAGAATCATAAAGTACAACATTTAATGATAGTCATAGTTTTGTCCCAGCAAAACCTCTTTTATTAAACAAAGGTGAATTTTTTGCATTCACATTCAACCAAAGACCTGGCAAACAGTCTTTCAAAGGTCTAATTAGGAGTACAGACCTTATCTAGCCTGGAGAGATGCCAAGTAAATATTTTCAAACACAGTGCTGACAAAGAAAGGCTTGGCAGAGAGTCTCTGAGATGCAGAGACAGATCTTCACACTGCTGCAATGAAGGAACGAACGAATGGTTTCCTGCAAAAGCCCCTTCCCCTTTTGCTCTTTTTAAAATCCCTATGGGAGGGACTATTCACCGTTCATCTGTGGCCTTACTCTCACGTCGACCCTTAATTCGTAATTGTTCTTTTCTTTTGACAGCTCTGCGCATGTGCAGGGTGCAAACCATCTTCAGCTGCTCCCCGGCCTCACTGCTGTCCGACTCTGAAGGCAACTGATAACTGCCAGCCTGCCCTGGCCCCATCTCTGCCTCTGACGCAGAGCTCTCATCCGAGCCTTCCTCAGCCTCCAGGACTGTTCCATATTCCTCCCCAACCTCCTCACTGTCTGACTGTGCTGCCAGCTCTGCTAGCTGTTGGCGGGCCACAACAGTTTTAAAGAAAAATATTCTTTAACTTATTTCAAGCCTTCCCCTTCCTTCCAGCTAGAATCCTGGAGGATGCAATATGAAGGCTTATTTTTCCTTATATTTCTCATTCATACATACCACGTGATTCTTCTAATGGGTAATATCAGGGATTGAAATTGAGACCTCATGCGTACAAAGCAAGTGCTCTACAACTGAGTTGAGATTTCTTCTCTATAATTTACCGTACTTATAGCCGATGAACAGAAGGGTCATACTGTTGTGGTTAGCCGGCAGCAGGTGCAGACAGTGGCGGAAAGCAAGGACTCAGATGAGGGGCCAGGACCATTAGGGAGTGGACTGCTGCCTTCAGAGATTGTGGGGGTTAGGAGCCTGTGTCAAGTGCGCATGCGCACAGGATTGCTCATAAGAGAGAGCAGTTACAGCAGCACAGGCAACTCAGGAGTAAGGCTGCAAGGTAATGGCCCCTCCCTCAAGAGAATAAAAACCAGGTGTGAAGAAGCGTTCTTTGCAGAAGGCAAAGACACTCTGAAGCTCAGCCTCGTGGACATTATAGTTAGTATTTGAAAACTCTTGTAAACTATTTCTTATCTGTAGGTTTTTTGGCAGCCTTGAAAAACAACTTGGCAAGGCTCTTTCTTGTCAGAGCTAATTAGTTGGAAGCAGCCTTTTATCTGTGAAGAAACAATTCGTAAATGAAACCTTAAAAGGTGGGGGCCTTTGTCTTGTGTTTGCTCTCTTGGAACCAGGTTGGGTCAGAACACATACAGTGAGAATTGGCACTGCAGAGATTATTTCCACTTTGAAAGAAACTTGCTTTTAATGTTCTGAATGTATTAAAATATTTTTTCCCCAGGCTCCTCATGTCATTCATCTGTGTGGTAGGGTGAAGATGGGGGAAACCTCTTTGCAAAGACACTATTACCATAGATAGCTTGACAGATGCCTTCCACTGTTATAACATGGATATTACAGGTAAGCCATGTGAAAATAGCATTTACAAGGAGATTGGATGAAAGTGTGTTGTCATGCCTCTGGTAGAGACTGACTCTGAGGGAAAGGAGGAACAGCTGACGAAGTAGAAGTGTGGGTCTGGAGGTTGTGGAGGAGGCTGGGGAAGGGCAGAGGCCGGCTTGGCAGTCAGAGGAGGACCCAGGCCAATCCTCTCTCCATCCTAGGGCACACAGGGAGGAAAGGATAAGGGAGAGACATGGTTTACTCGGGAGGAGAGGGCTTTGATCCTCTTCATGGGCTGCAGCTGTAACAACTGGATGAGAGGATGGACGTGCGTACTGGCGAGTGCTGGAAACAAAGCGTGGAAATATCTCTAGTTTATGGTTCCTGAGTTTGGCGTCCTTCCCAGTGTGTGTTCTGTTATCTGTGGACGTCCTCCAGCCCTTAGCTTGCCTGGTTTGTGTTGCTTTTTACTCTTTATAATTTAAACGGCATTTCCTCCTTCTTGTAACTGCTTGTGTGGGAATTTTTTGTCTCAGGTCAAGGATATTTGGAGCTTGGAAGCAAAGTGAAGGAATAAAAGGGGCTTCACCTGTTTTTTGTGACTGTTTATTTTGTATCCCACCCTGGGTCATCACACATGTCCTGGCTTTATTTCATAGAAAAAGGAAGAGTGGACAGAAAGCAAGAATTATAAGAATGGGAGGAAGAATACTGAGCTTGCCAGCTGTAATTGCAAAGAATCTCTGTAACTACACACTGCAAAAGCATGGAAATGCCTACACAAGAGCTGTGGTGGCGCAGTGCTGCAGGCTACTTCTGCTAACTGCCAGCCGCCAACAGTTCAGCAGTTCGATCCTGACCATCTCTAAGTTGACTCAGCCTTCCATCCTTCTGAGGTCGGTAAAATGAGGACTCAAGATTGTTGGGGGCAATATGCTGACTGTAAATGGCTTAGAGTGGGTTGTAAAGCACCATGAAGTGGTATATATAAATCTAATTGCTATTACAATTGCTATGTCCATGCATGTATGATCAAGGAAAAAAAGTTAAGAACCCTTATTTAGGGTCACATTCCCCAAGCAAAGAGCCTCTCCTAGGTCGTCATTGCATGCTGAAAGCCAGATTGGCACAGTGGTTGGGATGTTGCACTAGATACAGAAGGCCCAGGTGCGATATAAATAATAAAATAGTAATAAATAACTACAGTTTATTATATCGGTATAATTGCATCAATTGCATACTTTTACTTATATTTAATGTATATTATATATAGCATGTAATAAACGCTGTGTTATAAATAATTGTCAAAAGGATCCTCCACTTTGCAGTCATTCGCACCTCTTGCTACGTTGATTTTCAATAGCTTCTTCTGTTCTAATCAGCTAATCAAGTAGGATCAACCACACAAGACTTCAGAATTATATTTCTTTGCCTTTATTTGCACTAATTTATTCAGTGGAAATAAATTTCCAACAAAGCTCAATTCAAAACTGGTGCGAATGTAGAACGTTACATGCTGAAAACGATGCATTCTCTTATCAGTATTAAAAGAATCAATGTAATGCAATAAGTATATAGTGACTAAATTGTGACACATTGTGATTAGAGTATACTGCATTTTTTAATTGTTTCAGTTGAAAATGTGGCCAAACAATGGAAGGTTACTCGAAAAGAACAAGACCAACAGGCTGTAATGTCTCAGAACAAGGCTGAAAATGCCCAGAAGAGGGGATGTTTCGATAAAGAGATTGTACCTGTTGTTGTACCTTCTAGAAGAGGTCAGTGAGTAGTTTTTAAATACTTGACAAGGGGCTGGGATATATTTCTAACTATAATGATTCATCTTTGTGATCATTGTTATTTGCTTCTGTTCCTCCTCCCTCATGTGTTAAAATAATTGGTGTATTGGGAAGGGAGAGACACTTAGCAACCTCAGGCATAATTACGTTGTCTTTACTGCTATATGAAGATAAAATTGTGAATGTGGCCATTGTGTGCTGCCAATTATAAACATCTAGACTTTGAAAAGAGAAGTATAATTACAGATCTGGAAAGAATATCATCTGTCATTCACTGCTGCCACAATGTCAGTTTTGAACTGGTTCATAAATTGAACCAAAGTTTCTTCCTCTTTCAGTAACGTATTTTTTAAATAATTGTATTAATTTAATATTAATTTAAAGAATAATCCAATTGAATTTTAAAATTTCTCGTGAGTTAATTCCAAGACATACTAAATCAATTTTTGGAACCTTATTATGACTTTAATATATTTTTCTATGCTATAGTATGTTTAGTGATATGTTGAATAAATCACAGCAGATGGACTTTACGCTAACCCAAAATCAATTAAACAACACAAATTGGGTTCATGCTGTACTTTCCCACATTATTAGTTACATGTATTCTAGCCTAGAAGTGATAAACTGAGTTCATATATTAAGCCATAGAGTTCTACATTGTGATTTAAGTACAGCATGAACCTAATCTGTGTTGTTTAGTTGATTTTAGTTGACAAACTATATGGCTTAATATATGAACTCAAATTTATTACTCCTATTCTAGAACACATATAATTAAGGAGTGTGGGAAATTGCAGTCACTGAAAAGTTGATTAATAGACATTGTCATACAAAGGGAGAAATAAGTATAATGTTATCACTTTTTAACAAGAATCATATGGTACATAGCTTGTGAACTGGACATTAGAGCTCCAGGATAAAATGCTACTGCAGATGACCCGTCTATAACACTCAATTGAAGGGTAGTAGACTTTTAAAAAAATAAAAGTTAAAGTTTCAACAAAGAATAAAATGTAAGAAAGAGAAAAATAAAGAAATAGGAAAGAAAAAGTCAAGAGAACAAGATTAGGTGTGCAGAAAAGGAAATATATATACAGTATATATATATATATATATATATATATATATATATATATATATATATATACAGTATGTGGATTTTTGGTAATTCGGGTTTTCTCCCGCGTAAAATTGGAAGTATCTAGGCGACGTTTCGATGAAGTCTCATTCATCATCTTCAGGCTTGTGTCTTCGGCTTTGTGCTTCTCGGAGTAATGTGAGCTTGCAGCTGTTTCTTCGTTTTAATTGTCAGTGGGGGTGGCTTGATTGGGTGGGGGCTTAGCTGTGTTCTGATTGGTTGGGGGTTGGCTGTGTTCTGATTGGCTGTGGGTGTGTTCTGTTCAGGTGAGGGCTTAGTTGTGCTCAGGTTAGTCTTAGTTGCTGGGGGATTTGAGATGGTGAGCTGTGATCCTGTTGTTTGGCTTCGCATTCGTGGTTGTGCCACATCTTCATGGTGGGCGTCAGTTCCCTTCATGTATGGGTTGGGGGTGGGTTGAAGCAGGTAGTGATGCAGCTGTGGTACGGCTTCTGGTCCGTGGTCGTGTTTCATCTACTGTGTGGGTGTGAGTCTGCTTTCTACGTGGAAGTGTGGTGGTAGCATCTTGTGTGGCCTTTGTGGGTGTGGGTCTGGTGTCATTCTTCATGTTAGGTACTCATTTGTTAATGAGGGCAGGTTTCCAAATGGTTGGTAGGCGGGAGGTATCTTGTTTATTCATGCTGTGTGGGCATTTTTCTATCTCTATGGCTTCTCTGATTATTCTGTTGTTGAAGTGTTCGGTTTTGGTGATAGTTTTGGTATTTTTAAAGTCAGTCTCATGTCCTGTGGTTTTGAGATGTTGGACTAGGGAAGAGGTCGTTTCTTCTTTTTTGATTGAGTTGGTTTGGTTACTTTGTCCAATGTACGTGGTGGGGTAGGAAGCGCAAGGGATTTCGTATACTCCTTGGTTTTCTAACTCAATTTTGTCTTTAGGGTTTCTTAGGATGGTGGATATTTTTCTGTTTGTGCAGAATGCTGTTTTAATGTTGTGTTTTTGGAGGATCTTGCTAATTTTGTCTGTAGTGCCTTTTATATGTGGGAGGAGGGCTTTGTCATTCTCTTGTTCTCTGTCTTGGATTTTGGTTGGGGTTTCTTTTTGGATTAGATGAATAATCTTCTTTCTTTGGAATCCATTGGCTGTTAGTATGTTAGTGAGAGTGTGTAGTTCGGTTTTTAAGTGTTGTTCGTCGGCTAAGCATTTTGTTCTGGAGATGAGCGTCTCAGCTACGGAATTGATCTGTGCTGGGTGGTGGTGTGAGAGTGCGTGTAGATAGCGGTTTGTATGTGTTATCTTTTGGTTGATGGTGTGTCCTAGGGAGCCATTGGATTTTTTGTATACTAAGATATCTAGGAAGGGAAGTTGATTGTTAGCTTCTGTTTCCATTGTAAATTGTATTTTGGGGTGTATGCTGTTGAGGTGTGTGAGGAAGTTGTTCAGTTTTTCTTTCCCGTGTGGCCAGATTATGAAGGTGTCATCTACGTATCTGAGCCAAAGTTTGGGTTTGTGATCATATTTTTCTAGAGCTTGTGTTTCAAAATGTTCTATGTAGAGGTTTGCGATGACAGGTGAGAGGGGTGATCCCATGAGTGCTCCTTCTATTTGTTTGTATTTTTGTCCATTGTAGGTGAAATATGTATTGGATAGGCAGTGGTTGGTCAGATCTAGGATGTGCTTGCGGGGGTTGTATTTGTTTTGGATGGCTGTCAAGGCTTCTTTTATAGGCACTTGGGTGAAGAGGTATATGACATTGAAGCTCACTAGTAGGTCGCTGGGTTGTAAGTTTTGTTTCTTTATGATCTCGATGAACTGGAATGAGTTTCTTACATGTGAGTTGATGGATTCTGCATAGGGCTGTAGTTCGAACCAGGGAAGTATTAGCTAGCTGAAGAGAGCTAACTAGCTCGAAATAGATCTATACTAGTCTCCCTTATTTATTATTTAAAATTATCAGCTTAAAAACCTTACACACATGTAAAGAAAAGACAATGAAACAAATAGCTTTCTGTCAGTATGGTCTCTGGTGATGAGCCGAAAGACAGAAAAGAAAGCAGTATGCTTTCTCCCTTAATTGGGGCTTAACAGGGTGTTGTAACACAAAGTATATACTTATTCCCCTGCCTCAGCTGATAAGGAGAGAGCCAGTGGTGTAGTGGCAATTACAACTGCCTCATATGTAATACTTCCCTGGTTCGAATCCCAGTAAGGGTATGGCTAGCTGAAGAGAGCTAACTAGCTCGAAATAGATCTATACTAGTCTCCCTTATTTATTATTTAAAATTATCAGCTTAAGAACCTTACACACACACACACACACACATATATGCAGGTCTTGGCGTGTTCGGGTCTTTTCCCATGTAAGATTGAGACTATCTTGGCAACGTTTCGATGAGATCTCACTCGCCATCTTCAGGCTGGTGCATATATATATAAACTTTATATATATATATATATATATATATATATATATATATATATATATATATATATATATATAAACTTTCCACTTTCCTTGCTAGAGGTACAAATGTACTGTAACATTTTACTCCAAGACTAACAGTAACACACAGTATTTCTGTAAATCATAAAAGTATTTCTGTAAATCATAAAATAATTCTAATTGTCAAATGCCAAAATCAAAATTTCATTTGTCTTGGATTCAAGAAAAAATATCCAAAGTGGTTTCCAAGTAGAAACAAACATACATAAGAATCTGTTCTTTGATCAAAGTGTTTTGTTATCTCCATTTCATCATCAGTTGCAGTATCTGTATGTCTTTCCATCCCTGTGGCATACAAGTGTCTTCCTGATGTTATCATAAATAGAAACAGACCCTTGTATCCATCAAGAAAAATCTTTGGTTTCAATTGAGTTCCAAGAATTCTCTGAATAAGGTACATATCTGATCCTAGTATTTCTTAGACTTTTTACATTTCTACCAAAGATAATAAAAATGGTACCTTCAGGCTGATTACATTTCCAGCATATACATATCCTTATATATCTTGACAGTTTATCAATGTTAAATACCATTGGTAAGGGGAGTGCATATCTTTGTTGAAAAAGTATGAGAATTAGAATTACTAATTCCACCTTTTTTGCACCAAGTTTAAAATGGCTGCTGCTGAAATACTTGTTTTTGACAGGCTCCACAGAAGTTAAAGCTGATGAACATTCTCACCATGGGTGCAACCTAGAAACTGTGGCAAAGATTAAATCTTGCTTCATAACTGATGGGACAGGAACTGTGACTGCAGCAAATGCCTCAGGTTGGTTTGTTGAGCAATTTAAAGATGAGCTGTAAAATCAGATCTGTTCCAGTTTTAGCAATCTGATTTTATTAAGGATGAAGGTAAGGAGAGCCGGACATTTTTCTGATTCAATTGGTAGTTTGGATTTGAAAGAAACATGAATTATTGGAGTGTGGTGTTGTGTGAGTAAGGTCTTAGACAAAGAATTGAAAGGACCAGATAGAAAGTACATGAAACTAAAGAAAAACACACAAAAAAGGATTCAAAATTATATCTAGTGCTAAATCCACCTCCCTCAAAATGGCAAAAAAAGAAGAAACCATGCTACTGATCATTAACTACAACTGCAAGTGTTGATTCTGGTACTATATACTCTTTAATTAAATACAAACTTTGCACTTTTAAAAAAGCCTCTATACATCTAACCTAAAACATTTTTTTCAGAGGTAAACCATGTTAGCTTAAGAGAGCAGATCTTAGATCTTTTCCGGGAGAAATTTCTTTTTTCTTACGCCTCATCCTGGCCAAATTGAAAATATTTCACTGGAAATTACTGCTTTATGATACACATATCGGTGAGGATAAAGCCTGGCAAAACTGATGTATTTGGAGAAGTATCAAGCTTTGTTAGAAATTTTAAAGCTAAGTTTAGTTGTTTTTCTCTTCAGGTATAAATGCTGGTGCCGCTGCTGTCATTCTTATGAAAAAATCAGAAGCAGTTAAATGAAATCTCATTCCTTTGGCACAGATCGTGTCTTCGGCTCAAGTTGGTACTGATCCTTCGATTATGGCAACAGCACTTATCAATGATAAGAAAAGCTGTAAGTAGGGAACAGGGTCCATTACATTGAATTAATGTGTTAATTCTGAAAATCAAACTGTTTTTTAAGCATAGTATATTCAGATCATAATATGTATAATCTGTTCCAATCCTTTTGAATTATGATAGCTTTGCTAATAAATGTTTCATTAACTCTCTACAGTAGTGAATTTTTCCATGTAATTTTTCTGGATATTAAATGTGTGTTTGTGTTTGTGTATGTGCTTGTACACATGCACATGCACATGCTTTTGTGGAAAGAAAACAATTGTATTCATCATTAGTGAAGATTGAACTCTCAAGAGTTAATTGAATTGTGCCTTTTTATCGTAGCTATAGGAGGGGATAAGTCCAGCATCAGTGGAGATACTGGAATTTATTCATTTATTTATTTGTCAATTGCTTACAAGATAATAGGTATAAGTAAAAACATAGTTATGAATACATGGATACATATAAGAAAAATAAAAAAAGAAACAATAGGACAGGGACAGTAGGCACGTTGGTGCGCTTATGCACGCCCTTTACAGATCTCTTAGGAAAGGGGTGAGATCAATAGTAGACAGTCTAAGGTTAAAGTTTTTGGGGTTTGGGGAAGAAACCACAGAGTCAGGTAGAGTATTCCAGACATTGACCACTCTGTTGCTGAAGTATTTCCTGCAATCAAGTTTAGTGCGATTAACCTTGAGTTTGTATCTATTGTTTGCTCTTTTGTTGTTATGGTTGAAGCTGAAGTATTCATTGACAGGTAGGACATTGCAGTGTATGATTTTATATACTATACTTAGATCGGACCAAAGGTGGTGTAGTTCTAGGTTTTCTAGGTGTAGAATTTCGAGTCTGGTGGCATAAGGTATTCTGCAACGAGTAGAGGAGTGAAGAACTCTTCTTGTAAAATATTTCTGGACTTTCTCAACTGTGTTAATATCACATAGGTAATGTGGGTTCCAGACTGATGAGCTGTATTCGAGTATTGGTCTAGCAAATGTTTTGTATGCTCTAGTTATTAGTGTAATATTACCAGAGAAAAAGCTATGTAAGATTAGGTTAACAACTCTTAACACCTTTTTGGCTATGTAGTTACAGTGGGCTCTAGCACTTAGATCATTAGAGATGAGTATTCCAAGATCCTTTACAGAGCTTGGATCATCAACAAGGTCTTGACTATTCAGCCTGTATTTTATTTTTTGATTTTTTTTTTGCCAATATGTAGGACAGAACATTTATTTGTTGAGATTAGAAGTTGCCATTTGTTTGGCCATTCTGATATATAGTCAAGATCTTTTTGAAGGGTAGCAGTATTGTCTGTGATGTTGAATAGGTTTACATCATCAGCGAAGAGAACACAGTTGCTCTTAATATGACCTCTTAACAGATGACCTCTGTTAAACATTTGACTTAATATGACCTGTTAACAGAGGTCATTTATGTAGAGTATGAAAAGAGTTGGTCCTAGAACACTGCCTTGGGGGACACCACTGTTGACAGGCACAGAATTTGCTCCCAATTTTGACCATTTGTTGTCTGTTTGACAGGAATGCTTCTATACAGTTATGCAGGTGTCCAGAGATACTGTAAGATTTTAGTTTTAGGAGTAGTTTGTCATGTATCACTGAATCAAAGGCTTTACAAAAGTCTATGTAGATTGGGTCTATTGCTTTGCCCTGATCGAGTTGTGTAGTCCATATGTTTTTGCAGTGGTAAGAGTTGCAGATTACATGATAGTTTTTTCCTAAAACCAAACTGTTTATTAGAGAGTAGGTTGTTTGTTTCTAAGTGGAGGATGATGGATTGGTTAATAATTGATTCCATGACTTTACAGGTGAGGCAGCATAAAGAGATTGGTCTGTAATTTTCAACTAGGCTGCGGTCTCCCTTTTTGAAAATGGGGATGACCGTGGCTTGTGACCATAGTTTTGGCAAGGAGCTGGTCCTGAAAGATTTTTCAAAGAACCAGTAGTAAAAAAAATTGAATCCCACTACCGACACACTGGCAGAAAAAGTAATGCAATTTATAGCAGAACACAGGAATTCTAGAGAGGAGGAGCCAAGGGAAGAGGAAAACAGGCAAGATAGACATGAAGATTCAGAGACATTGCCAAAAGACACAAAAGGAACTAAAACTAAGTCATTGACGACAGAGATAATAAATAAAAGAGAAAAAGCTCCCAAGAGTAAGCAAAAGAAGAAGCTGTACAAGAAAAAAAATTCAAAAAAGAGAAAAGGAAAGGGGGAGAGGAAAGATGGGGGACTGGCAGATGGAAATAAATGTAGTATTAGAGGAAAAAAGAGGGATAAAGAGGAAAGGCCAGGAAAACTTAATAAAGGGAAAACTGGCTAAAACTAAGAGAAATGACAAGGCCGAGAGATTTAGAAAGAAGGGTTAGATATAGCATAAAAGGGGGACACCACATGGGAATGTATCTTTGTATTTTTTATTAGAAATGTAGACTGGGGAGATTTGAAGTTTATAACTTACTGGGATTTACCTTAAGATTACTAGATAATTATAGATGAGAAAAATGAAGACGGAGTGAGTGATATTTAGAGAATTCTATTGTTATTAATCCTTTCTTTTTATTTATATATATATATATATATACACACACACACACATATTCTAAAATATAGTAATGACTATTTAAATGATATTAGGAAAACAGAGAATATGATGACTTGGGTGAAAATCTGGTATTAATTATGTTTAAAAAGTGTGAATTAGGGTTATATAAATGCTATAGGTTGAAATTGGTCAAAGGGAAGTAAACGGGGAAATTAACTCTGTTTTTATTTTTTTTCTGTGTAGTATACATGAAATAGAAAATACAATTGATTATACAAAGGATATGAGAAAATAGAAAATATAATGAAGTAGAAGGGATTATGTGGGAATGTAAAATATTTATAATGAATGAATTATAATCAAAAGCAGGGGAATGAAAATTTATTAAAATTATATAGGTAAATTTTTGAAACAAAGGAAAAAATATGAAATGATTATATGAATATCTCTGGAATATATATAAGATATATTGTAGATGGGGGATATACCATGTGGATCCTAAATGTATTAATCTTACTTTACTTTTACTCATTTTTTTCTTTCGCTGACTATATAATGGTCTTGAGAAAGTTATAGATGATAACAATGCATAAGGTAATATAAAATAGGTAGTAAGCTGAAAATGGAAATAATAGGGGATAAAGAATTGAAAATATATGTGAGGATAAAATGATTTTGATATTGAATTAATGAATTGAAATATGAAAGGGAAATTTATCTAAAGATTAGTCAAATGGATAATAATTTGAAGTGATATTAATTAAGAAAGTTGAAAGTATGACTATGTATAAATATTGTAATCTGGAATTACTTTGGTCACTTGAAAAGATGTGTAGAAAATAATAAAAAAACTTTGGGAAAAAAACATAGTCATCTGAAATAAATTGCAGGACATTTGTTTGGGGAAATTTGACAAACTATATATGGATGGTCTAATGCAGATTGATACTTCAGTGACTAAAAGCTTATCTTTCTCTCTGCTATGATCCAGAGTCTTTCAGAAAATTATGTTCACTTTTATTAAAAAAAATCTGCTTCTTAAATGTAAAGACATATTATAATTACTTATTGGCCAAGAGTGATTAGACATACAAGAAATTTGTGTGGGCACACAAGGAACAGGAAAGGAAGACTTCTACATTTGATATAACATATGCTTCTGATGTGTTATTTATTTATTTTGGCAGGTTAACATTGACCTGTTGTTGCTCTTGGCCACCCCCTTGGAGCATCTGGTTGTCGAATCCTTGTTACGCTTCTGCACTCACTAGAATGAACAGGTGGAAAACGAGGAGTTGCAGCTTTATGTATAGGAGGAGGAATGGGCATAGCTATGTGTGTAGAAAGATAAAGGTAACCTTTCTTTGATTTTATAACAATTTGTAACATGACTCATCTTTATTAGTAAATAATAAAGCAACAATATTAGCCAATGCCTATATATTGATACTAGGCCAGATCTAAGCATCCTGCTGTCAGTTTAAATACATAGAACTTTCTTCAACAATTTACTTGGTCTCTTCTCTCCTCAGATTTCTAATTAAGACAAGGGATCCACTGAATCTTTGAAAAGCAGAAGGCAGCCTATACATACCATTCATACCGACCCTAATATTAACCCCTGCAGATAACTTCATCCTGCCTTTGAGAAAAAAAGCCATTATATTATAACTCCTCTCCTGTTCCAATACTAGCATAAAGCTATGTCCAGTTCGTGTGTACACAATGGAGGGTTTTTGTATTCTGCTGCATTATTCTCAGTAGCAAAGTACAAGAAATGCATCAAAAGCTAAGTATGTGGCTGTAATTTGACTTTGTTAGTGGTAGCTACTGCTGAAACCCTCAGATTTTCTCCAACCTACTCCCCTTTACATTCTGCATTATACTGATACAAATATGGTCATATTTCATTTATTTGCTAGTTATGCAGAAGTCTGACAGCTTGCTTTCATCAACATATTAGTTAATACAGACTTGAGAAAATTTCACAAAAGTAGGCAAATAAAAATTCATTTAGTCTTCAATTGCTCCAGATTGATCTGCGTCTTCATAGCATCCTCCTTTTTCACCTTTACTTTCACGGTGCAACTTAATAAGATCATCAATTTGAAGAATAGTAATTGTTGCTTCCAGTGGTGGGATTCAAATAATTTAACAACCAGTTCTCTGACCTAATGTGGCTGGGTGGTATTTGACTGGGTAGTCATGTGACTGGGTGGGTGTGGCCAGGGTGGCATGACACGGGACTCGTGTGTTGCTAAGGTAGGATTTCCATGAGACCCTCCCTTACTCTCATTATGCAGGTAATCCTCCAGTTACTGATGTCATAGAGCCTCCCAATTACATTTGTAACCTGGGGGTTCGTTTGATTGAATCACGTTAAATGAACATGATCATTCCCTGGTTTCCCCAATGCATTTGTTAATCGAATGTGCAGGTCTTTAAATGCACATGAGGTACTGTATCTCAGGCTGGGGAACAGCATGTGAGGTCTAGTGCTGGAGCAATCCATCCAAGTCCTCCCCAATCCACTGAGATACCTCATGCTCCCCTGGGCTCCCCACAATTGCTTCCCCCATCCCATCCTGCCCCTCTGGGTCTCCACAGGCTGGGTCTGCTTTGCTAGCATCTCAAATTCCATTTACTCTTCCCCACCCAATTTCCCATAGATTGCTTACTTTTTTTCGCTATAAAAATATATTTTTTACTGATATCTACTGTGTTAATATGACTAAATAAGCCATTATGCACTTGAAGCATTGTGAAATGCAATCTTAAAAGAAACAAGAAATTTGACAAGCCTAATGTACAATGCTTGATAGTGGCATTATAAAGACTTCCATGAAATGTTTAAACACTCAGAATTTTTAAATCTGGCAATCTTATGTCAAAAATGGCTAAAATGATACGAATACCTTTGAAACATTGAATTCTGTGACATGGATTTCAAGAACCACAAGAAGACCAACTACATTAGTTGTTCAGTGAAGTCTCATTCTAACATTAGTAAAAAGTTTCTCACAGACTCTCGACCAGGGTTGGGATTCAGCCAATTTGTGCTGATTCAGGCGAACCAGATGTTAATTTTACATCCAGTCCGCCAAATCAGTAGTTCTGAAGACTAGCTAGCCCCACCCCACCCTGCCTCTCCTAATAGTCCCCACATGCCTGATTTTGGCTCTCAGATAAGTGCAGGGAGGCTTCCTAGGCCCAAAACGGGGCACGGTGTGTATGTGTGTGTGTGGCAAAAGAAAGTGTTAGACTTCCGGAAGAAGAGAGAGGAACCCGCCCCACTTTACATTGAGGGGGGCTGTGCAGAAAGAGTTTCCTCCTTTAAATTCTTGGGAGTCTACCTCAGCGAAGATCTAATCTGGAAAATCAGCACAACCCAAGTAGCCAGAAAGGCCCAATCGAGACTACCATTTTCTTAGGGTCTTGCAAAAGAATAAAGTGGGACAACGACTGATGACCTTCTTTTACGGTCCACAGTACAAAGCGCCCTCACATATTACATTATGGTGTGGTATGCTGGCTTGACAGCTGCGGATAAAAAGACATTACAGAGGGTGGTGAGCACAGCACAGAATATTGTAGGCTGTTCCCTGAAACCACTAGATGACATCACTAGGGTTTGCTGCCTTAGAAAAGTAAAGAATATTCTCAGGGACAACTCACATCCCGGTCAGTACTTCTTCATTGTCCTACCATCAAGTAGGAGATATAGAAGCATAGCCAGTTGCACCAACAGGCTGAAGAACAGTTTCTACCCATGGGCTGTCAGACTTCTGAACTGAAAATAACTTCATGTCAACATAGTATGATAGACTTGCAGGGTTGGCGCATTGTGCAATAAGGTCACATAGTGTAATTTGATTGGGACTGGGTTAGGGACTTCTGTCCTCACTGTGAGTTGTGTTGGGGGGTGTGTGCATGAAGGGAGGCTCAGCCAATCTCATTGTACACATGTTGCATTCTGACAATAAACGTAATAAAAAGAAAAACGAAAAAGAAAGAAGGAGGGAGGGGAGAAAGGGAAGGAAGGCAGAAAGAGGAAGGGAAGGAAGGAGAGAAGGGAGAAAGAAAGAGAAGGGAGAAAGGGAGGGAAGGAGGGAAAGGGGGAAGAAAGGGAGGGAGGAGAGAAAAGGAGGGAAGGGAGAAAGGGAAGGAAAAGTGAATGAGATATGGATGGATGGATAGCGGGAGGGAGGGAGAGAAAAAGGAAAGGAAGGAAAGACCACAAACCCTAGCACTAGACGCAGCTTCAGAGGATGCTTTGAAACAGCACAGCAATCCAGGGCTGGAAGGGACCTCAGAGGTCATCTAGTACAATCCTCTGCTCCAAGAGCATTGTTAAAGTGAGTTTCTCTCTTTTGACCCACCCAGTCACATGACCACCTAGCCATGCCTATCAAGCCACGCCCACAGAACTGGTAGTTAAATTTTTTTAATCCCACCCATGCTCTCAAGCAAATATAAAAACTTGCTGGATTTGTGATTATTTCCCCCTATATTGGAAACTGTTCTGCTAATGGAAGCAGCTATCTGTTAGCATAGATACCTTCTAAAATTTTAGCAAGTACTGGTATATATTTTGGAAACAATAATAGATGTAGTGTCATTGTACTAGCTTTTTATTGTGGTAATAAGACCACTTTAGAGACCATTCATTATATAGCTGTAGGGATTTTGCTCCCTTAGGAATTCTGTTGCCTTTTTTTCTGCTTCCTTTATGTTGTTCTAAATAGACAAATTATTAAGAAAAATCAGTTAAGGAGTAGAGCTTTAGAGCAGCGGTTGCCAACCGGTGGGCCGCAGCCCACTGGTAGGCCACGAGAAAATTGTGGTGGGCCGCAGAGAACTCTTGCCCCCAGAGCACCCCCAAAGCAATTAATCTAGGCTGCGCAGAAACACAAGGCTGTGCCGCCCACATGGCCCCCAGGAACCCTCGCCACCCACTCAATCCTTACCCGGCAAACTTTCCTGCTAAATTGCTATTTTTCCTTTTTCCAACCATCAGCTGTTCTGCTGTGCCGGGAGATTTAGATTAGCTAGGAAGCAGGAAATGGTTGGATTTCTTGCTTTCTAGCTAGTCTTTAGATCCTCAGCTCTGCTTTTAAGCACAGACGAACCTTCCTTAGGACTGAAGGTTCTATTATTCAATGCAGACTCATGGCAGGCAAATTTTATATGACAGACAGAGCTAGCCGATGACAGATTAGATCACTGAATGATTCTGTGAGCAACTCAATCTGCCTGCCTGCTTTGCCTGATTTTGGGTAAAAGTTGCTCTTTTTTAAATAAAAAAATTCAATATTTACATACATGGCAGATAGATCGATCTCTGAATGAATCTATGATTCTGTGAGCAACTCAATCTGCCTACCTACTTTGCCTGATTTTGGGTAAAAGTTGCTCTTTTTTATAAAAAATTCAATATTTATATATTTATAATAATTACATACAAGCCATGTCCAGCCAGTCACATGACCACCAAGCCACACCCACAAATTAGGCCATGCCCACAGAACCGGTTAGTGGTCCCTGGGATTTAAAATTATCAGTTTGGAGCTCCCTGAGGTCCAAAAGGTTTGCAATCACTGCTTTAGAAGATGGTGAGAGAGGAACCATTCTGAAGAAACAGATTGCTTCTCAATGAATATTCACTTTGCTTTTATCAAAACAAAAATGTACAATTTGCTACAAAAATCAAAGGATGGACATAAATGATTTAGTTGCAAATCAGGGACATTTTTAACATATAATTCTTTTATATTTTTAAACATAACCTTAACAGTAATTCTATTATATAATAGTAATTATTATATTAATAATTCACATTAACTTAATTACCGTTACTTCCCACTGAAAATAATGGAAATGTTCATCATGCCATTTACTTTATCACGTGCTTTTTGAAGATCTTGCTTTTTTAAAGATCTCCAAAGGTCCAGAAGAGGCTGACCAACTGGCAAAGAAGCCAAAGTGTTTTATTCAGATGATGATGAAGCTGTAAGAACGTGAAATCTAAGGAAAATATTTTCACCAGCTTCTGAATAAAAGACTTTGGCTGGAGCCATATGGCCAGCAGGCCTAGGCCTGGACTGGCCTACAACAATCTCCTGCTTTAGGGATTGAGGCAGCAGTAGCAGCCAATCAAAGGGGAGGTTGCTTCCTTTGTCTCATTGGGCTAAACTGCAAGGCCCTTGTTGATTGGCTGCCATGCCCCAATCTCTGAAGCGCTCATTTGAACTAGCCAGTTAGCAGCAAGCAGACTGGGCCCAAACTAAGCCTGACCAGGTTGGGTCCAAACTAAGCCTGCAGGCCCTCATGGCAAAGAAGCCAAAGTCTTTTATTCAGGTGGGGAAAGCTGTTTTCCTTACATCTCACGTTCTTATGGCTTCACTAGCTTCTGAATAAAAGACTTTGGCTTCTCTGCCACATAGCTCAGACTTCTTCTGCAACTCTTCAAAAAGTAAGTACAGTAAAACCATGGGAAATGGAGTGGAGAGGGCTGGATTGGTTCCAGGGATCCTCCATTTCAGCCTGTAACAGGTCAGGGGAGTCCTAGGAAGGTCCAGACAGGGCTTGGGAGGGCTGGATCTAGCCCAGGGAGGTCCAGACAGGCCTGGGAGGGCTGGCTCAGGTCAGGGACCCTCCATTTCAGCCTGTAACAGACTGGGAGAGCCCTAGAAAAGCCTGGGCAGGACTGGATCGAGACTAGTGAGGTCCAGACGGGGCATGGGAGGGTTGGATTGGGCTCATGTAGTTCCGGATGGGACTTGGGAGGGCTGGATTGGGCCCAGGGGCCCTCCATTTCAGCCTATAACAGGCTGGGGGAGCCCTAGGGAGACCCTATAACAGGCCACTTGGGCGGCAAAGAGGGGAAGGCTCACTAGACAGGCAAGTAGCTGGGCCATGTGGGAGGTAGTGGAGAATGACGAAAGAAGGCTTGGCAATGAGCTGGGCCATGTGGGAGGCTGGGTCAAAGGCAGGCAAGTGGGCTGGGCCGCGGGGGCCACGTGGTCAAGGCTAGCTAATGAGGGAGCCAAAGCTGCTATAACGTGGCCAAGGCAGATGAGGCAAGATAAGGAGTAACTGGGAGGGGCAGGGTGGGGTGCGGAGGGCCAGCCAATGATGCAATTAAACAATTCTATGAACTGTGCAAAAATTTAACAACTGGTTTGCCTGAACTGGTCCGAACTGGCTGAATCCCACCTCTGGCTGCTTCTGTTGGAAACGTTAAACTCTTTGTTTTGACTACAGTAGGCTCGTACACATCAGCTTGTTTGTTGTCACATGGCTTCCTATTGATTAAATCAAGATTGGTCCTTAAAAAAAGGACATCCTGTTTTAAACAGAAATGTACATTTCTAATGTCTTTGATATTCTCAAACTTGAAGCAGTAGATCAACTTCAAATTTTCCAACATCAAATGCAACCTAAGTCAAATAGTACCTAATAATTCTCTCTGAAAACACCCATTTTATCATATTTTTATTTTTGTTGCTGAAATGTATATGTTGTCCATCTCACTGATCAAACAACTCTGGGAGGCTTAGAAAACAGTAAAAAAGTTAAATATAAAAAAAGTTAAAATTTAGAAGAATTACAAGTAATTTGAGGAGGCTTGGATAACCCCCTGGTCTATTTAAATGGATGTGACTGATTATCTATGGGACATAAAGAATTGTGATTTGTGTAAGCTCAGCTTTGAATAAATGGTTCTTGGACTATTGACTAAAAGTGGGATCTACTAAAACAAAATAAGATGCAACATAAGGCGGAAATGAGTGGAATCTTAAACAAGATGGAACTGATGTTCCAAAGCATTAAGGATTTTATACAGAAACAACATAACACAACTATGGAATTATTTGATGGCACATAGACCAAAAACTGGAAAATGTTATACAAGAGAAAACGAGCAAAGATCAGGACATTCAGGAAAGGAAGGAACCAGCAGAAGGAATGGATGGAAAAGCAGGACCAAGAAACCAGCAAAAAAAAAAAAAGACAACAAGGGGGAGATTATCATCAACATTAATAATGACTAAGGGATTCAAACTGGAGGAAAACACTTTAAAAGATTTAAAAAGGGAATGGGAGAAACAGGAACATATTTGGGAAAGGGGGTAGGGGTTAGAACTGATAGTGTTAACATTAGACAGTGGAAAAGGGTAGGGAGAAGAGAAAAGATAAGATTGAACAGTCAGGATGTAGAAGTAGATGGAGACAAAGATTTAAGAGAAGAATATGGGAGGCAAGTCAAAAAAAAGAATAAGACTTAAAGTACTGATGCAGAAAAAAGATGGATAAAAAAAGAGAAAAAATCCTTCAATAACATATTTTAACAAAAACATGCATTAATATTAGAATTATATAGTTTTGTATGTATTGCGATAGAGACTAGGATAATATTTTAATATAAATAGATATGAAGAGTGAAATATAGGAATTATGAAAAAAATTAGAGATTGAATGATGGTATTATTAAACATGTTTAATATAATGATTGGCAGCAAAATAATAAAATTCAACAATGAATAATTAGATAATATTTTAATATAAGCATGTGTATCAATAGCAGAATTACATGGACTGGATAAATGGAAAGAATATGAACAGATCTACCTGTTGTAGTCCACCGGCAGCTTGCAGACCTGGCAGCAGACTCGGACACTGGGGAGCAACATGGGAAAGTCCTGGAGTCTGGGGAGGTCTCTGATGAGGGATCTGCATCCGACACAAAGATGGGGCCAGGGCCATCTGAGAGTTATGTGCTGACTCCGGAATATGGGAGGCAAGTCAAAAAAAAGAATAAGACTTAAAGTACTGATGCAGAAAAAAGATGGATAAAAAAAGAGAAAAAATCCTTCAATAACATATTTTAACAAAAACATGTATTAATATTAGAATTATATAGTTTTGTATGTATTGCGATAGAGACTAGGATAATTATCCTAGTCTCTATCGCAATACATACAAAACTATATAATTCTAATATTATATAATTCTAATATTATATAATTCTAATATTTTAATATAAATAGATATGAAGAGTGAAATATAGAGCGCCCTCCCTGTGGAATGATCTCCCCCCGGAGATACGAGCCATGACAGATATCCTCTCCTTCCGGCGCGCAGTTAAGCCCCTATTTTTTAAACAGGCTGGCCTGGCCCAGTGAGGGTTTAAGGGGTTTTAAGTTAATAGGGTTTTTAAAATTTTAACTTCATTTTTAAACTTTTGGGATGCAGCTATATTCATGTTTAATTCGGTTTTAAACTCTATTTAATTTTGTATTCTTGTATTTTAAGTATTTATTAGGCTGTACACCGCCCCGAGTCCCTTTTCGGAGAGGGAGCGGTATAGAAATACGATCAATAAATAAATAAATAAATAAATCTCCAGAATCTGAAATCAGCGAGGCAAAGGAATAGGGGGAGCCTGTTCCCAGTGCGCATGTGTGCAGAGCTGCCAGAAGGCAAGAACAGTTAAGACAAAAGGGGCGACTCAGGAGTAAGGCTTGGAAAGGATTTACCACTCCCGTAAGACATAAAGAAGGAGCAAAGGGACATGAACCTTTGCAGGAAGCAACTTTGTTCATTCTGGTTGGTTTAAAATCTGAAGGTCCATATTGACTTTGTGCTCCGTTTGGCCTTGTACAGCTAATTGGCAATTTAGTTGTTGGCAGCACTCCAAGAGACATAAAGGTGGGTGCTTATCAGCCTTGTCCCAAAAGACTGTGGCAGACTTCTGTTGGACTATTCATAAACTGTTTGGGACTCATTACGGGCTGTGAATGCATATAATTCACAGCTGTTGAAATAAAAACAAAGGTTTTTGGGAACAGCATGTGATTGTTACTGTCTCAGGAAGCCTTAGTCAGAACACCGCCCTATATGTTTAAATGATATCGTGATTGGTATTAGAATTGTAGATTGAAACAGTGAACACTGAAACAATAAAAGATGACACTTTAATATAAATAGATGTGAACACTTAAATAGGGGAAATATGAATAACAAAGCAGATGAAGGATGGAACACAGAAAAGAAACATCTTTGAGTATTACAGTGACAGGAATAACAGAATAGAGATAGAAATAAGGGGAATAACAGTATTCATATTTTAAAATAACAAGATATATGTCATAATAATAATGTTTAGAAATTGAATGGTGGTAGTATTAGGTACGTTTAAACAATATGAAATGTTTACTTGTACTAAAATGAATGATACCCAGGTATCACACTGTTAACGCATTGATATGTATATGTAATATAGAATAAAAAACAACCCCAAAAAATGCATAAAGGAAATCAATATATCGATGTTACTATCAATTCTATGCATACTTACCACTTCAAATTTTTGCGATCAGGATTCACTTGAGCTTCATTGTGAAATGCTTTGAGCTGTGCAACAAGATCTATAGAAGTGATGGCTAATCTTTTTGTCATCACATGCCAAAAGTGCGTGCGTGGGCACCCATAATGCAATGCATGCACGAGCCCCCCATGCCTCCCCTGCACATATGCAAACGACCCGTATGTGCACCCCGTACCTCTGTGCGTGCATGCATGTCTCCCGCGCGCACCCCGCCCCTGCACATGCATGGCAGATACCTGACAATCGGTTGGTGGGAGGTGCATGCGCATGGGCAGTGGACCTGATCTGGGACGACGGCTCACATGCCGGCAGAAATGGCCACTTCCAGCACGCATGCCATAGGTTCGCCATCACGGATCGATAGTATCTTGAGCAGCATTAACTGCTAACATATTTGGAATAACTAGAAGAGATCTTGCAGATTTTGCTATAGCAAGCTATTCCCATGACCCCTAATTCTATTAATATTTAAGTTAATATATGATAAAATAATGGAGAGAGGCAATGAAGCTACATTTGCTGGATGTGCTGAAATGAAGACTGGAGAGCCACCATGGATAAAGCTTTAATATGATCTGCACCAAACAAGAAATAGAACTTGATAGTTAAATGGCCAATCAAACTTGTAATAATGAACTGGAGTTTTTTTTTAGATTAGCAGGACAGATTTACTAAGGATTATATGGAGGAAATACTTTTGTCCAAGGTGATCAGTAATATTGATAATGCATGAAAATAACAGCACACTAAATCATGTTTTGTGTACTAATCATAATTACCGGTACTTATCCTTCAAACCTATACTAATCAAGACCTCAGAACAAACTTGGCCAATGAACCAAGAACATTTATTGTTGGTTGGCATCACAGAGATCTTTGTGTTCATTGGCCATGACACTGACACATTCCGGTTATTTTTTCCACTATTATTTTAATATTTTTTTAAAAAATGAGGTGGCCCAAACAGAATCAAAGATAATGTATGTAAGACAAAGAAAGGTTGAGCTTTCTGCACGACACTGGCATTCCTGTGGGGGGTATTTGATGCCCTGAGCTCTCATAACCCAAAGAAACATCTGCAAAAAAATAACCAAGTGCACTAAATAATCCACAGTTTAACCCTGAGCTACAAATATTGTCTTCTATTGGTACTAGCACTCCTGTTTCACCCTCAAAGGCAAACTGCAAAAACGCGCAGACAAAAAACGGAAACAACAAAGATGCTGCAACTGAAGCAGACTCGTTTTCACTGCTTTTGCTTGCCATGATTGGATCAGGGAGGCAAAAAGAAAAATCATTTTTTCTACCTAGTTCTGATGTATGAAGTGCCATTAAGTAAAATGATTACAAAAGTACAAGTATAAAAATACATTATATGGTTGTCTCCATATCAAGCTAAACCTAATTATACCAACACTTACCAGGCAAACCATTTTGTATATTTCACAAGAAAGTTCTTACGGGCATTTATAATTAATTCTGATTACATAAGATGAACATGTTGAACCCAATTATAATAGTAGGTCAAATTATTTCTCTGTTTTGCTGACAAAACAGGCCTTAAATAAAAAGCCTTACAACTTAAGTATATAAGTAATGTATTGAACAAGTTTTATAGGCCAGTTAATCACAGTTCTTCAACATTACTCAAACCACTTGTGTAGTACTGGTCAACAAATTCCCCCAATTAAGGGTTAGTAACATTGATGAAGGTTGCTGATACAACTACACTGTGTGCACAATTACTAGGCAAGCTGTATTTTGGAGGATTTATTTTATTATTGAACAACTGGGTCAATTGAAAATATTAATAAACCTCAAACCTGAATATTGAAAAAAGTAAAAGTGCGATTTCGTCTGTAGAGTCACTCTCAACTTATCAGTCCATAATTTTTTTTTAAAATCTGTCTTCAGATACTTTTTGGTCCAGTCTTGCCGTTGCAACTTATATGTCTTGTTCAGTGGTGGTCAGGTTTCAGCCTTCCTTACCTTGGCCATGTCTTTGAGCACTGAACACTTTGTACTTCTGGGGACTCCTGGTAGGTTGCAATTCTGGAATATGATAGCACTGGAGGATAATGAGTTCCTGGTAGTTTCACGTTTGATTCTTCTCAAATCTTTGGCAGTTAATGTGCATCTTTTTTTTCTCAACACATTTCTTGTAACCCTGTTGGCTATTTGAAACAAAACGTTTGATGGTTCTGTGAACATGCCCTAATATCTCAACCATTTCAAGTGTGCTGCATCCCTCTGAAAGACTTCTTACAATTGTTGACTTTTCAGAACCAGTTAAATCTCTTTTTTGGCCCATTTTGCCTGAGGAAAAGAAACTCCCTAATAATTATGCACACCTCGATATAGAGTATTGATTTCTTTAGGACACACACCCTCTCTCATTACACAAAAGCACATCACCTGGTATGCTTATATCCACTAAGCATTCAAGCTTATACAGCTCGGAGGTGGAAAATATGCATAAAAATGGTATGTCAAAATACTCACTTGCCTAATAATTGTGCATGCAGTGTAGAGTGCAACTTCAGATTCTTATTGTTCAAATAATCGTATGTTACATCAGTAGTTACAATGCTGGTATCCAAAGAGGCACAACAATTCACAATATTCCAAGTACATTCATGACAGTTGCTAAAACAAAGGTTAACCTCTCTTCCCATTTTTTAGAATCTTATAGATTATACTTTCACTACCTATTGTATGCCTGCTGATTGAATTAATTAGCCCTGTTATTTGTAGCCTAAAATTTAACTTTCTGATCCTTTAGGAAGTCTATCACAACATACAGTAGGTGTCCAAAAGGGAGCATGTAATATCATGACATAATACGCCCCATCCCTTATGTGGAACTCAAGTAAAGCTGATAAAACCTAGTAGCACGTCTCCAAACTGGCCAACGAAATGTTGTCAAAGTTCTTTTCAGTGTTTTAAGTCTATGGAAACATGGGTATGGTTAAGGAGAATCCAGCTTAAACTCAACCTTTGTAAGCTGAGCAACTGTGGATTCTAGGTCCCCTTACAACTCGGAATTTTCTGTCGTTGGTTCTGACTGGGGTTGCATTGCCCAGCAGGACATTGATTTTTCTGTATACATCCTAAGCATTTTTGTTATCTTAGTGGCATTTAATATATGATTGAGCTTTTAATTTGAACTGAATTATTTGTTTATTTTACTTGTACGTTCTATTCGTGTGTATTTTCAAGGTAAAAAGCACAATAAAAATGGACAATGAGAACAGCCAATTACATTCCAGTGCAGTTTTCTGTCCCTTCAAAGATAGATGGAACACATTTGCGGGGGGGGGGGTGTTGTCACTGATTGCTGGAAAAGACCTAAGACCTAAATCATGGTTTACAAGTTACATTGTGTTAATTCACACACTATGCTGTAAACTACACCAAGCTCATTGTAGTTTAGCCGTTACAGTAGATATAAGTTATTAACTGCTTGCTTGGAAATAATAAAGCTAATTTAAGTAATGTGTTGAACAAGCTTCCAATTTTATTTTTGCACATTGATTTTGACTAAGCAATTAAATGAGTTAATTTACTGTCACATAATATTTATACTAACTAGGTAGGGAGACACAACAGTTTTTGAATTTCAAAGTTTGTCCTTTATAGCCTACACATATATGTTTGGTTTTAGAAATGTAGAATTTAAAAATAGGGGAAAATAAATGAATTGGCATGTTTAAAGTGGAATATCCTTGCCTATTTGTAGAAAGCAATGCTAGTCTTGTACTGTTCTCAGTTGGCAATATATAAAAATCTGGACAACCATTAGCTGACAGTGAAAAAAAATACAGGAAACAAAATCTCTTCACCTGCTAATTAGTGATTGTGTAGATTTTTGTATCTAGACAATAACCCTACTTGAGATCTTTAATTTACATCAATAGGATTTGGGGTATTTCTGTATTGACCACGCTGAAAGTATACTGGAACCCTAATTTTATAAATTTTATAAAATTTTGTTTCTTCTGTCAGAAGTCATAATGTGAATCACATAGTATACTGCAAGGGGCTTCTTGCATGTAGAATTATTTTAAAAAATCAACCTTTGCTGTACCCCAACCGGTGCTACAGGCTTTTCCAGAAAAACAGAAACTTGAACAACAGGGCTGCTTTGCTTACACAATTTCATCAGCTTAAAAATAACAATTACGACCCTTTCTATAAGTTGTCAAAACCTGTCACCTATCCAAAACCCCTTGGCTTACTACGTTGTGCGATCCTAAATGTCGATGTTTGAGAAAAAAATGTTTCTTTTATAAGACCAATTAATCGTCGTTCTTCAACGTTATTCAAACTACTTGTGCAGTACTGGCCAACATATCCTGTAGAAAATTTTTGTTAGTAACGATTCTTACGAACAAGTTGGTCATTCCCGAAACATTTCATTAATAGTTTCCCGGCTGTTTCAGAACGACAAACTCTCAATAACAAACCAATCGATAATCTTGGAAAAAGGATCCCTCCTGCGCAAGGAAAAGCAACCTTTACGCTAATTTCAGATAACTATTTTAGATAGTTCTGCATTCTGCGCAATAGTGAACTGGGCCTAGTAAAGCCGAGCCACAATCCTTGAATCATTTTGCAAAATCCACCTGCAATTCGAAAAGCACAAATGAAGATTCGACGCTCTTTATTTTTATGTGTCAGGTATCCTTCCGCCAAAGCAGCCTCACTCTTGCAGGTGGTTATATAGTAAGATTTCGAATCCTTCCGCTGACACCACCTACCCGTCATGCTTTGCAAATGCGCATCCTGACAGACGGAGTAGACCGACTTGACCATTTCGCATATCCTTACCCCTCCCCCTCCTCGAAAATATTAATTGTTCTGTCCCTTTTCCCGCGCAACGGCTGTTTTGTTCCCACAGAAAACAACAGAAGGAAATACCGTCCGCGCGCGGCGGAGGGAGTGGAGGCGGGGGGGCGAAAGAAGCGGCGGCGAAGTATAATTCCGACGCTAAAGTGAGCGCCGCAAGCGGCTGCCGCGGAGTCAGTTGCTGGCTAGCTGGGCCGGTAAGTGAAGAGGGAGGGAGCGAGCGAGCGGGTGCGCGAGTGGTGGCAGTATAGTGCGGGGGAGGGGCCGGGAAATTGAGTGGCAGCGGTTGGCTCCGCGCTGCGGCGGCGCTGCCTTCTGGCTGGGACGAGGCGGGAGTGAAGGAAGGGGCGAGGCGGCTTTTCTCATTTCCCTCTCGGGCGCCATTTTGTAGCGTAGCGAACCAGCGAATAAAGAGCGGGCGGGAAGCGGAATGTGGCGGCTGTGACCGTTTCAGGGCGGTGGTTCTAAGTTTATCGATGCGACAGGAGAAACCGTCCTTGGAAGTATCTGGAGCGATCTGGACACGACGCCTTTGCGGCGTCGCCATCGGCGGGAGGTGAGTGGTGGCCTACTCCTCTTCCCGCGCGAGCCGCCGCCGACTCCAGCCTTAACGAGAGACCGCCGGGAAGAACGAAAAAGAGATTGCGAAGGCCGTCCAGTGTGCATCGGGGGATCGGGGCAATTCTTCGCGGTGCCCGACGTTGCCACGCCTTTAGCATCTTCTTGCTTGTCGCTCGCCCTCCCCCGCCCGCTGCGATTTTCCCGAAGGCCCATTTTAGACAGGCGACCTTTATTTTCGAGAAGATCTTGATTTGTTTACCTAGATGGCCATAAGGCTAGGAGGATCTAAAGCGGTTCTTCTCATATTGTTCGCTTGCAGAACAGTTCCAAATGTGCGGTTTTTTTTAAATTATAGTCTGCCTGAGAAGTTTGGAAGTATAGATATAAAGGCACATGTCTGCGTGTTCGTCTAAAAATTATAAAGTCTCGAAATTTGTGTACGGGAGTGTCTTAAGTATTCAGAGTAAATGGGTTGAATTGGACTGCGCCTCACATGCCTGTGTTTTTAAGATCTTAGTTTGCAAAAATGGCTTTAAGTTTGTCAGTATTTTATATTTTAACAATTCTTTTCAATAAAAAATAGGCTAGATTATGTTGCTATATTTTATTAGGAAGTTAACTGATTCTGGAGGAAAACCTAGTTTGATTTACTCTTAAAACCATAAACTGACCTAGATTTCATTATATTTACATACTCTGCTGAACTATTGATATTTTACTTGGCAGTTTTGTCAGCTGTGTGGACAACAGTTGTATAAAATCTAAAATATTATCGGTTATTGTCCATCTAACAAATGACTTTTCAAAATGATGTCCTCCTCCTATGTTAAATTATAAATCATTTGTTTCAGCATATCCAGTAATTGGTAGAAATGGGAATTGTAGCCTGATGCACTTGCAGAAGACCCAAGTTGGGGGGAAGGCAGATCAGAGACAGAATATTTTTGTTCATTCTACAGGTTGCTTAGAAAGAATCTTAGCACATCATTGATGTGCTAGATTGCCATGAATATGTTACATGCAGTGGTGATCCAGTTGGTTATGAAATAAACTGTCCATGTAAAAATTAGTTATATGTCACATGCAGAAAGTCAATTATTGTATTGACCAAGCTGTTCACAGTGTACAGTTACTATAAATCACAATGTACACAATTCCATTTGTTAAGATTATATAGCCAGGTATATATGAGATGAGGTATTTGTACAACAATTTATATTACTAAGTGTTTTAACTGTAATTGATATTATATCTGTTTCAGTCCAGTGATTATTATGAACAGAGGAAAAATATTTTTCATTGAAATTTATTAAATTTATTTAATAAACAAATAATTTTAAATTGAAATTGGCTTGCTCTACTGAGTATTTGGCAAAGTTTACTATAGCATAGTAATATCTAACAATACATATTGTAATTTCTATTATACTCTTACATACAACTTTGGGGTCAGATTATGTTCTTACATTTTAAGATTGTACATAAGAGATGAAGGCTGTGTGCAGAACAATATCTCAATTTCTAAAGTCCCTAAATCTGTTCCAAATAAATCTTAGTATGCAGAAAGATAATTATTTTAGAATTAGAAGTCATCTAATATAAAAAATGGATAATATTTATTTGCAGTAGAAAAAAGAAAATTTCAATAAAGCTACTGAATATAAACAGATTATTGTTATTGTAATTAGTTTGAAACAAATGATAGAAAGTCTGGGTTAATCAAATTTTATGGTATGGTTAAAAAAAAAAAAGAACTGTGGCTGATCCTTATGGGGGGGAGGAACCCTTAAAATAGTCAGAACTCAGACGTATGGAAAACTACAAGAGAGTAAAGTCAAACATCCTGTGAGATAGTAAGCCAGTTCTGTAGTGCTAAAAAGTCCTACACTGATCTGTGTAGGGTTTTAAATTGTGCTTAGTTTTTGTATTTTGGAATTTATAATTAAAAAAAAAGATTATTAAATTCTCTGATAATTTAAGTAAAGCATTTAAATTAATTAAATTTTAAGCATTTAAAGCCTGAAAAATAGTGACTGCCTCTTTTGGTAAAACTAAAGTTTTAGAGTTCTGGTCTAATGCTGATAATTACAACTATCAGTGTTCTAAAACTTTTAAGTGAAACATTTTCTCTACTATTTATTTAAAACATATTTTCCCATCTTATAAACAATAGGGACAGCTTTCTACTAGTTATGGAAAATGTTAGTTTTGAATTACCTATGTAGTGCAGAAAAATAATATTTGAAAGTCAATAAATGTGATCCTGGGTTGATTACTTTCTGAAATGGCAAAAACCATAAATTTAATATTAAAGTTATCTGTAATTGGGTGGATCTGTATTACACAAGCAGTAGTGAGCTTTCATATATATTCAGACATTCTCAGAAATGATTTAAATGTTCATTATTTTTGAAAATAAATGTCTTAATTATCCACAAAATGAAGAAAATATTTTTGTAATATAGAGTTCAATAGGGCTTAACTGATACATTTCTCAAGAGTTATGTGTATACATAAATTGTTGAAATTAAAGTTTTTACTATTTTCCAAAGCTATTATAAAAATGTACTACATATACTCAAACTGGTTGGAACTTATACTTGTAAAGAGGATGAAATAATAATAGTGTTATTTCTTCTACAGAATTCACAATGACTAATGAAGAGCCACTTCCAAAGAAGGTAATCTGGAAACATGTATGCTACTATTACTTTCTTTGTCAATGCTAGATGAAATAATTCAATAAAATTATTTTTGTGCAGGCCCGTCTCAGTGAAACAGACTTCAAGGTTCTACCTAGAGAAGAATTAATCTTAAGGTAAAATAATGGTCTATTTCATAATAACAAAAATTCATTTCTTATATCTTACATAGAATAATTTGGATCTTCACAATACTTTATTGAATAAGGACTAATAAAGAACTAAATCAGACATTTGGGAGAATTAAATGCTTAAAATACCAAATTTTGTAGTTCATGATTTATTGAGATTCAAAACAAATTTCAGAAAAACTAAAAATAAGTATCCCATTATTTATAGGCAGTCCTTGACTTATGGTCACAATTGAAACCAGAATCTTTAATCTTTGTTCAAAGATTCCTGTAAGCTGCATTGAATCCCCATATGCGAGTAGGCGGCAATATAAATTTTCTAAATAGAGTGAAGTAGTCGTTAAGCAAGATGTCATGTGGCTGTTTTGCTCAATGACAGTAGTCCCGTAGTGATCATAGAGCAATCTGGGTGAAGAAAGCTGTCTGCTGGAGGGAGATTACCTCATATGGGGTCAAAATCTTCTAGTGGGCAGTACTTTCACTGTCAAACAGCTGCCTGGTGGGGGAACTCTGGTCAGACCAAGTTAAAATTCTGCTGACAGCTCCTTTTTCTCAAAGAGCTGCCTGCCAGAGATATTTTCCCTAGATAGGTCTGAATTTTGTATGGTGGACAGCCCCTTTCGCTCTCAAAAGAGACTGGTTGAGAAAGATGTTTGCAGCCAACTCCCAAAGATGAGAACATCCTCTGATTTCTGGGGTCTGGCTGCAAATGTGTCATGCTACAAATGCTGTGTACTAAGACCCTGTTTGGATCTCAGGATAGACCTTTTTTAGCCTGCCACAAGAAACCAAAGGGAGTTCTTTTAGCAGGAAGTAGTGGCTTTCCCTGCCAACTTCCCTGTTGACTTTCTGGGGAAGCTATCACAAAAGTTTGCAAGTGGTGATCAAATGGTTGTGAGGTGCTTGGCAACCAGTTGTAAATGAACGGGTTGTGAAGAGCCCAGATTGCAATCGTGTGACCACAGGAATGCTATAATGACCATAATATCAGGTACAGCTCGTAAGTCCCTTTGCTCAGCACTATCATAATTATGAATGGTTGCTGAACGGATAGTCATTAAGCAAGAATTATCTGCAGTTTGATCCAAACATCTACTGTTGATCATAAGTGGCCTCTAGCCATTTTTGGCTAATCTCTTAAAAAAAAATCAGTGTTCATAGGATTCATTGGAAGAGGTCCTTTGAAATATGGTTTCACAAATTAGGATCTTCCTGCAATTTGTTAAAGCAACTATGTTTTATGAGTTAGTATAATTGCTGCAGAGATGCTCTTGAAGTTGAGGCCTGAAAGCAAGCATATTTTGGAGCATCTCTTCTAAATCAAATCTGAAGTACTGCATAATTCTCCTGATTAATATTTGAATTGAAGACTGTTAGGAAAGCTAAGAGTTATTGCTAGATGAAGACTTTGAAAAAGACAACTTGAAAGAAGGCAGTGACAAGTCACTTCCTAAAGAACACTGTGGGAGTGTCTATAAAGTCATCAGGACAGAAGCATTATTTACCCATATAATGGATATAGGGTCCACATATTGCACTAGGCTATTGTTATTATTAATCCCGATTCACATAACAAATAATGATACATCTCATGCATGATAATCTGGACAATGGTTAGATTTGCACATTGCACTCAGCCAAAACAAGTGATTTAATGCAGGTGTACAAATCTTTTTTTTGCATATCTGAAATTAGTTTAAAAGTACAATTATGTGCATGTAATATATATTTGGATTGGGCTAAACAAGCATGAGAAAGATCTCAATTCAATTTTCAATTTAGTGACCTTGAGCCAGTTGTTTATAGCAGCATCCCCAACCTTTTTGGCATTAGGAACCAGTTTTATGGAAGACAGTGTTAGCATGGCCTCCAGTAGTGGTGGCTTCTGTTTTGCTTGCTCACCACATGCTTCCAGCTGTGTGGCCCTGTTCCTGACAGGCCATGGACCAGTCCGGGATTGGGGACCCCTGGTTATAGAATTAGTTTTGCCCCATCTTCTGCCCTCATAGATTAAAAGCAGTTAACAATTTCACTGAGCTATTAAAATCTATTAAATATGTAGTTTGCAAGGATAGAAAAGTATGGGGAGATAAGGCAAATGATTTGTTGTACGTTATATTTATCTTTTGATTTTCAGTTATGTCTTTATTTTACATTTATTTTCTTAACTCCTTTTCTAAATTTTACATTATGTTGCTTATCCTCTGAAAATGAATAGTGTGGTGTATATGTATGTATTTTAAAAAACTAATCAAAATAGCCAGAGATGAAAAAACTGAAAAAGATAAAAATTATTAAAGGAAGTTAACTGTAAACCTGTTCAAACAATATTGCCTCTGCCTTGGCTCACACATAAGATAATTAGGTAATTTGTCAAATTCTCCAAAAGAAAGGATTATTTTTGAAAGCAGACTACAATTTGAAATAGGGACTTGGTGTATGTTCACTGTAGCTGCTAAACTCGTTTCTAGATATTAAACTATACTTATAAGTAATTAAATTATTTATTGAAAACTGTAAGGTGGGTTTAATTGTATACTGCTACTTTTTAAAACCATATATACAATTCAGAAATGTTTTTCTTTGTTTAGATGGAAGCAGTATGAAGCATATGTGCAAGCTCTTGAGGGCAAATACACTGATCTAAACTGTAAGTTGAAAATCTGCTGAATATATAATTATATTCTTTGAAAAGTGGAAGTAATAATAAAAAAATTGAGTTTTTTGGAAGTGAATTATTGGACAACATGGACATAGCAACTAAAATATATTCCTACAGTATATAAATTTTAAATAAGTTTGAACCTATTAATTCACAAATCGGTAACTTAATATTTATCACCTGCTTGAAGAAGATTATATACTAATGCCATCAGGCTAGTCTTCCTCTTGAAGTAAATCGCAATAAGTTGTTTTTATCTGACCTCTAGCATTCAAAGTAATTGGTTAATAATTTTTCCTAAAACTAATTTAGAATCACAATTAAAAGGATTAATGATTAGAAGTTATTACCTGAATTATCTTCTTTCTTATCTTTTGTTGCAAACTTTAAAAAAAACTTATTGGGAAAAGGAGATTAATATCTAGCATAAAACTGATACAGGCAGTCCTTGCTTAACAACCATTTGTTTAGTGAGTGGCTGTTCAAAGCTACAACAGTGCTAAAACAGATGATTTACGAGAGGTCCTTGTATTTATAACCATTGCACCATCCTCGTTATTGTGATTCCAGTGTTGTTATTGTGATTACAATACTTGGCAGTTGTTGCACATTTACAAATCATGTCATCTTCTGGTCATGTGATCATTTGTGACCTTTCCAGTTAGCTTCTGACAGGCATAGTCAATGTATAGTAGTAGTCATTTGATGTCTCACTTAACCATTACAGATGATTCACTTCATGACTGACAAAAAGGTGCAAAATCAGGTGTGGACACATGATATATAAGTTAATGACTGCACTGCTTTATTATAAGATCTTTGGTTCTGATCATAGTTATAAATTGAGGACTGCCTGTACTCAATCTCTAATGATATATTAAAATTTATACACTATCTCTGAATCAATAATTTGTGATATGAAATGATGGAAGGCTTTCCCTTGAGCATATTCATTAGGCTAGATTTTTTTCTATAATATTGCTCAATTCACCCGTATGTATAAAAAGCAAAACACCAAACCATGTTACTCTGAATACATTTATTGAAGTAGGCCTTTGTCAATTTCAGATATTGGCATAAATATTTTCCCAGTTGACGTGATAGATGAATAAACAGTAGTTCATGTAGTAGTTCTGATTTTACCATCTGTTTTGTGATAATTGTTAAGTGAAACTATGTGTTATAGGTAGCATAACAATTACATTTAATTATTTTTTAGTTAAAGCTTTTTTGGGATAGTCATTTCCTTATTAATGTATCCATGAAAGCACTGCTTGCTTGATAGTACCTTTTAAATGTATTGAAATACATGTATTTTCAATTAAACCTGATTTATATTTCATTTTCTAATTCTGAAATTGATAGGGACAACTTTTAGATTACTATTTTATATTCCTATGTTTTTTATTGGATGAGAGCAGTGATATATTATTCTTGTATAGACAAACTTAGCATGTTAACAATAAATAAGATAATCTAATTATTAAATAATCTGTAGGGCATCAACAGACTTTAGGATTATGTTTTCTTCCTTTGAATAGTCAAGCTTGTTTACTTCTGATTTAACAACATTCAACAAGAAACCTTCATAGAATAATGAGCTTGTTAAGCTGTTGATATATCTTTGGGATTTGAGTTTAGGTTATTTTAAGTTACTCATCCTTGTCCCAGAACTATGCCTCTAGGGAGAAAACATTGGCTTCACCAGTGCCCTGAGATTAATACTAAGCAATAATTAGGGACTGATAGATAGCTCTGATCATGCAATGCCTCTGGGGTTTGACAAATTACTATTTCCTGTACCAAAGAAAGTTGCTTTCTTTTCCTTAATATAAATCTGTTGACAAAATTCAAAGTAAAATGCAAGTAGAATAAAACTATTCTTTTTGATGCTTTTTTGTGCTTGATGTACAAGTGATACCGGTAGGTGCAAATGAGCAGATTATAGTTTGTAGCTCTTCACATTCTCATACAACAGGCATGTCCAACATCTTGGCTTGCCCTGGGGTGCACTGAGTGAAGAGGAATTGTCCTGGACCACATATGAAATATATAGTTAATGTATATAAACATACGTATTAATGTTAAAAGTTGGTGATCTTGTGGGGCCAATTACTAGCTGTCCAGGGCCATGATTTGGATAGGCCGGTCATACAGTGATCTGTATGTGTTAATGTGCAACTTGAATTCAGTTACAGAAACCTGTTACAATTGTATCCCTGTCAATAAGGACCCTGTATATTTTATTAGTAGCTCCCTTTAAAACAAGAAGCTGTTTTTTCCTATGGCTGTAAAAAATTACCATCATAATTTTTCAGGTGATTTTATGACATTAGGACTGAAGAGGAGGATTAAGACAGCTTGCTTGTATGATGCAGTGTCATGCCATTACTATTATCTTCTGTTCTTTTGTGAACTGTTAAAAGGCCAGTAGAAAATAATCAGAGCGAACTTTGTGTGGTGTTACCTGTGTTCTCATAGAAGCTATATAACTTGCTTTTTTACATTTGCTTCCAAAAGGGAATGTATTTATGATTCACCATTATTTTTTCTTTGTTTTTAGATATCATTTTTATCTTATTGTTCATCTTTTTATCTTACTATTTTGAAGGATTTCGATTATAAACTTCATAATTTCTTCCCTTTTACACTAGCCAATGATGTAACTGGATTGAGAGAGTCTGAAGAAAAACTGAAGCAGCAACAACAAGAATCTGCTCGAAGGGAAAATATCTTGGTGATGCGACTAGCAACTAAAGAACAAGAAATGCAAGAGTGTACTGTAAGTGAAATTAATCAAATCATTTGAGATTGTCAGTTGATAAAATCTATTGATTTGGCTTTGAATGCTTTAAACAGAATTCTATTCATTTGTGCTAATTCCTACTATTTAGCATGGTTTGAACTATAAATTTTTATCAAAACCTATTCTAATGATGTAAAATATGTTGACATATTACTGATTTTTCAAAGAGTTGTGAGCTACCATAGTTCAATAGCAACATTTAATGTAGATGACACAAAAGATTACAAAACATATTCAATACAGAGTTCTTACTAGATTGATGACTAACATTAGAGAACTTACAAATACCACTAATTTGTATTATAAAATTTTGTTGCAATGTTCACATAAATCTAAAACTAAGGCTTGCTTTTTCTTTTTGTTTGAGATGGTAATGTGATTGTGTGCAGCCCTGAATCTCTGTTTCAAAGACCTTGAAGTTACCCCCAACTACACTACTAAAATTTGATGGCAAATTTTGGGCTGTTTCCTCTGTCCATTTAGAGGCTACAGGTTATCCCATTATAGCAAACATAATTGGGACATGAAATTCTGTCAATAAGTGAAGCGGTCACTGATCTGGAATGCACCTATGCTTTCTTTTCTCCATAGCCTTTTGGAACACTCACCCAAATAGCTAAGCTGTAGGGGGCTCAAAACTGACAAGACTAATCCTTTTCATACCCTCCACTTCATTTGTGTCTTAACCACTCTCCCATAGCCTGACTAAGGAGCACTGGGAACATGTGGGCGTTGGTCATAATTTATTTTTAGCACTATAACTTTGAAAAGTTATAATTTGAAAAGAATTTACTTTGAAAAGTTACTCAGGTCCTTTTTGATGTCGCCAACTTTTTAGTAACACCACTTGCAACGCTCTAACTTATTTGGATAGTCCCAAAACTGGATAAATAATTATTAAATCCTCTGGTATTTCTTGCAGTCATTATTATGTTTAATTCTCTTGAGTTTCTAATTCTCAGCAACCCTAATGTTGAGAATTTATGATTTTTGAGGACAAAGTTTATTGTATTTGTATGTTTCTCTAAACATTGTATTTTCACTATAATAGCTTACTAAATAATAAATATTGTATACTGGAATAAGTGTAATTGGAATTCACTATTACAATAATTATTCTGCCTTACTAAAATCAAAGCTTACATTTATTTCCTTACAATATGTAAGAATTAGGTTTTTCAGGTTATGAGATTTTGCCACCACTAAAAACTAAACTTCATAAAAGACTATAAATTGGTATATGAAAAAATTGTTTAAATATTGTTAATAGTTATTTTATAAAATTACAAAGAGTATATATAAAAATATAAGATAAAATTGTGTGTGTGTGTATTGCAGTATTGCAGTGCCATTTCTTAAATTTGTGATTAGTACATGCATGGTTGTATGAATTGTTATGGTGTTTATAGCACCTATATAAATTCTGTCATATAATTTCAGAGTTCATTTTATTTTCTACTAAATTTAATAAAAAGAAAGGGTTATTTTTCAGATTGTGTGGACCAGTGATAGTATATATTGACTTAATATTTCTTTCCTTCATGCAGAATCAGATACAGTACCTCAAGCAAGTCCAGCAACCAAGTGTTGCTCAACTGAGATCAACAATGGTGGACCCAGCCATCAACTTGTTTTTCCTAAAAATGAAAGGTGAACTGGAACAGACTAAAGACAAACTGGAACAAGCCCAAAATGAACTGAGTGCCTGGAAATTTACACCTGATAGGTAAACAAAACATACTCCCCAGTCAAGACTTCCCTGACAGAGAATGCTTTGGTGGGACAACCACGTACTCGTTTCCACACCAAGACTCAGACGTTTTGAGCCAAAAGCTACATTTTATTCTGTCCAGCTTGTATTGCTTAATGTAAAACTTATCAGATGAACCTTGTGTTTCAGCTTTTCCCCCCCTTTGCTTCAGAGGCCTGACAGCGTCGGACTGTTCTGAAGAAGTGGCCACCACAGAAAATGTGTACTTTCTAGAACATGTAGACACTTGCAAAGTGGTTCTGTTTGAAGAAAATGAGGGAGAAGCAGAAGTCTAAAGTCTGTGGCACACTATGTCTACAGACAAATTGGAGGAGAACCTAGAGATTTTAAATCATGAATTGATCATATCAAATTCCAGTAAAACATATAAATGGAATGTGCTTCGCTCTTAATCCCAAACCTAGTGATGTAGAGACTGATTAAGTCAGTTTTGCCATTAAGACTGTGGACTTCCTCCTTGTTCACTGAACTGCTGGGTCAAAACTCAAATGAGGTGAATTTTGTTTAAATCACTTTTTTTTTGCTAATCAGCGGTGAGAACACACACACTCAAGTGTTGGTTTGCTTAGCGTCTGGGCTTTATAGGAATTCAGTGAAACTTGTTGTGGTTTGGATTAACAAATTATTCTGTGGATGGCTGGTAAAATGTAAATTCCTAAATCTAGTGCTGTACAAACATAGATGCAATTTAATTACCAATTTTTATATTGTTGAACAGTTGTATATACATGTGAATCTCAACTAGAATATATAAACAGAAACTAGTTGTGATTCCTATCCTATCCTTGACAGTATAAAATTGCCATATATAGTATCATCCTGAGAAAATATATGCAAACTATACAAGGCATACCAGAGTCAATTGCCTAGATAGCATGATGCATTTGTATATTTAGTTTGATATAAAGATACACTCTTTTTTAAACTTGCTTTAAAATAGATAAATGTAAAGTAATTGAGAGACACAGGTGGCTGAACCACTGTACAAAGTTCCAGTGAAATATGAACACAAAAGAATGGAGAACAGGCTGCTACCATGTTTTATCCTGTTCTCTGAAAGAAAGATAATGTCAAAACTTATTGCATACATCCCATGGGTTTACAACAGCTCAAAATCATTGGTACTACTTGGCACCATGTCACGTCTTAAGTGATTTCTAGGAATAGTTATATCGGACATTTCAGTATTCTCAAGATTACAGTGGGAAAAGCTTCTAAAATTACTTGCTTTGTCTTAATATTTGTATAGTCTTCTATAGTAGGTTGATTGAAAAAATTGAGGACTATTACATAGAATATTTCAACTGGACATAATACCAGCATTCCACATTCAGTAATTAATCTAAAACAACCATTTTATGAAATGCATATACCTGTGATGAAATTATTTCAACATAAAAATGTGGTAATATACAAATCACGGGTATTTCATCAAAAGGGGAAAATTCACACTAATTCAGGCTTTTGAAGATCATCTTGGTGGGATGGTATGGAAAATCTTTTAAAGGTCTATCAACAGAACTGAGGTAAGATTTCTTCAGAAAAAAGTATCCTAAAATGTTACACTTGTCTTTGTAAGACTTGTTGAATGTATAATCAGAAAATCATTCTTCATAGGTATGTTTTAATTGTGTCATATAAATTGCTTGTGAATTCCCAACTTGATCAGATAATATTTAGAAGGAAAGATAGCTTCTATATATATCCAGTTTATTTTAGGGTGCATTTATTTTGTTTGCACTTAAAATAGACACCTACCATTTAAAATGCTTTAAGAAAATGACAAATTGTAGTCTTAATTCAATCTTTGATATGCCCATACTTAATCAGATTAATAGATTAATCAGAAGATAAGTGTGAAATTGGTACTTTTAAGTACTCATGCAGTTATACCTACTTTCCTTTATTGTGTATGAAATTGTAAGACAGCTTTCCTTAAGCTGTTGGCCTCCAGATGTTTTGAACTGCAATCCTCAATACCCTTAGCTATCATATGAGATAGAAACAATTATTTTGAAACTTTAGAAACAAAAAACTCAGAGGCTGCCACATTGAAAGTGTTTGGCTCAAGAGATGAGTATTAATTTATTGTTTTTAAAATATTTTCCTTAAGTTGTTTGTCTTCTGTGTTCTGCCATAATTTATTTCTGATCTTATGCTTCAAAATGGTGGTGTATTTTTTACACTGTGAAAGTGATTCTGAAGTACTAAGGAAAGAATATTCTTGTATCTGCGTATAATATTTTGTGGATCCTATGTCTTTGCAAGTTTGTGCTCAAAATCTTACCTTTTTTCAACAGTGTTTTAAGAATTGTATTGCATTGTCCTTGTTTACAGGCTTTTGAACTTCAGCAAGAGAAAATATTCACAGTATGAACATGAATAGGAATAAGATACAATATTGGTGTTTCATTAGATAACAATATTTGTTTTGAAATTATATTTGTTTCGTTTTTGAAACTTTAAGATAGTCTTCCTTGGCATCCTCCAGATGCTTTGGATAAGGTGAAACTGTATTGGCTACATTAATTAATATGTTTGTTTTTGCTTATCATTTATAAATTAAGTAAATATACATAAAATCTAGTTAAAATTACAAGAATTACAATTTTTGCCCGAAGTTAAAAAAAACTTTAAAATGTTATTCAGATTTTAAATACTCAGCATTTATGTATTTTGTTTAGTGGTAAATCTATTGTAGCGAAATTTTATAGGCAAGAATTAGGATCCAAAGAATCATCCACTTAATTCCAGGAATTTAGAGTTGAGATATGTCTTTTTCCCTTGAACGGAAGTCTACTAACCTTCATACAATGCTGCTTTTTAAAGAGTGTTTAATATTCAATGAAGGTTGCTATTAAAAAAAAAACTAAGGCATATTCAAAATATTGACATTCTAAAACAGCTTTGTGGCAACTAGCCAAATTTTGGGTTCACTTACTTCATCCAAGTTGTTTATGTATCAGAAACAAAAAAAGCTAGATATGCTGTAATATGTAATATACATATTTTTGGAGGCCAGGATTCACAATGGGTTCCATGCATGTACAATATATGCACTGTTGGGCATTATGCTATATTTATAGTTTTCCTATAGAAAAATAATATATGTAGGAAACTACTTTGTATGATATCTTTGTGTCAGTCTACTAGAAAATATTGCTGAAGGTGCCAATTTTTTCCAATCAGAAAAAAAGTGGGATAATTTAATAATTCTGCATTGACTTACAATTTTGAAACAGGTACTAGATTTGTTTTTTTTTTTAAATCCAATGGAAGAACACTGAAATTAACTTTCCTAGATTGTGTGATCAAAACTTCAAATATATTTGCTAAGCTCAGAAAATAAGCATGATATTGCAAAGTATAACTTTCTAATGTAGGAAAAAACCTAAATTGGATACATGTACCCAGTTTTTTGTGTTTTCTTTTGGGATTTTAGTTCTGGCAGTCTGTTAAGCCACGTTTCTCTTTCAAAATGATATGTGTAAGTTATCTTCCAATAGTTTAATATGCTATTATGTTGAAAACGTGCTTTCTTGCATTATTAGGCCTTTTAAGATAGGCATTTTGCCTTCTATTTTTGCTTTTGGCCAGATCATAACTTAAGAATTTTTTTTTATACTGAATCATACCATTGGTTTACCCAGCTCATTTTTTAAAATTAGTTTAAATCTAAAATAGTTTTTCCAATGTTTGCTGCTTTACTACTAAGCTGTCATTGCTTTATATAGTTTTTTTAAAATGTATGTAGTAAACTAAAATAATTTTGTCAAATAGAAATAGTTCTAAGATATGATACCACAATTCAAGAAGGATGTTGACAGATATATGCAAAGAACGATAAACTTGATAAGCAATAACAAAGTTCTATGAGGACAAAGCTTTTAGCCTAAAAAGGCCATTTAAAACACGTCATTTCCCCATATGAAGGACTTTTATATAGGTCACATTTTCAGTTACTCTAGAGCAGGGGTGTCAAGCTCACGGTCCGCAGGCCAGATGCGTCAGTCACTGGCAATGCCCACCTCTGGTTTAGCAAAGGGGAAAAAAGTCATGTGATGACTGATGGCATGAGTTTGACACCCTTGCTCTAGAGGTTTAGGGTTGAACCAACAAGTTCAAATAATCTAAGAAAGATTTCAAACATTAAAAATAACCTCCTGATTATATAAAATGTTAAGCTCTGAAAGCTACATTACTTTTAGATGTTTTAGGGCAGAAGCTGGAAATTTATAAGAATGGATTTCAAAATGGTAAAAAAAAGCATGCAATGAATTATAACTAAAGCAAGTAACTAAGGGGCAGCAGTTAACTTGAATACTATTGGCAGAATTACTTCTGCATTTTGAAAATTTATTACAACTTATATTTGTCATACTAGTTTACTACAGTGTGACTGTCTTCCTAGATAGCAGACAAACATATATAGGTGGATGCTGCTGCTTCTGCTAGCATAAGCTGCTTACTCAAAGTAGTGAGTATATAAAAAGGCAGAAGAGCTTTACTTTGCCAGAAACATTGCTTGTAATCGCTTGACACTGGAACAAACTACCTGGCATGAGACCAATAGAAGAGATATGAAATCTGCAACCTTTCTTTTTGGGGATTCCAAATTAGTATAAATTCAAAGATTTGGAATTAATCTTAAAGACATGACTAAGCTTTTCATTATATAAGTCTATTTAGTTTTTCTGTTCCTAGAAACCAAAAATGGTTGCTGTTTTCAACATTTCTGCCCACTCTTTTAAAATTGCCCTGTCAAAAGATAAAAGCAATAGATACCTTTCGATCATAATTATCGTTTGATAATTAAACTGTAGAAACTTGCCTTTCAGCTGACCACGTGGGGACAGAAGACCAATAAACATTGTTCAATGTCAACTGGCAGCAAGATACTTTAGAAAGATGTGTTACAGAAGTAGTGCTCCCAGTGGCAGCTTTTATCAAGGGAGATGAAAGAAAATTGTTTTCATTTTATGATAGATGACTCTTTCCTTTACAGCCAAACAGGCAAAAAGTTAATGGCGAAGTGTCGAATGCTTATCCAGGAGAATCAAGAGCTTGGAAGGCAACTGTCCCAAGGACGTATTGCACAACTTGAGGCAGAGTTGGCTTTACAGAAGAAATATAGTGAGGAGCTTAAAAGCAGTCAGGATGGTAAGGGATTTTAAAAAAAAGAAAATAGAGAATTGTATTGTGTTTGTGTAAGCTTCAAAAATCAAATGTGGGTATTATACATTACTATGGAACACATTTAAAATGTTCTGGAAGGGATTTCAAGCTCATAAAACTTAGTATAGTTACCAGCACAACTAAATAGTAATGGTGAGAATTAAGCATGAATTTTTCACATAATTAACTATAGTAGGTTTAATTTTAACTTGGATGATTCTGTCCTCCTTTGCAAAAACTTTCTTTTCCACTGAACAAAATCATGATACAAACTAAAGCATGTTGTGGTTATTCTATAGTGTTTTGATTATTTTTTTTTTGAAAGGCAGAAGTCCTAGTAATAGTACATACATTGTTAGTCTTTAAGGTATCCTCTTCTAGTTTCGTACTGTATCTATTTCAGCGCCTCAGAAAACAGTTACAGAAAGTTAGCACTTAATTTAAATGAATTTGGCACTTATTTAAGGTTGCTTCCATGTAAATGCGTAGAATTGAAAACTGTTTTGCGTATTAGTATCTTCGTTACATTTTGTTTCATAGCCATTGAAAATTTTCTTTTAAATCTTCACTAAGTAATAAGCTGTTTCAGCTAGCAAACTTTGATTTTATTCTCAATAAAATTATTTTGAATGCATTTTTGACATTTAGTTATATAAATGCTGTATCTAAGATACAAGTAAACAAATGAAATTGCACTTAGAAATGATTAATTTTTCTATATGAGATACAAAAGGAAGGTAATCAGTGCTGTTTCTATGAGAATAATTTCAAAATACAATTATCAGATGCACTTCATAGATTTTAAGTCTAATTCCAGTCTCCACATTGCTGTTTTATCTTTTGGGATTTTCAGAAGCCATAGCTCAACATAGTTAAATTTGGGTAGTTATTAAATTGTAATAGATTACAAACTTTAAAAATCTTTTAAAAATCTAATTTTGCCATCTCTATGTTACAATGTGCTCAAAGATTTCTATGCTATTAATTATGACTTGGGTCTAATGTTTTTTTAAATGCCATAGAGAACTTATACATCATTTAATTAACATTTAAATTAAATGTACTGTATGTCATTATAATAAAGAGTAACTGCAATGTGATTCTATCTAGATCAATTAGGTTGTGTTAGCTAGGAATCCTGGGAATTTAAAAAAATTACAATTTATAAAAGGGAAGCCTAGAATTTATAAAAGGGAAAATATGTGGACATATATTTCTTGCAGAAAGGTAGAAAATATCTTGCTGCTAATACCAAGTACTTTTATCTGTGTACAGTAAGCAAACCTTCTTTATGAACATTATCAGTGCATATATTATTTTGAGTTCAGTACTAGTTTTTATGTTAGGATTTGTAGATTGGTTTTGGACAGAAAAAACTGCTTAGCTCAAAAGTAATTAGAAGCAGCAATGTATATATAGCTATTTAGATAAGCAGATCCACCACTGGGAGTTTTGCACATCTGTTGACCTTTTTACAAGTGTATTTTTTCATTTATTTCCTTTATGCTGAATTTAGGCATCAATTAAACAAATTAAAAAAATCTTTTTTTGAGCTTTACCAAAGCTTTAAACAAATAAAAAGAATTATGATGGAAATTAAAATAGGGCTTAAAATTTACATTTTTAAGTTGTTCTGTTGGACTTTGTGTTGCTTATAGGTGCGTGCATGCACACACAGAAAATTATTAATTTAATTTATATTATTTTTAAGGGCTATGATGGAATGTGTTTAAGATCAAGTAAGGTATTAATATATGAAACTGAGCATGTTATTTAGTTATGCCCAATTTGAAGAGACAGATGCTACTTATTAAGTACATGCTCTAAATTGTTTTTCTTCATATAGAACTGAATGATTTCATCATCCAGCTTGATGAGGAAGTAGAAGGTATGCAGAGTACCATTCTAGTTCTACAACAACAATTGAAAGAGACTCGCCAACAATTGGTTCAGTATCAGCAGCAGCAGTTACAAACTTCAATTCCAGGTACCAGCCGGACTCCATCTTGTGAAATTACAGATCAGGGAGAAACCATGAGCAAAGATTGCAGTCGCCTGGCCAATGGACCAAGTAATGGCAGCTCTTCACATCAGAGGACAGCGGGGCCTGGTTTTTATAGAGAAGGTAGTGGAACAGAGGATGATTTTCCACCCTCACCAAGCAATGGTAATAAGCTTTCCAACCACTCTGAAGATAGAACTGGCAGAGGATCTGGTAGTTATATAAATCAACTCAGTACTGGGTACGAAAGTGTAGACTCTCCCACTGGTAGTGAAAATTCTCTTACTCACCATTCAAATGATACAGACTCTAATCATGATCCACAAGAGGAAAAAACAGTCAGTGTGAAAGGTAACAGAACTTCGGGGTCTCGTCATGTTCAGAATGGTTTGGACTCTAATGTAAATGTGCAGGGTTCGGTTTTGTAACCTTTTTCTGCAAAAAAAATTTTTTATAGTGTCACTTAATTGGGAGAAGAAACTGTCCAGAACTGTTCAAATTAGTGCATATATGTCACAATTCTGCCTTTGTGGGTTTTCTGCTTCAATACCTCTGCCACTTCTGAAATTTTAACAATTGATTACGTTGAATGTTGCTAAAAGGATGTTTGTGTAAGCTCAAGGTATATTTTGAGTTAATGTGAAGTTGAAAATGGAATTTTATTTCCAGGTATAACACAATGATGTATGTACAAATCTGTGTATATCTAGAACTTGTGCTGTGTAAGGGCATTCTTTACTCATACTGTTTATAACACTCAAAACTTTGTCATAATAGTTGTGGGTTGATGACTGCCAAGTTTGCCCAGTACAGTAGTTTTCTAACTAAAATAAACTTGGTGAGGGAGTCCTATAGTAGTTTGTGTTCCACTTTTGCCACTATGCATTTGTGTGTTCTCTTTAGATGACAATGTTTAAGAATTTTGTGTGCATAGTTACTCAGTTTTAAGAACTGTTGTATCCTGTTAATGCATATTGCTCTGTGACTCCAATATTATCTTACCTGTACTGACCAAACCCAAATAAAAATTTTAATAATGTAATTTATTTGATGCTGCTGCATTTATTTATTCAGCATTGGATTTTTCTTCACTGCCATTTTATGCAGAAATCTTTATAAAAACTTTTTAAAAATATTCTTTAATATACTGAATATATTGGGACAAATGATAGATCTTGCATTGATGTTGTTACATGATGAAAGTGATGTAGTAAAAACTGAATAACAAATATAAGTACTGAAAATATTCCATTTCTGAAATCCTTAGTTGCACTTCTCTTTCTTTTGTATATGATAAATTCATTTTCTATTGAGAAACTGAATTTCTAAACCTGAGGTTCAATTTTAAGCCTATGTTCTACAGAATTTGGATTAGTTATCTAGTATAACTTCTATCACAGTAAATTTTCTGTTCAGTTTAATGAAAATTTGTAGGAGATTATCTCAAGATAGTTTGCATCTACCTTATGCCTCAATATAACAGTAGTCGTCTATATACTGCAATTACAATGTTGTCTTGTGTGCAGATTTATACACATCTTGAAATTTGTGTACTCTAATAGTTTATAAATGTAGCCTATTATAGCCTTGTCATGAATGGTAAATTATAACCATTACAGTATAAATACAAATATTGTAGTATAAAAACATTATGGATCCTTAAAGCCATTACAGAGAGCCATGTTGATATACAGTAGTGCTTAAAGCACCAGGCCAGAATCTAGACTGGGCTGTAATACTGCGTTAGGCACAAAACCATTTGGGTGACCTGAGGCCAATCCCTCATGCAACCCAGGGAAATGGAAAGTCCCTTCTGAAATCTTACCAATCTTGGAGGGAGTTATCCAGGCAGTTGTCACGCGTCAACACTGACTTGAAGGCACACACACAAAAAAAACCCATTACAATTGGTAAAGAGAAATTACAATTTTGATATATTTAATATAAACTTGCATCATTCTAATGCAAAATCGTACTTTAAAAACATCAATAATTAGTATTTTGGGGGGGTCTTGTCGATATAAATACATTTGCTTTTAATCTTAATGGTACTTGCACAATGTCATCCAGACCAGGGTTTTTCTGAACGTTCAAGAGAACCCTAAGTTTCATGGGGAACATGATGGGATTCTGTGAGTGATACAGGGCAAAAAAGTTCACTTGAACAAAAAGGAATCCATAAAAATTTTTCTAAGATACTGTGGGAAGATGAGGTCATATCAGAATATTTAGAAACATTCCCCTAGAGAGCAATCATGCTTATGGTGACATAGTATTGTATGTAACAGGGCTTCCAGTAAATTATTTTAATGGGCTGTTCTAAAAAAGTTTGAAAACCCCTGGTCTAGTTGATCTTGCATTCTGTTTCTTAACATCCTGAAAAATCTGGATAAGTCTAACAACTTATTTTCTTCTAATGTTCATGTAAATATCTGTAATCTCAACTCCCAATATGGCACTCTGCGTTCCTGTAGATCCATCTGCAACTTAAGATGCTTACAAGACTTCCTGACCTATCTTTTTTTCAAAAGTTCCTTTCCATTAAAAATGTATATAGAAAACAAGTTGCAAAACACTAGTCTGAAGATGGGAACACCTTCTGAGAAAATTAAGTGTAGCGGGGTATAACCAAGCAGCTGGTGTGGAGGATGGTTGCCTGGGTTGAAGGGAAAAAAAGCTAAGCAATTGCATCCTAAGCTAAAGGGAATGGTGTGGAAAGGAGCTTTGCCGTTTTGTTTTCTGGGAAATCCATGTAACCACACTCACCATGATAGGGTATGTCATGCTTTCAAAAATTGTATTTTTTTTCCCACCAGTAGGGATAGCTAGCTTAGAGAAAGCCCCCAGAAAGACAAAAAGCAGAAAAACTTCAAAGGGAGAGGTTTGTGATTTGAAAACAGCATGCAGCAAAAAAATCGCCTACATTTATAAATATTCATTTTTAAAAGCCTGTTAGGCTAATGGTTGTTACTAAACTGCAGCAGCAAATTCCAAGTAATTGTAACTTATATAAAATATTGTTTTGCTATTGAATTTCTCATAAGTTCATTTAAATGGTTGGTCTAAAGACAGAGTTTTTTTCAACTGGGGTCACGAGCAAATTTGAGAGCCATCACACTCTATCTAGGCAGCCACCTTTTGTCTTGTCCCAGGCAGAACAAGAGCAGAGTCTGGCAACAATTCTGTTGCGCATTGCAAACCAGACTTGTGCACCCAACTCAAATCGCTGTCAAGAATGTGCTGCCAAGGGCAACTTCAACATTTACGGTGTTCCTGCTCTCTTGCTTTGGATATGCCTTCATGTATAAGTCACTTGCCTGACCACCAAGCCACACTAGTACCCTCATACATCTTATTTGGCCTTTCTGCTCTCCTTGAAGCCTGTTGTCTTTATATACCCAGTGGTGTTCCTCTGCACACCACAGGCAAAGATAGGGAGGAGGCAGGGTGGACAGAGTGAGATCGACACTGCTTAGGACCTTGTGTTCCAAGGCTGCTATCACAGAATGGCTGCTTCAGTGATAAGAGTGCAGAGCTGAGAAGCAGCAACAGCATCTCAGCAAATTCTAGCAATTTGGCTAGGAGACAAGACTGTTTCTAATGAGAAAGAAAATGGAATGATACCCTTGTCCAGGAAACAGAAGTAAGGCTGAACTCCTTGGTTGGCCTCTGCCAGTTGCATTCTATCATGTTAACCACAGCACTGTAGCAAATCTGTATTGTCCACAGAACTCTCCCATAAGAGATCATCCTTATCTGTCTCCCATGAACCTGTAGAAAGACAGGGATCAAAATTCTGCTACTAGGCACTATATCAATATTATTTCACTTAAACTTGTGGAGTCTGTTTCTTGACCTGATCTACCTGAGAGTGCTGCCATCAAATTTGAAAGCCTGATTGTGTTTCTTTTTCCCTGTCTCCTATACTCCAGCAAATTATGGTGGAGCCAAACTGAGCTGCTTTATCACATTTCTTCTATTTCCTATATTTAAAGTACACTTCCTTTTTTATAACCATTTCTATATATTTCTTCCAGGGTTATTCATTTGGTTCATACTGTACAGAACTGCACTTGGATGTCAACCCTCGAAAAGCAATGGCCCTCTTCCGGGTGTTAAATTACCATCCTGTACACCCCAAAGGAGATAGTCCCTGTTTTTACCCTACACTAGTAATTTTCTCCCCATTACAATCCTAAAAAATGGGAGAGGCCAAGCTGTAGTAGAATTTGAGTCAATCCCTATTTTTGCCATGTTGACAGATCTGAACAGAGTTGGACCAGCTGGAAGCATCTAGATCAGGACTGTCAAATTCCCGGCCCATGGGCCACATGTTGGCCATGCTTGGTTTAGCGAAGGGGGGGAAAGTATCATGTGACACCTTGATGCCATGAGTTTGACACCCCTGATCTAGATTCAGAAATAACTGGTGCCTGGGCAGAACTGTCCTGTGCTGCGGAAGTTTCCATGTCATCTCTAGCAGTCCCTGATGCATTTGTAGAAAATTTGCCATACTCTCTATAGTGGATCAAATGGAGGTTTGAGCCTCAGTCCTATACACCGGGATTTCCGGCAGAGAAGAAGCAACTATGCTGGTAGGAAAAATTATCTTACTGGCCTAGACTCCCCCTAAAGTCATTCTGGACTCCAAAAAACTACCTCCAGAAATGGTGAGACTCTGAAAGGTCTCTTGCTTCCTGTCAAGTCCGCTTGACTTTTAACTTCAGATTGTTGCTTATTTTAAATAAGACCAAGGTCTTCATTATTCGTTATTTAACTATCCTGCTGATTTAGGAAACAGCACTTCCAACAGAATCCAAGGAAGTAAAATCAAAGAGATCTAGGACAGTAGCTGAATACAGTACATGTTCTGAGAGGTAACATAACCATAGTTTACTCAACCCAATTTTACATTATATTGGAAACCATGAATTAACAATACTTGCTGAGATTCTCAATGCATTATGGTATGCTAAAATCAACTAGTTTGGAGTGACATTTATGATTCAATATGCTCTGGAAATCTAGATAGCCAAGTTAATTCAGTAACCATAATTCAATGAGCCAGAGATTGAGACAAAAAGGAGCTGTCTCTTCTTTAGCTCTTTACATCAAGTAAATCTTGCAGGACTTGATGGACTGACTAAATTATGTGCCATCCAGTCTTTTTCGACTCATAGCCACTATATAATCACTTACCAAAACTTTTAGAAAAAAAATTGCTCATGGACACACACATATCTCTGCCCATCTGTTTGGATTGTGAGAGAATAAAGAATACTGCCTGATTTGGGAGTCTTTGGAGAACTATGAAATTTTTTATTTGCTAAATGAATCAGTGCTGCAGTAACATTTAGAAATTACAGCCATTAATTTCCATTATTATAGAAACATGAATTAATTTCTGCTATTACTCCTGTGCGATAGGAGTGAGCTGCATTTTAGTAATGTCTGTGTAACATGAAAAAGCTTCAAATGTATTATGAAATAGTTACACTAGAAACTCAAATAGTTTTGCTACATTCTCATTATTTAGTTGTCAGGCTGGAAGTTATTCCACTGGTCAGGTAGCTGTAGCCCAGGGGTCTCCAAATTTGTCAATTAGAAGACTTGTAGACTTCAACTCTCAAAATTCTCCAGCCAGCTTATAGATGTCAAGCTCTAGTCCAGATCACAAACCATTCAGTTATAGCAGTCAGGGTGAAGACAAGAGTGAAAAATTTTACTTTCTTCATAACACAAGTTATGTTGCCACATACACCTGGTTAAAGAGTGCAGAGAAGAGCAACAAAAATGATTAGGCAGCTGAAGGCTAAAACATAAAGAGAAAGGTTGCTGGAATTGGGTATGTCTAATTTAATGAAAAGAAGGACTAGGGGTGATGATAGCAGTGTTCCAATATCTCAGGGGTTGCTACAAAGAAGAGGGAATCAAGCTATTTTCCAAAGCACCTAAAGGCAGGACAAGAAGCAATGGAAACTAATCAAGGAGAGAACCAACCTAGAACTAAGGAGAAATTTCCGGACAACTGATCCGTGGAATGGCTTGCCTCCAGAAATTGTGAATGCTCCATTACTGGAGGCTTTCAAGAAGAGATTGTCTGAAATGGTACTATAGGATCTCCTGCTTGTACAGGGGGCTGAAGACTTCCAAGGTCCTTTTCTAATTCTGTTATTTTGTTAACTGAAAAGGCCCAGTATAGTATTTCTCAATTTTAATAACTTTTAACACAAGTCAATTTCAACTCCCAGAATTCCCCGGCTAACTTGGTGGCTGGGGAATTCTGGGAGCCCAAGTCCATCCATCCTAAAGTTTCCAAGATTGAGAAACGCTGGCCTAGTAAACTGCGTTCACAGCATGCTTTTTTCACCTCCCTTTTTTGCCTTGGCGACGGATAGCAAAATGCCGGCTGCAAATAGCGCACGGCAGCAAAGAGACCCGCAACACTTCGTGTCACGGTCGTCCAAAAGTCTGCCGCCCAGGACTACCTTTATTTCAGTGCATTGTCTGAACTCAGCCAACGCATTTGGGACGAGAAGGCATCCAAACGGGCCATTGCTTGTAGAAAAAAATAAAATAAAAATAAATACCCGAACAAATATTTGAAAAAGAAACTCCAACTCGGTAGAGAAGCAAAGTAAGAAGTCAGCCACCCCCACCCCCTAATTCCTTCCAGGCTACCGCTTCCGTTTCTGAGTCCTGCATCTCCCGTTATAGGCCCGATAAGACAAGAAGATGCCTTCCGCCGAACACCAAGACGAGGAAGAAGGAGGAGGCGGGCGAGGCGGAGCTGCGCAGGCGCCGTAGTGAAGAAAGGGGCGCAAGGCTCGCGGCACGGCGAGAGTAGCGCGCGCGACCTCGTACCCGCGCGGAGCTTTTTTTTTTGGTGCGCCGTAATTGCTGTTTGGCGAACCCCGCGGCCGTCATGCTCTGCCGCTTGGCTGTCGCGGCCGGCCGCAGGTGAGAACCTGGCGGGGTCGGAAAGCCCTTGAATTCCCGGCCAAGGACGCGACGAGAGGCGGGAGATTAGGAATAGCCAGGACGCGAGGGCACGAAAGGGCGGACTGCTTGGGGAGGAGAAGGAGGAAAGTGCTGCTGGAAGGACGCTGGGATTCGGTAGAAGGCGGCTGCCGCAGGCTAATAGCAATAGCACTTAGACTTATATACCTCTTCACAGTGCTTTGCAGCCTTCTCTAAGCGGTTTACAGAGCCAGCCTATTGCCCCCAACTACCTGGGTCGTCCTTCATTTGAATTGCGGGCTTATCGTCCCATTGAAGGCCAGTATAGCTGGAAGGGTCTGCGCTGGACAAAGCGTGAAGCTACCCCGTTAAAGTTTTTGCATATAGCTTTTATTCTGAAAGTGTGCAGCTTAAATTTATTGTTATTTTCCCCTCGCACTGTCAGTCCGATAATGAAATGCTTTACAATAATTTTGGAACTGGCTTTGGCTGTTGCACATTAACCTTGTTAAGTAAATTATTGTCATTGGCCAACGTCATTGGTTCCTCCCTCTATAAAGGGGAGTTTATTTATTCATCGAATTTTATGCCATCCATCTCACTGTTATCGCGATTCTTGGTGGCTTACATAGTAATTAAAATGTAAAAACATAGCATAAAACACTTAAAAGTAGGAAGGTTAAATAAACTAAAAACTAAGAGGACAAGCACCTGGAGGTAGGGATTTTCTCTCTAGCTCACCTCCACCCTAGAAAGCCCCAGGCCAGCTGGCAAAGAGGTAGGTTAGTGCCTTTTGATTATGTGCCATTGGAGATAGATTTCCATGAACATGCTCTTCTTTAATACTTGTTTTTTGCAAATTCCCACGCCCCCTAGTTAAAAAGAGTTTTCTGCATGTGCTGTCATCTTGTAATAATCTGGATTTAGAGGCCAAGTATAGTAATCCTATGTTGATGAAGTTTTTCTAGCACTTTTCCCTTTGTAAAGGTTACATATATTCTTCCACAAAAGAGAAACAAAAACAATAACTGCATTTTATAGCTAAACTTTGGTGCCACTTTTTAATGTTTGTGGATATATGTATATATTCTGTTGTTCTATTATTGATGTTGTTTTGGCTGGGACTACTGAGAGTTTGATATAAGAATAGGCACCTATATAAATGTTGAAAGAAAGAAAAGGAATAAATGAATCTGGGTATGGGATGGCAACAACTTTATTTACTGTTTAAAAACATAGTTTTGACTAGAAGCCTGAAAGAAATCTAATACCAACTTTAATGAAAAATAAAAGTAGTAAGTGATAAGTGCTTAGTATTCCCAATCCATATACACAATACAGTCCATATTTGCAAAATACATTTAAAGAATAAAATAACTATTCGATGTAGTTTAGTTTGAAAGAAATGTGTATCACAGTACAGAAGATATGAAGGAATCTCCCATGGAGAGGAGGGCATGTTTTACACTCTTGGTAAAATTAGAAGAAGCTGTTGCAAGCAAATGAATACAGGTGTTAATTATGTTAATTGACTTAACAAACATTTGTTTAGTGACCATTCAATGTTACAATGGCACTGAAAATAATGACTTATAACTGTTTTTTACACTTAGAACCATTGCACCATTCTTATGTTAAGTTGCAGCTGGCATGTATTTATAACAGTTACAATGTCCCAGGATTTTGTGACCTTGACAAAGTCAATTGGAAATCCAGATTCACTTAACAGCCATATTACTAATTTAAACACCACAATTATTTTCTTAACAACTGTGTCAAAGAAAGGTCGTAACAAGGAACAAAACTCACAACTTTGTTGCTTAGCAATTTTTGTGCTCAATTGTAGTTGTAATTGTAGACTGCTGGAGATGATATGGAGAATCGTGGTAGCACAGTGGTTAGAATGCAATACTACAGGTCTAACTCACTGCTCACTGTCAGGAGTTCAGTCAGACTGGTGCAAGGTTGACTCAGCTTTCTATCCTTCTGAGGTCAGTAAAATGAGGGCCCAGATTGTTGGGGGAGATATGCTGACTGTAAACTGCTTACAGAATGCTGTAAAGCACTATATAAGTGCTATTGTTGTTGTTATCTACAGGTGGCTACTGATATTGTTGCAATAGGGTGGGAGCCGTTGGAGGCTATCTTGGAGAACAGTTATTGCTTGTTGAATTTAATGCTAATGTTACACTTTCAGAGAACAGTAACTTCTTTCCTATACCTCATCTCTATCTCACGTCTGAGTAAAAGGATCAAACAAATTAATTGTGTGATATTAACATAAATCATATCTAAACTGATCCCTGTATCCCTGTCATTGTCCTGGGTTACGTTTTGTTTCTCTTCAATTCACAGGTTAAATGGAAATAATAATGATATGAGTAATTGCGGCAATAATGATAATGATTAGGAAAATTTTAACAGCTAAAGGTATCAGATGATAGCAAAAAAAATCCTACAAAGTGAAAATCAATGCATTTGTATTATATAATTATTTTTTTGCCTTTCAGAAATAACACTGTGCTGATTACATCTCTTGGTTGTGTGGCCTCCAGAAAAAAGCACACTCTCCCTGACTTGCCCTATGATTATGGTGCTTTGCAACCGCATATTAGTGCAGAGATTATGCAGCTTCACCACAGCAAACATCATGCAGCATATGTAAATAATCTGAATATTGCTGAAGAAAAATACAAAGAGGCTTTGGCAAAAGGTACTGGGAATAATATACATCTTTCTGATTTTATTCCTTTAAAACTGACACTTTATGTCTGTTCTATGTACATTTGTTTCCCCTATGCTAAGAGTAATAATTATTCAAGATGAAAGCCATCTTCTTTGGACTGTCAATGAGTCAGACTCCACATAAACTCTTTTGAATTTTCAGAGGAAAACATGGGATATAAATGCAGCAATTGTGTTCCTATCTTCTCTTACCCAACTGGAGTGCAATAGGGGGCATTGTAGAGTCCAGGATCCACATGTCAAATTTTAGATTAAAAGACTTAACATAAACGATAATAAAACCAATTTGAGGACTTGCATGCAAAATGAATATGTTAAAGAGAAGGTATTGTGTCATCAACTAGCCGTTGATAGTAGCCTTAATATATTTGGATTATGAGGAAATCATAGTTGAAATTTGTTGTCCTCCTGGCTGACTAACACAAATAAGCAGAGGAGGCCATTTGTCATTTGTGCCTTCCGTCCCTACTTGGTTTATTACATTTTCAAAAATATTAGTTATGAATGGTTTATGTAAGTTATTGAATACAACTCTTAATCCTAGCTGGAATATAAGTTTATTTCTAAGATACCAGCATACTAGTTAATGAGGACTTTGTATGATGTTTCTCAACAAGTGCTCATAGAAATTTTACAGATAGAATAAGGAGAAGAGATGTAGTCCATAAGAGTTTAATAATTAAACTGGGACAGGGATGCTTTTAGTTGATGGTTCCAAGAAAAGCAAATATAGTTATCCACAATCTTTATTCATAGTATGTAGCCAAGCACTGTTCTTGGTGTGTGGTCTAGAGATAAATCAAAAGAATCTTATTCAAACTGCATGAAATAGAAAATAAGAATCAATTTGCATAAAGCTAGTTTATATTTGCATCCATTGTATTTCAAGTTGCATTCTTTGTGTCATCAGAAGAAAATTCGATTAGTCCGATGTTTCTTTTTTTAATCAAAAGAAGCTTTCAGCATGAGACTTTTCCCTTCTTGGTATTATTTCCATTTCCATTTCTGATTAATAATACATTCAAAAAAAGAAAGTCTGGGAAATCAACTTTTGTTTTGCCTTTCCCCTAATTCAGATGTGGGTCACGAAGCAGCAATTACAATTCCTTGAAACTGGTATGAGGAAGTATGGATTTGGAGTATTGAAACCCAAAGCTAAAGGGAGCCAGGTTAAGTTTCTAACATTTTAGAAATTTTGCTGAACTGAAGAATGTCAACACATGTTTTAACTAGGATGTGCATGACAGTACTTGAATACCTGTTCTGATTCTTAAATGGAAGGCACTTGCATAAGATGTATTGTGTTAGAGCTTAATAGTTCTACTTTTTCTCTGTATTTTCCACCTTCAGAGGATGTAACGGCCCAGGTGTCTCTTCAGCCAGCTTTGAAGTTCAATGGGGGAGGTCACATTAATCATAGCATCTTTTGGACAAACCTGTCTCCTAAAGGTGGAGGAGAGCCAAAAGGTTTGTAGTTGAACTGGTTTATAGTAGTTTTTAGTAATACCGATACAGGCTTAGGTAAACTTTGGGTTTATTTTAGAAATTTTGCTTAAGTTTTAATAAAATAAATTGGTTTCCATATCAGTGGCAAATAAAAATCAGAGCTGAATACTTGATCTGCATCACTCCAAAATGCTTATTAATGTTTGCAATGAGGGTGTACACAGGGAGGATCAACAGTAGCAAAATGGTAGACAGGGCAGGTAATTAAAGTCCTGTCCCTTTTTACATGCATATAATGTGTAAAAAAGGGGACACAATAGCTCAGTGGTTAAAGACATGAGTTTGTCAGCTGGAAAGCTGACAGCCTGAGTTTGGGACCAGAGTGCTGTGGGATAGGGTGAGATTCATTCCTGCCCCAGCTCCTGCCAACCCAGCAGTTTGAAAGCATGCAAATGCAAATAGATAAATAGGTACCACTTTGGTGAGAAGATAACAGTGTTTCATGCACCCTGATATATAGTTATACTGGCCACATGACCAGGGAAGCCTCTTCAGACAACACTGGCTCCCTCGGTTAAGAAACTGAGATAAGCACTGCCCCCTAGAGTCAGACATGACTGGAAAGGGGAAACCTTTACCTTTATAGTGTGTACAATACCTCTTTAAAAAGTGGGACTTTGCTCAGTCCGTCCTGCCATTTTGATAGTGTTGAACCCCTAGCAACACAGCAGCCTTCAGTATTAGCTTGACAGAATGATAATGTCTGGTATGAAAAATAATAATTATATAGATACAAAAGTTATGTCTTCCACCTTGACGGTATCCATGTTCCCAGGGTCTATTGATAAAAGGAGCCCTTCATGTTACTGATACTAGAGCTAGTTTTACAGTGTCTGCAGATTCATAGGCCTAGAGTTGGTGTGATGACCAAGGGCATGACACAGAGATAACTCAAACAGCTGGCAGTTCAAACTGGCCGTTTTGTGCTCCACATTTCCCCCAAATGCTTCCACGTTGCTGACAAGTCCCTGAGCAGGGTGATAATAAAATCCCACATAAACCTCAAGCAGCCTCTGGTTGCAATTAGTCCAGCCCAGCGCTGTCTTCACCTAGGCTGCACGGCATTAAATCCCAAATGTATTTGGTAAAACGAGCAAAGCAAGTAATTCAGGGAGCAAAATATCCAGATAATCGGTCCAGAAGGCCACACAGGAATGCAAGGATTCTTGGCACATTCAGACATCAACACAACACTTCCGGAACTCAGCGTTTGTTCACGACTAATGCCCCTCCCCACAGTGTCTCCTTATGTCACATTCCCCAGGTGTGCCTGGTGAAGCTGGACAGGGCACGTTCCTTGTAAGTGGCCTGCTTCGTCTGAGTTGATCCTGCCTTCTCTGAGCCCTTGCATCAGTAAGGGGTGGTTCTTGTCCCTTGTCTGTTCCTCCCTGCCTGCAGGCCTAACTTAATTCTGAAACGCCTTGCCTGGACTGACTCCGCCCTTCCCCAGTTTCTTCCAAAGCCAATGGAGCTGCCCTCTCGCTCTCTGTCCGTTCTTGTTCCATCTCATCTTCCCCCACCGATTCGGACTCTGACAGGGGCATGATAGCTGGGGCATCTTTTCAGATGCCATGCTGGGACATATTTATCAGAAAGTAAAATATTTCTATATTGCTTTCAAAAATAAGACAGATCAAAAAATAAAAACAAACCAGAAAGGAATTTATGAAAGCGAACTAAAATATTGGTATTAAAATAACATTTACGTTATTTTAACTTTGGCCTAATACTGCAATTGATAACCAGGAAATAAACCAAGATTACGGCTTTCGCCAAAAAGCCGAAGCTCTGTTTATGGAACATTAATGGCCATATAATAAAACAAGTGACGCATTAAGTATTTAGGAGTAGTCATGCATGCCACTGGTTTAAAGAACAGCCATGTGAATATGCTGCTGCTATTGGATAAAGATTTGCCAGTCCCATCCTTAAGTTTTTCTGATCCAAAGGAGGCTATTATGTTCCAGCCACACTTAGCTTTTTCAGGCTAAGTCGCTAGCCTAACTGTTTTATGGGGCTCTGGTTGGCACCTCCAACTTCATGTTTAATTTCTTTGGAGAGGATACAATCCAAATTTATCAGAGCAGCTCTCCAGATACCATGCTGTGTCTCAAACACACATCTACAACTGTAGACAGGTATGATAAAAGGTGAGTCAAGAGTGTCCAACTTCTATAAACCTTTGGTTAAAACTCAACTTACGCCTTCAAGAATTAGCATTATTGGTCTGTGCAGAATCGGACAGTTAACCCTAGAATTAAAAAGCAAGTATTATGAAATGTGGAATAAATTATATTGGTTGCGTGGAAGAAGGCAAGGTCGGAACATAAGTAGCTATGATGATTAGAGTAATTAGTAAACAATGTATCAAACAAGAAGATTGTAAATGGTGAAGTAACATTTATATATGTATAACAACTGTAATGCCAGAACTGCTGCACTGTGTTGCATTCTTAGAATTAAAATAAAATATACGTATACATATACATATACATACACACACACATATATAAATTAGCATCATTAATTTTTCAGGACAGTTTTCAATCTGCAGGGTTCAAGGCTGTTGAATCTAATATTTTAAATCTAGGCTAATCTCTGTCCTCAGTTCTTAAATTGGAATATGATCAGGCGAAACAAACCCTGAAGCAAGGGATAAAGGATACAGAGAGGCAAGCAGACCTAGAGAAGGCCCCAGGCTTCCTATCACCAGTACGCAACAGATATATTGTCACTTCTTCCACCAACCTTAACATAGCTAGAAACACCCAACCATCAGAAAACTTTCTTGCCCAGTGTCATGGTATTGGATGGTAAAGATCAAAAAATACCAAGGCTCTGCCCCAGCGATTCCAGAAAAGTGGAAACTACAAAACATGTTCTTCTTCATTGCTCCTTTTATGGGGCTATCCATACCAGATTTATACTTCCTCTGATTAGTAGATATCCAGATTTGCCCAAATTTGGCTTTTGCCCAGATGCTGCTCATAGATATAGTACCCCTTGTTACAATACATGTAACTATGTTTTGTGCAACATTGCGGAAGTTCTGTTCAAGCCAGATATGGACCAATCTCCCATAATGCATTCTTTGTAACTAATTCATTTAAATTTTAATATTTGTTGATACTAATGGTTTTAGATACTATTTGTTGTAAATTTAATATAACTTTAATGTTTACATTATAGTTTAATATGGGCTGTATCCTAGAACTCATCTATAGATATAAGTTGGATTGTTTTACAAATGTGTTTTAATTTTGTCTTAAACTTTATTTTGTTTGTCGCCTGCCTTTGGAGCATAAATAAGAGCTCAGCAGGTTGCAGAATCACACAGAGCCTACATATCTAGGGAATCCCTTCTTTCACAAACATGAAATAGCTCTGACTTTTACTGCTTACAGTTCTGGTGGTTCAGCTTTGCAGTAGCAGCATTGCTAAACAATTACCATTAACTAGCATATCTTTCTGAATCCTGATTAAAAGGCAGCCTGATAAGTTACAATTATAATCCTGATGGTAATGGATGCCTTACTGTAATTAATATTGCACTGAATTGATGGGAGGAACATAACAAAGTATATAATTTTTAGGCTGCTTCTATTTTCTTCACATTGGTTAAAATTATGTTGATTTCTTATTTACACTGTCTCCAGAATTAATCTGAAATAGTTCTTTGGGCTACAAAATGAAAAACAAACAATGATGTGCTATGTAAATGCAAACTGTTTATATATTTCTCGTTTTAAGGAGAGCTTTTGGAAGCCATTAAACGTGATTTTGGCTCATTTGCAAGTTTTAAGGAGAAACTCACAGCTGTTTCAGTTGGTGTCCAAGGCTCAGGTTGGGGATGGCTCGGTTTTAATAAAGAATCTAATAGACTCCAGATTGCTGCCTGTGCCAATCAGGACCCTCTCCAGGGAACCACAGGTAAGATTCTCTAGATGGAAGTTGACTACATCTATCAAAGACCATTTTTAGCTGCTGAAGGAGTAAAGTAATAGCTATAAGCACTTAGACTTATATACTCCTCTGTAGTGTTTTACAGCATTCTCTGAATGGTGATGGCTAACCTTTTCCACATTGTGTGCCAAAAGTATGTGCGCACATGCACGTGTATGCTTGCTTACATGCCTGCACCCATGATGCAATGTGCACATGACCCCTGCACCGCACACCTCCACGCATCTGCACGCAACCCCCCGCATTCCTATGCGCATGCGTCTTCCATGCGCGGCAGATATCCGACAGCTGGCTGGCGGGCATGCGCACATGCACAGTGAGGCTCTTCTGGGCAACCTCTTGTCTGCCACTTCCGGCACGTGTGCCATAGGTTCTCCATCACGGGTTTATAAAGTCAGCATATTGTTCCCAACAGTCTGGCTCCAATATGAGCATTGATGATTCTGCTTTGTGCTTCACTAGTGAATGCTTTTGCTTTACTCATGATAAGAGTTTCTGACAGTCTCACTTCCATAGCAGTTTGGATAAGAAAACAAAAGAGTAAACCAGATATGAGCAGCGTTTGTGGACTAAAGGCTAGATTCACCAAAGCATACTCTTAGCTTCCCTGAAAGTTTCAGCAATTGGGTGTTCAAACATTGATATAAAATAATACATGTTGGTGGAAAAACTTCCAAACTGCTCCTACCCTTCCTCATATCTCCTCTGCAGCTAAGAAATAGCTCAGTCTCTCTTTCCAGCTTCTCATTTCAGTCTTGTGATCACATAGTATTTGGCAAGGACAGCTTTCCTTGAACTGAGTTTTGTTTTGAATAAGAATATGTTGGGAGATATTTTCTGTATATATGCTTTCTTTTTCTATCTTAAGACAAAAATGCCATTTTTACAAATTTCTAGGATTAACAAAATAAAAATTCTTCTTTCTATACCTTTATAATTTACAGTATCTGTATTTAGAGGAACTCTCTTTCCTAGAGGAAGAAGGTATAGATACTCTTCAATTTACGGTCACAATTGGGCCCAAAATTTCTGTTGCTAAATGAGACATTTGTTAAGTGAATTTTGCCTTTTCTAGCCACAGTTGTTAAGTGAATCACTGCGGTTGCTAAGTTAATAACACGGTTGTTAAATGAATCTGGCTTCCCCATTGACATTAACAGATAACAGATAATCAGAGTTGGAAGGGATCTTGTAGGTCATCTAGTCCAACCCCTTGCCCAAGCAGGAGACATTACACCATTTCTGACAAATGGCAGTCCAGTCTCTTCTTGAAAGTCTCACTTTGACTTGGCTTATCAGAAGGTCGCAAAAGGGGATCACATGACCCTGGGACATGGCAACTGTCATAAATATTAGTCAGTTGCCAAGTGTCTAAATTTTGATCACGTGACCATGGGGGTGCTGCAATGTTTGTGTGAAAAGCAGTAATAAGTCATTTTTTTTCAGTGTCATTGTAACTTTGAACAGTCACTAAATGAACTGTTATAAGTTGAGAATTACCTGTACTTCCAAGAGGCATGATGGGTGTGTAATGAGAATAATTAAACCTGTCTGGAAATCAGTTTATTTTGAAAAGTATGTTTTATATTCCCTTGAAAGAAGTCAATACTAACTGGCTAGTCAGTATTTATTTTAGTAATAGGCCTATAGGCTTTATTTAAATTTGGGGGGTGGGTGTGTTTGTGGCAATAACTTGTTAAAGTTTGTAGAATTTTAGCAATATTTCCCCTCTTTTTTAGGACTGACTCCTCTATTGGGAATTGATGTATGGGAACATGCATATTATCTTCAATATAAAAACGTTAGACCCGACTATCTCAAAGCTATCTGGAATGTGATCAACTGGGAAAACGTATCTTCAAGATATGCAGCTTGCAAATAGTAGAACAGAAAATCTTACAGAAACAAGACCTAAGTGTTCCTCAGATTATTTTCATAATATATAGCAGTTCAATTGTTAATTGTTCCATTACTGAAAAATACCACATGACCAGAAAGTCCTCTCTATCAAGCTAATTTGTACCTAACTGTGGTAAAACTGTAGGTTCTGAAAATGCTAATTGTCTCTTTTAAAAAACGGGTTATCTAATTTTCTAATTTTAGATATTTATCTAAATATCTAAAACTTAAATATGGATTATAAATTCCTTTTAGTAATATGTGAATTTGAATGCTTTTAAATTGACGCTTTGAATAATTTCAAATGACGCTTTGAATAATTTCTTGCAAATTGAGGAAGAGTCCAGGAAATAAAATTTAGAGAACATTTAATAAACTACATTTCTTGAAAAGTTATATATCAAGAGCTTCATGGTACTTAAGTTATACTGTTATACTCATGTTAATGATTGAAATTTGGCACGTTCATTATAAAGATTCAAAATCTGTGTCAGTTGATAAATATAGAAGTTCAGTTCATGAAATTTGTGTTTCTGAAAGGGAGGTTAAAATCAATGATACAATATAGTGTACCAAGTATATAAGATAAATTGGTTGGATTAAAGGTGTAGTTTGCACTTTGTGCCTTTGAGTGAAATATATCCATCTATTGCTATGTCTACGATATATATCAGTATTGTATATGACGCTCCAAAAATAAAAGTGCAGAATGACTCTCAAGTCATTAAATAAATGTGTATTATGCTGATGGACCATTTTAAATGAAATAATTTTTTGGATTAAATGTGAAAATTAAGGGGATTGGTGTATTGAGTATGCCTGGAGAAATGATTGTTAAAAATTCAGAATCTCACACTTTTAAAGAGCAAAATATGGAAAAGGTAAAAATGAGAAAAATGTAGATTTATTTAGATACAAGGTGAATTGAATAGGCTTAAATTATAAAACATTGCATATAAATAAGATTGAAAGTTGGCTGCAGATTATAGTATAATAAATAGAATGCTTGACAAATGGTTCAGCTCTGAACAGGGAACAAACCAAAGATTTGTTTGTGTAAGGAATATTTTGATATCAGAGATGTGTTTGGAGACATGAATATGTGTGTATTTTTGTATGCAGATTATGCTGTGTTGTTGACTGAGAACCTAAACTTTCAGCAGATGTTAGGGTAGATAATGCAATGAGTATGAATGAAAAATAAAAGATCAAAATAAGTATGTTTGGAATCAACAAATTCTCTCTCCCTCCCTCCCTATATATATATAGATATATATATACACCAAAATGGTATATATACTAAAAAGTAGAGCATGGAAATGATTCTGTGCACCTTATAAGGATCTTAAAAACATTTCATACATATTACATAATGTTAATACAGCAGGGAGGGGATTCAGTTGTCTAGGAAGTACAAGATAGATTTTGTGTGTTTTGTAAGTGTCCCTTAAGTCATTTTTATAAAAACCATGAAGGTGAATTAGTATGAAATGTTAACTCAAGAGTTCATGCAATCTGATCATCAAATAGGGACGCCATGGCTACGTCTGTTGCTTTTGGATTGAATATTGTAGGCTTCCATCCCCTTGAGAATTTACAAATCAGTATATTTACAAATAGTTTTTCTATTATGTAAAGGTAGCAGGAAGTCTTTAACGTTGCCACTAGATGGCAGTGCTGTACCATACTTAGAAATTCTGTTTGGCTAATGCAATAAATTATTGGTATATTTAAATACTAACTAATTTGTTATGACATAAGCTTCTATAGGCTAGAAAATATTTCAACAAATGTAGAAAATGTTTGCATAAGCTGGAAGAAGAGTGAATATTAGTTATCCAACTCAGCAAATGGAAAGATACACTATCGGAATTATGGTAGGATTCATTAAAGAAATAAATAAACTGTAAAAAACAGGCTTTATAATTTTTTTTTCTTTCTATCCACTCTCCCCATTGCCACTAATTGATGTAGATAAGAAATATATATTCCAGAAACGAGGCTAGTGTACAGCAACCTAGTAAATAACTTACTAGGGAATGGAGGAGCTTTGGATCCAGAATATCCAAACTGTTTTACCTAAATTACTGCCAACAGTTGGTTCCATCCCCAGAGATTTCTTATTAACACTCCCCATTACATTTCAGCTAGCAGCTAAAATAATAGGATAGAATAATTTTTTGAAATAATGATTACAGAAAAAAATGTGTAACTTGCATCCAAGCAGAAACTTTTGGTTTTTTTTCAATTGGGGAAAAATTGCTTTCAATATCTCCTTTTGTAAAAAAAACAAATGAAGTTTTCAGTAAATGGCTGCAATGAAAGTTCTCTTGTAGTGTTAACAGCATAAATATGGCAGCAAATTGGGAATACGTCTCCTCTTTGAAATCCTCTTGGAATTGAGGGTCTGAAGTGTGAATCAGGTGTGGCTTCAGCCATAATAGCACTGAAATTGGAATTTCTGATTTTTCTAATATTTAAGCAATAGCAATAGCACTTAGTCTTATATGCCACTTTATATTGCTTTATAGCTATCTCTAAGCGGTTTTACCAGAATCAGCCTATTGCCCCCAATAATTTGGGTCCTCATTTTACCCACTGATCGGAAGGATGGAAGGCTGAGTCAACCTTGAGCCTGATGAGATTCGATCTGCCAAATTGCAGGCAGCTGGCTGCAGCAGAAGTAGCTTGCAGTACTGCACTCTAACCACTGCGCCACCGAGGCTCTTTTCAATATTTTACCCAGAATATTGATCATACAGTATTTTAAAATATTTTAAAATGGTATTGCCTTGTCCATTCATGCATAAAGTGAGTTTCATCCACTACAAGCACAATAGGATTGTGTTTATGTAAAGTGTATTCTTTCAGCTGATGTTCTGAAAACAAGTCTGGTAAACAGAAACATATGATCTCATAAGTTTAAACTAACTGAACTACTAACATTCCATTGGACTTATTGCAGAATAATTTATAAAATACTACACATAAATTCTTCCTATCTATTTTCAAATTGAATAAAATGGCAAATAAATTGACTTAAGGCAGCAATCTTCTGATCACTGGAAGTAAGTCCAGAGACTTAAAATTTTTCAGAGGGTAGAGATTCAACTTTAAAAATGCTAATATGGCACATTCCCTTTTAGGGTCACTGCTGTCAAAGATTTGACAAAATTGGAAATAAGTAGAAGATATTTCATGAATGTATGGAGACAGATTCCCTCGAGCAGGGGTGTCAAACTCGAATTTATTGAGGGCTGCATCGGGGTTGTGTTTGACTTCAGGGTGGGTTGGCAGGGCCATGGCCAGGGTGGGCATGGCCAGTTCAACATCACTCGTGTCGGGGATGCCTGTGGTGGCCCGAGCACTTTGCTAGCAAAGATGGAGCTCCATTTTCGCTGGCAGAGGCATTGTGGTCTTTTGCTATTTCCAGGGTGACCCTATGGGCCAGGTCTAAGCACCCTGCGGGCCGCACCCCTGCCCTAGAGAGATCCCCAGAATTAAAAAAAAAAATACATGGCAGCTCTGGAGAATTCATATGTAATTTGATTTCTTTACAATTAATAGACAATCTTTAAAACAATCATTACTGAGAAAGGCAAATGCTGCTGCAATTCAGAAAAGTAGGTGATTCATCTTTGATCAATTCTTTCACTCATGGGATTCTTTTGCCCAGAAGATTAAATCAACAGTTGTGTAATACTTTACCACCTGAGAAAATGCACATTCTGTTATTTGGAAGCTTCACCAAGCAAAATCTGCATAAATGTAGATCAAATGTATGAATTGCCATCAGTAGAGGGAGTTCTTTAGCTGGTTAAAGTCAACTAACCTGGATATTATAGCAGCTTGTATAAATAGCTCACATTTCTTTGGATATTTTTCTGTTTGGTGGTGCACATAAGCTTCCTCGTGCTGTCATCACGCATTTCTTTCTATGTTTATAACTATTTTTAAAAACTGAAATTTCCACGCAGCCTAGCATATATTTTTAAACATAATTAACCATTGCCAGAGTTCAGAAGCTTTAAAACAGGAGACAGGTAATTGAAAAGGCACCAAAAATCCTAGATCCTTTAAAAATATGCATGTACAGAATTGGTATACATGCAAATATATTAAAAAAAGCAGAGTTGACAAGCTGTCTTAAACTGAATCAGTATATCTGAAGATCTAAATTAGGGATGGGGAATTTATTGGCCTCTATGCTTGACGAGTCTAACTTGTGAGGCTTAACACAAAGTTTCTTTCCCTATGCAATATCCTTTATCAATATCTTGCTGTTCTAGTCCTGTTTATACTTTTACAAGACTATTAGCAGGCTTGGGTTAGCTTTGGCTGTATTCTGCCTCCCTCTTTTAAATGAAGAGTGAAGTAAGAGCCTCTGATGCTGCTTGAGGATCATAGTAGGCAAGAGTGGGCTGCTGGAGGTTCACAGTGGTTCGGGAGATCCGCTAGCTAAGATTCTGCACAATTTGGAGAACCCCCAAATCCCACTCCTGGTTGGCCCTGCCCAACTGTCCCTGTCCCTCCTGTGAGTCCCCATGGGGCCTGTTCTGGATGCAGGGCGCTCACGGAGGTTCGGGGAGGGTGAAAAACAGGCCTCCGAGAAGTTTGGGAAAGCCAGAAACGGGCCTGTTTCCACCTTCCAGAGAGCCTCCGGAGCCCAGGGAGGCCGTTTTCACCCTCCCGGAGGCTCGAGGAAAGCCTCCAGAGCCCAGGGAGGGCAAAAATGCCCCACCCCGCCATGGTGCAAGAGGCTAACTAGGCCACACCCACCATGGCCATGCATACCCAGCAACCGGACAAAGAACCTGTTGCAAAAATTTCGAAGCCTACCCCGAGAATAGATCATGTCCAGGTGAACTGCTTTTCTAGGCTGAGGTCTTTTTTCATTTAGGAACAATCCTGTTGGAATGATCTCTTGTACTCCCTGATCATGGGTCATGCTTTTTTTTAAAAAAGTTTTTTATTTTTATTTTTTATAAAAACAAATCCATCTTTCAGTTATACAGTGTGTTGACTGGGTACATATATCTTGAGCACATATTAATATTTGTATACATTTCTTACTAAGTTTACATTCAGAGATAATTAGGACGGCAGAAAAACAATTACTACCCACCTGCCTTCAATCGAGGACCTGTATACTGCACGAGTCAAAAAGAGGGCTGTGAAAATATTTACAGACCCCTCACATCCCGGAAATAAACTGTTTCAACTCCTACCCTCAAAACGACGCTATAGAGCACTGCACACCAGAACAACTAGACACAAGAGCAGTTTTTTCCCGAAAGCCATCGCTCTGCTAAACAAATAATTCCCTCAACACTGTTCAACTATTTACAAAGTCTGCACTACTATTACTGTTAATCTTCTCATCACTCCTTATCACCCATCCCCTCCCACTTGTGATTGTATGACTGTAACTTTGTCACTTGTATCCTTATGATTTATATTGACTGTTTCCTAGTATAATTTGATTGCTTATTGTATTCTATGGCTATCATTAAGTGTTGTACCTTATGATTTTTGTCTCTTGACGAATGTATCTTTTATGTACACTGAGAGCATTTGCACTAAGACAAGTTCCTTGGGTGTCCAATCACACTTGGCCAATAAAGAATTCTATTCTATTCTACTCTACTCTACTCTACTCTACTCTACTCTACTCTACTCTACTCTACTCTACTCTACTCTACTCTACTCTACTCTACTCTATACTCTACTCTTGTAATTCATATTACAACCTATTCATCATTATATATCATTATGACAATATTGTTTAATTTGTTACTTTATTTTCCAACCATTTATAAAATAAATCCCAAATCATATAATACTCCATTTCTTCTTGTTCTCTAATTGCCATTGTTAACCTACTCATTTCTGCACATTCCAATATTTTCTTAATCACCTCCTCCTTCCATTGGAACCTTTTCACTTTTCCAATTTTGAGCAAATACAATTCTAGCTGCTGTATATGTGTGTGTATGTGTGTTTTCTTTACTATAGTTCTCAGGTAAAATCCCCAATAGGAATATCTCAGGCTTTAAATCTATATGTTGTTTTATCATCTTTTTCAACCATGTATGTATTTTTGTCCAATATCTTTTAGCTTCTGTGCATGTCCACCACATGTGGTAATATTATCCAGGTATCTGATGACATTTCCAACATTTTGCTGATTTGTCTTTAAACATCTTTGCCAATCTTGCCGGGGCAAAATGCCATCTGTAAAACATCTTATACCAATTTTCTTTATCAGCTGTTGACATTGTTAATTTATAGTTTCTATCCCATAGTTTCTGCCATTTATCCATAATGAAAATTTTTTCCCCAGGCTATCATTGTCTCCTAAACTAATAAATTCCTGTGAACTATTGTAGTTTTATTGTATCATGAGATCTTAGGCTGAGAGTATTTCTGGTGAAAATACTTTCTACTTTCTTAGCACTCTGCATTTCAGAACCAATGAACAAGATAAATATATATTTGTGTTTATTGTGTTATTTATCTGTAACATTCCTTCCTATAAAATGATTACTAATTTCTTTGGCCCTGTTGGTTTGATAGGAGCCTAGTCCAAAACACAGGTGGTATCCTTTCCACCAAAAATATGGCTTGTAGAACCCAAGTGTGAAATCCATCTTACTAACAAGGGCCATTTATAGATAGCAGTGGTTGCCAACATCAATATCACAGAGTACTTGAAATGTTTATGCAAAGCAAAATTTAACCACTGTCTTGGAATCTTAGTGCAAATGTGAGGGACATATATGGAAGTTTCCATACATGTGAGTGCCATTTCTAGACTAATTCAGCTCAAACAGTTCAGTGCTTAGGAATTTGGGACACTGAGTACAAAGCAAGTCTATTTTCCTAAATCTGCTTACATATACACCTCCCAAAAATCCTGCAGTCTTTATGGGAGAAACAGTTGTTTAGCATCCAAATTTCTTTTTTCCCTTTGTCTTGGAAAATAACTTAACTCTGCCTTTTGTAAAGTAAGCCCTAGAAACAGTCTGAAAATACATCAGTAGCTTCCACGAGCCAATTTGGAATGAAACTCACACTAGTATGGTAGCCTGGAAATTCAGCAATTAGTGCCAGACATCAACGTACACCATTGTTACAAGCTGCAACCTACCTATGGAGCACACTCCAAGCTTGTTGAAATTCCTGAAAGGGCCAAACGTATGTGTCATTTTGATTCAGTTACAGTAACTCACCACATCGTGAATGAACAAAGCAATGGAATAACTGCAAGTGTTTGGCATGTTAACTCCTGAGAGGCTTGGGTTGTGTAAAAGAATAAAGTATTTCATCGATTTCTCTAACATTATTCAGGGCAAGGAATGGATTTGTAATTAATCATAGGTTAACAACAACAGAGAGAGAAAGAGAGGGAGGGAGGGAGGGAGAGAGAGAGAGAGGGAGAGAAATCTGGACTGAATAAGAAGTAAAGGAGTATGATACAGTGTGAGCTAAGAAGTGAAAGTTGTGTGACAGCTTTTTACTCAACCCAAGGGTGTCAAACTGACGGCCCATGTGCCAGATGCATCACGTGCAGGCCATGCCCAACCCAGCTCTGTGAATGGGAAAAATGTCGTGATGGCAATGTGACGTGGCAAGTTTGACACCCGTGCTCTACACAATGGCCTAGCAGGCAGCCCTTTACAGAAACTGCAGAAGGAGTTTTCATTTGGTGAAAAACATGAACATTTTTCAAATTTTGTATATTTTTTCTAGGGAAAAAGGAGAACATTAAGATTATATTTGGTATCACTTGGTTTGTTTGCTATTCTGACCTCTTTCACATTGTTGCGCTATATATTTACATTTGGTTTCTCCCAAAGAATCCAGGAATTATAGCTAGTTTTTTTTCCCTGAAAAAAAAGGAACAAACCAATTTAAGGGTACAATGAATATCTTAAAGAAATGCACCTTATAGACACCATTACTTGGCTTATGGTAATGATGGTGAAGATTTTGAGCTCTGTGTATCAAAAATTCAGAAAACCCTACGTTGACTTCTGCTGGTGTGTCATGTGCACCCATACCCTGGACAAAAGAGAAGCAATTCATAGCTAAGAAGAGTAATAAATTAAATTATTTAATACTTACATAATTGAGAACATTTTTCAAAATGCCTACCTGAGGCAGCTCCAGGTTGCATGAGGCCTAAAAGACAGATTTGAAAATTAACATTTAAATAAAACCAGGGCTAATGAATAGTCAATTAGAAAAGATGCATTGATTATTTGTTTTTGAATATGGTAATCACAGCCAAATTGTTATATGCATAAAGATAAAAGAATATAGAAATATCTACAATAAAAATGGATTATGAAGATGGTAGAGCTTGCAGAAATGGTTTATTTGGCTTCTGATTGGGGAAGGAACAACTACTTTTATGAAAGACTGGAAACCCTTTATGGAATTTTTGGTGTAAATGGATAAAAATGAACTGATGATTTCTATATTTACTGTGTAATAATGGTTGAACAAATGGAGAAGGGAAACATAATTTAGAAGGAACAAAACAATTTCAAGAATGTCTATTACTGTTGTAAAGAATATAGGAAGATGCTTCCTTAAGTTTTTTGTTTTATTTATCTTTGCTTTCTACTATTTTTGACACTTTTTTCTTTTTCTTGCTTGCTTCTATATTTTTGTGTTTATCTTTTAAATTTGGAAACTCACACACACAGATAAATAGATAGATACAGGTTTTTTTTTTTACAAAGTGAAAAGATTAACCCAAAATATAGAAGCAAGCAAGCAAGAAAAAGAAATATCTCAACAGAAATAAAAAAAAAACATTTTTTATAGATCCAAGGCAAATACCTGTTTCTAGACAACTGACCAAGATATTCTGGCCTTGGAAATATTAAACATCAGAGCTAGCAGTGATGATGGTAGACATTGGAGTGAGCAGGGTTAGTACTAGACAAAGATCCTAAGAAATGATGGTAGGAATTAAGTAACAAATAGCTTACCAATGAGAAAATCTAGAAGTGGGGAAAGAAGATTCCAGAACAAGCCTCATGTTCAAAACAAAGATCTCGACTGCCTTTGATAAAATTCCCATAATGGATTCCCATAATGGAATAGGACAAATGGCTCAAGAGTGTATCCTAATGGATTCTATAATTCCCAGAGAGATTTTTATTGAATTAGATATGTTGAAATCTTTATGTTAACTGAGGGGAGCTTAGCAGCATTAGCCTAAATAATGATAGATAATGCTTCTTGGTAAATGTTATTGCATGCTGTATGGGATATGTGTGTTTTCTGAATATCAGAGAGTTTCTCCACTCAGAGATTAATGTGGGCCAAGATGAGTTCTTCCTGGCTTTCTAATACATTTTCTTCTGAGAGGAAACATCTGCTAAAGCATTTCTTTTTCTTTGAGAGGTTCTGAACAGTCCTTTTGTAATAAATACACTTTCCATATGATTTTGATTTAAATACAAAAAATGATAGTTTTGCAGCCAAAAGACTTTCTCACGTGTGTGTTTATATATGTTTTTAAAACCTATCATTGCAAGGTCAAACAACAAGACATTATGGAATCCCTTGAATTATGTGAGAGGTTGACTTATAATTTTGGAAAACAGGACAAATGGAAACAGTTTAAAACACATTTTATCACGCTGCACTAGGTGTGTACAGATGTACTTTGATTTTTAAGCCATGTCTCGAAATTCTAAGGCTATAAAGACATGCTAAAGTATGTAGTTAGTTAATGGCACATAATATTACCTACTCCATTGAAAGCAGTTTTAATTAGGTTGAATAACTGCCTGATTCATAAGAATCTTCTGTTTCAAAGGCTTATCAGTTCAATCAGCTCTATAGATAAGAACCATAAGGAGGGAGAACAGGACCTTAAACGTTTATCCATTAAAATTTAAATAGATAGATAGCAAATTTCTCCAAGCGTGCAAGTTACCAGGTGAGAGGAGAAACTTCCCCACTAGAAAAAAAGCAACGTGCATCTTATTTACCTCTCTCTATTTTTTAATTAAATATCAGTGATTGCAACTAAACTATTCCTGGTCATGATATTTTATTAATCCATTTAGAGCAGGGGTGTCAAACTGGAGGCTCGCGGGCCAGATGTGTCACATGCAAGCCACGCCCACCCCAGTTCCTGAATGGGAAAAGCATTGTGAAATGTCACAACGGCACATGATGTGATGAGTTTGACACCTGTGATTTAGAGGGAAGAGAAGTGTAATGACCCAGGGTGGGATACAAAACAAACACAGTCACAGGAAACAAAACAAACACAGTCACAGAAAACAGGTGAAGCCCCTTTTTTTCCTTCACTTTGCTTCCAAGCTCCAAATATTCTTGATGGAAGACAAAAAACACCCACACAAACAGCTGCAAGAAGAAGAAGAAAACAACACAAACCAGGCAAAATAAGGGCTGGAGACATCCACAGATAACACATACTGGGAAGGATGCCAAACTCAGAAAGGAGCCATCAACTAGAGATATTTCCATGCTTTGTTTCCAGCATTTGCCCGCATGCAGGTCCGTACTCTTATTCAATTGTCACAGCTGCAGCCCATGAAGAGGATCAAGGCCCTCTCCTCCCGAGTAGACCATGTCTCTCCCTTATCATCTCCTCCCTGCATGCCCTAGGATAGATAGGGGATTGGCCTGGGTCCTCCTTTGACTGCTCAGCCGGCCTCTGCCCTTCCCCTGCCTCCTCCACAACCTCCGGAGCCACACTTCCACTCCCTGTTGGCTGTTCCTCCTCCCCCTCAGAGTCAGTCTCCACCAGGGGCATGACAAGAAGTGGATATCTGTGGTGTTTTAGATATTGTCCGTACATACTGTACATTGATGCATGTATATAAAAACAGGTGTTCTATTCTGTAGAACAAGTACCATAGGTGAGTGATTGAAAGACCTTTTAGTAAGTATAAAAATGCAAAAAAAAGAAAAGAAGAAAAAGAAATATATAAAGAAGTAACTAAAGAAGTAAATGTAAACAAACTTAATAACTCTTCACCCCAGTTAACAAAGCTCTCTTCTTCCCATATCCCAGCCAGGATCCATATGCAAATCCATGAATCATCAACTTTGCAGTCCTGCTGTCAGCAAAAAGTCCAGTAAAGATTATCAGAGCTTTATAGAAATGCCAGTTTGGTTTAGCGGTGAAGGCATCAGGCTAGAAACCAGGAAAGTGTGAGTTTTAGTTCTGTTTCAAACATGAAAGTCTACCAGAGTTCCAGAGGTTGCTAAAGCATCCAGGCAACACTAGGCATGTAGTCTTTAATGCATCTACTGACATTCAGTTGTTTTTGGTCAATTAAGTTTCTTTTGTAATTTTCCAAATGTTTTAAAAATATCACAAACAATTAACTGACCAATCCCATTCCCAACCCATATTTCCCCCAAAATATTTTCCCTGCCCAGCTGGACTTGGAGCAAGTTTATACTAATAAAATAGTAGATTCAAACACTATTTCAACTCCAGTCACGAATGTCCTTATTCTGTTGGGCTTGTCTCTTTAGGTCCTGAGAGACAGAATGTATGTTGGGGAGTTGCATCCCTGCATGTCTACATGCTTGAATAAAAATTGTACAGTGCTTAGTATAAAACAATGCTCTCTTCAATTGTCCCCTTTCTAGGAAAAAAAAACCCAGCCCAAACATGTTAGCCCTAACATGGATGATTGGACCCAGAGGTGGGATTCAATTTTTTTTTACTACTGGTTTTGTGGGCATGGCTTGGTGGGCTTGATGGGCATGGCTTGGTGGGCATAGCAGGGGAAGGATACTGTAAAATCACCATTCCCTCCCCACCCCACTAACCTACTTTCCAGCTCCGTTCTTCTGTGCAGGGCAACCAAAGAAGATCCAGCAGATCAGCTGGGACTCAGGAGGCAGAGAATCAATGGGAGCAGGGCCAGTCAGAGGTGGTATTTGACAGTTCTCCGAACTACTCAAAATTTCTGCTAACGGTTCTCCAGAACCGGTCAGAACCTGCTGAATACCACCTCTGATTGGGCAATCTTCTTAATCATTCATTGGAAATGGCATACAGGTAGTCCTTGACTTACAACCATTTATTTAATGGCCATTCAAAATTACAAAGTGATTAATGATCAGTCCTTCCACTTATGAACATCCTCGCAGTCACACGAACAAAATATGGCTGCTGTACAGCTGGCATATATTTACAATGATAGCAACATCCTAGGGCCGTGATGGTGAACCTATGGCACTCGTGCCACAAGTGACACGCAGAGCCATTTGTGCTGGCACGCGAGCCACAGGCAAACTTACTTCACTGCACATGCGCGCGCCTCACAGCTGATTTTTTTTCCTGCTTGGTTTGAAGCCTTTTTTGTCCTTCCAGAGGCTTGGAAAAAGCCTCTGCAAGGCCTTTTAGGCCAAATTATAGGCCTGTTTCATCACTTCCTGTAATACCAGAAATGATGAAACGAGCCTATAATTTGACCTGAAAAGCCTCTTGGAGGCCAAAAAAGGCATCAAACCAGCTGAAAAATCAGCTGTGCAGCGCAGTGCAGGTAAGGGGGTAGCGGGGGGAATTGCACGTGCATGCGCAGGAGCGTGGGAAGGGGCGCACGCATTGCATTCTGGGTACTGGCACGCAAGTGCATGCACACTGGCGTGCACACAATTTTTGGCACAGGAGCCCAAAAAGGTTAGCCACCACTGTCCTAGGGTCATATGATCACCATTTACAACCTTCCCAGCTGGCTTTGGAGAAGCCAAGTCAATGGAGGAAGCCAGCTTCCCTTAATCACTGTGGGGTTCACTTAACAGTGATTTGTTTAGCCGTGGCAAAAAGGATCATAAAACTGGACACCACTCACTAACAGTTGCCTTGCTTAGTTATGGAAATTCTCATCCAAGCTGTTGTGGTAAGTCAAGGATTACTTGTAGGTGGATACTTAGAGAATCACAGTTAGCCCAAGGCCATCTGAGGATAAATACGAATAAGGCACTTTGCAACTCATTCTCTCTCTCTCTCTCTCTCCACTCCCTTATATATCTTTGCATTTCTTCCTAGTTTGTTTTGTTTTTTCTGGAGATCTGAAACAGATTGAGAGCCGTACTAGGGATTTTTGTTTATTTATTTGAACTTTCATTTCAACTTCTTTTTAAAAAAAACAAAACAAAACATGCTTGCTTAATGCAAAGGCCATGAGTCAAGCCAAGCTAACATGCAGAAACAGCAAATAGATAATTTCTCTCTCTTAATCCAGCATTTTTGGTTGAATGTGAGTGACTTTAGCTCTGCTCACCACAAACAAGCCTTTAGGGTATATAAAATACATATTTGGCAGTAACCAAACTGTCTTGAACCCAGTTGAATTCTAATTGTCCTTTAGGCCTGTTGTTTTAGTTATTTTAAAGCTAATACAAGCAATGTGGAGTTGATATGTACTGAGTATTCCAAGTCCAACTACACTAATTGAGATGTTTCCAAAAGTTAGAGACAATGTGACACGAGGAAAGAGTACTACCAAAAGAGGTCCCCTTTGTGAGCTATTCTGGTTAAGTATTTGATTTACTACATCTTGTCTTTTTCTTTCTTTCCATTCCTCTTTTTCTTGTCTTTCCATGGCTTTCTGGGTAAGTGAGAAATTGCTGTTTCTATTATTTTGAACATTTAACCAGAGTCTGCATTTTTGTACATTTATTATTCCATGTCTTTTCCTCTGGAATGATGAACAACAGGTCTTAACTTCCTTTCTGGATGCTGTTATATGTTTGATGACCCAAAGAAAGTTCAAACCTGTTATGTTGCTCTCAGGCTACACTTAATTAGTTTACTAATCAGATTGTCATGATGCATTTTGCTAAACATTTTGCTGGCACCAAGAAATAATAATGTACAGCTTTCTCACAATTTACTAAGGAAATTACCCAACAGGGACATGCAGTGTTCATTGGTTTTGGAATGGAACTTCATTCCATTTGGTTTCCATTCTAGACCATGCCAAACCTCCCCCACATGACATGGTTCTGGAGATATTTGTGAGGTTTCTAGAATCCAGTATCTCCCACTTAACAATTTCTGAATCTAGATACCTGCTGTGTATATATTTAAAAACTGGGACGTTACAAAATGTAGATCAAAAAATTGAAATATGGGACAGATTAGTAAGCTAGAATGATGCAAGGGCAGGGATGTGATTCAACCGGCGTAACAACCGGTTTGGTGATCGTGCGGTTTGCATGTGCACGCGCATGTACACCATTTTTAAAAGCCCATTTTCAGCTATAATACTTACCTTATACTGCAGCCACGGTGAGTAAAGCAGCTGAGGTGTGGCAAAACTGCTTGGCCGCGCAAATCAGCTGTGCTCCAAAACAAAGAAATAAAACACAGGAAAGATCAGGGGCGGGTGGGCGGGGCCAAATGATCACTGGAACTACCGGTTCACCTGAACTGGTCCGAACTGGTAGAATCCCATCCCTATGCAAGGGTATGGATGAAAGGGAACTGATGACTCCCCAAATTTGATATCTAATTTGAAGTGTAGTTATTGTACTTCCAACATCTCTTGAAGGCATGTTGACTGTTTTGGGTAAAAAAACTTATAAAAAGATTCTTGAAAGCAACTTAATTTTAAGGGTCTGGTCTAATTTATAACCCTCTCCCAAAATCTGTTCTAATTTTCTTGTGGCTTTAATAGATCAATCTAAGAGGGAGAGTGGATATATAGAAAATAATCATTCCCCCCAAGAGCCACTGGTAATAATAGCATTATCTTAGTTAAAACAGTCATTGACCATCTAAAAAGACAGAAGATTTTTTTTAAAAAAAATTGAGACAGCAAATAAAAACCACAGAAAATAATGACTAGGGTGGGATGGAGAAGGTATGAGTTTTGGTTTTGGTTGCACCTGCCTAATGGTGTAAAACTATTAGGAACACATTATAGAACTTAACATACATTCCTTAATAACCACATATGATATATATACATATATGATATATGTGGAGAACGCAACACGGAAAATGAAATAAAAGGAAGAATGTGCACTCTCACACGCAAGGAATGTGGTTACAAAATAATGTACAACAAAAGAACAAAATGCTTGGATGTATTTGTTGCCAACAGCAGAGGTATTAAATTAAGCTCAGTTTATGTGCTTTCTTCATATACTGAATCTGATGTTGTTCAAGCAAATCCAGTATTTCATCTGATAATGAGAATTATTTAGTTTCTGCAGTAAACTGTTGTTCAAACATTGAATGTTAGCTTTTTTGTAATGTTAACTCATTGCTTCAAGAAATAACCAGCACTCAGGAATAAGATAGTTACCATGGGGCCCAGGATGTTGACCTCTCAGACAAGGAAAATGAGGCAGCACAAAGGATCCAACCTCTGAGAGGAATGCAGAAAGATAGAACATAATAGATTTCTTAGCTGGGGATTTCTTAGGCAGATAAGTAGATTCAGTGCATATGTACAGGACAATTTTCTGGTCAGATGTTTTCTTTAAAGATTTTGGGCAAACATCTATGAATGATAAACAAACATCCTGACAATATGTGGTTCTGAAAAGATGATGACAGCCAAATGATCTAGGACCTTTGAAGGTGATTTAAAAGACCAGATTTGTTTTTCTTAGTTCAATTTATTTTTCCTAGACAAATCCCACACAATCTTCTTCTAATGGAAAAGGGTTTAATTTAATTGCTAAAGTTTCATGGGTCATAGTGGGAGACTGCTATATTTAGATCTATTATCTTGCAACACAGCCTTTAAGAAATATGCATATAATTTCAAAAGAGGCACAAAACAAAGGAGTATTTCTTTAGGGGAAGAGGATAGTTTATTAATATTATTTTTAAGGGAAAGATGAGAGATTCCATGAACAATGCAGAAGACAATTCGGTTTTTTCAAATAAAATAAAACAATAATTGTAATGTGTGTGAAATACAATATATGGATTTGGGAAATTACTCCAATAAAATGATATATGTTGGAATTGGCCTGTATGTAATCACTGAAATCATTAAGTATATGTAGGAGGTAATCCATACATGTGAACTGATGCAGTGGCACACTAGGACCTCTAAATTGGGCAACTCTTCCTTGTTTCATTAGCTAGGTAGACTTAAAAGACAAAAATGGACACAACAATGATGGTTAACAAATTAAGAAATGATTATATCCATGATAAAGAGAGAGAGAGAGAAAGGTACAGTTGAACAAATAAATGCTCTGTCTTACATATTGGCAAAAAAAAATCAGAAAATAAAATACAAGCTGAATAGTCAAGACCTTGTTGATGATCCAAGCTCTGTAAAGGACCTTGGAATGCTCATCTCTAATGATCTAAGTGCTAGAGCCCACTGTAACTACATAGCCAAAAAGGCATTATGAGTTGTTAACCTAATCCTATGTAGCTTTTTCTCTGGTAATATCACACTACTAACTAGAGCATACAAAACATTTGCTAGACCAATACTCGAATACAGCTCTTCAGTCTGGAACCCACATTACGTATCTGATATTAGCACAGTTGAGAAAGTCCAGAAATATTTCATAAGAAGAGTTCTCTGTAGTAAACCTCGAGAGTCCTCTTGACCTAAGGCCCTAAGAATGACCTTCTCAAGTTAGGAATTGCATGATAAACTCAGCTTGGCACGACACGTAGGCAAATAGTTACAGAAACTAGCTGACTACAAAATATCTTGTTAATAGATAATCACGCTATCTTAGCACACAACAGTGGTTGCATCCTGCCATGGCGCCATTAGAATTATACTTCCTTGCTCCTCTTCACATATGTCTCGCTCCCCCCGCCCTGATAAAACTGCAAAATAAAAGAGGGTGGTGCGTTGCAATCGGGGGATTTTTTCATCTACCCCGGGCACAACGTGCTCTCTCACCTTGAGAAACTATGGTGTCTGTGTCAATTATTGATTCTAGTACTTAAGTACTCACCCTCGCGAGGGTCCCTCTAAATTTCACCCCTGCGGGGGCTCTACGGGCTGATCAGAGAACCTAAGGACAACGAGCAAACTGCGACAACGCGACAACTGGGGGCTCGTCCGGGATCTCTCCCTTCTTCAGCTCCACGGCGTGACTTCTGTCTAGAGGTGCGCTGCCTTCACTCCCGTTGCTACGCACCTGGCAAAGGCTCTGTACAATCGTAAGTAATGGGCTCCTCACTCTCCAAAGTTTCGTCAGTTCATAGGGACGAACTTTACCACTTAGTGAAGAAGGCTAATTGTTTGCAGAAAATTAACGGCACCACTGTATATACCTTGTCTAGAAAATCTATCACCTCCTTCTTGCTTTATGTGGACCAGCACTGTCCTGCTTATCCAGCTGAGGGCACGCTGCATCGCACTTCGTGGGAACGCTTGGGAAAATATCTGTATGATGTCCCCAGAGCTCCACCGGACATTCTTATGTCCTGGCATGCAATAATGGCTGCGCTCAATACTATCTACCCCTCCACCACTCTCCCCGAGTCTTTATCTCTTGCCTCTAAAACTGTTAAGCCTCCTGCTGTTCACTTTGATTCTTCTCCCCCACCTTACCAATCTGTTGCCTCTTCGGATGATATTCCTCAGCTTGCCTCTGCCCCTCCTTTTCACTCTGACACTCCGCACAATCGTCTGCAGCCCTCCTCTCCTTCTGTCTCTCCTATTCCTACTGATTCTCCATCCCCACATCCATTGGGGGGAAATATTACTGCTATCCTGGCTTCTCCTTCCTTCACCTTAGAATCTTGTGATATACCTTAGGCTTACCCTATGACTCTTGTTCCGGGAGCCCCTGGCGCTCCTGTTCATACCAACATAGAGTTAAGAGTGTTGAAAAATTTAAAAGAGGCTGTAAATATGTATGGACTGCAATCCACTTACACTCGTGGCATGCTTGATTCTCTCGTGTCTGCTAACACTGTAATGCTGTTATATGATTGGAAGATGTTGTTTTCTATGCTTATGACTCCTGCCCAGTATGTTGTTTGGCAGTCTGAATATGAAAAATTAGTAGATGCTGAAATAAGACGAGGCCTCCCTAATCTGGTCATTGCTGATCACTTAAAGGGAACCGGATTATACTCCACCCTGATTCAGCAACAAACTTGCCCTCGCCGTGCCTTTGCAATCATTCATCTTTGTGCGATGAATGCCCTGAAACGTATGGATGACTCAGACTCTAAATCCACACACACCTTTTTGAAGGTAGTGCAGGAGGTTGACGAGTCTTACTCTTCATTCGTTAACCGTTTGCAAACCGCTCTGGAACGCCTCGTGGCCAGTCTCGGGGTACTGCACCCTATGCTGCCAAGCCAAAAACTGTTTGCCCTCGTTGCAGAAAAGGTTTTCATTGGGCTTCCCAATGTCGTTCTAACCCCCCTCCTGCTCAGCAATCGGAAAACTAGGCATGGGGTCTTCAGCTAACCCCGCTACAAAGGCTGAAGCTTCTCTTTCCTCTTCTCTTTCCTTTTTACAACCTACTTCTTTCCCTGTACAGCTGACAGAGGACATCGTTTATGATGATCCTGGTTCGGTCTTCACTCTCCCTCTTTCTATCACTGTTCTGAAGCCACTTCCGCCTTCCTTGCCTGTTTTGCTCATACCTAACTCCTCCCTTACCATTGAAGGCGTAGTCGCTGCACCCTTTTTGTACGACTCCTCTTCTCTGAAAAATCTCTCTCTCGCTGCCATTGGCGACCGGTGCTTTTCCCTGAAAGCGGGAACGATTGTGGCTACTCTCATTCTTTTTCCCTCTCCTGAACCCCCTTCTTTGTTTGCTCTACAGCAATCTGTTCAAGCCTCCAAACCTATGTTAACCATATTGCTGAATGGCCAATCTTTTGCTGGCCTGATTGACACCGGAGCTGACATCTCTGTCATTCGATCCTCTGAGTGGCCATCCTCTTGGCCCCTTGCTGAAACAACTTCAGTACAAGGCGTCGGTGGAGCGCAGGCAGCAAAGGTTAGCTCACTTTGGCTTACTGCCTCTACGCCTCATTCCTCTGTGACTGCTTATCTTAAACCCTTTGTCCTTCCATTACATTGCAATTTGTGGGGCCGTGACCTGCTATCTCAACTCCACACTTCTCTCTACATACCTTGAATTATGGCTATTTCTCCTCTTTCTCTCACTCTTAAATCAAATATTCCTGTTTGGATTGATCAATGGCCTCTTACAAAAGAAAAATTAAACGCACTTCACACTCTCGTTCAACAACAATTGGCAGAAGGTCATATTGAACCATCTACCAGCCCATATAACACACCAGTGTTTGTAATTAAAAAGAAAAGTGGCAAATGGCGCCTCCTACAGGATCTTCGTGTTCTGAACGCTATATTGCAACCTATGGGCCCATTGCAATGCGGCCTTCCAAATCCAAATTTAATTCCTGTAACATTTGATCTCATAATCATTGACCTCAAAGATTGTTTTTTCTCCATCCCGCTGATACCAGAGGACAGGATACTATTTGCCTTCACCGTTCCTGAGTTTAATAATTCTAAACCTACAGCTAGATATCAATGGAAAGTTCTTCCCCAAGGAATGCTCAATTCTCCTACGATGTGTCAATATTTTGTAAATAAAGCTTTACAACCCTATCGGGACAAATTTCCTGAATTTTTAGTGTATCATTACATGGATGACATCCTGATTGCAGCTGATGGTCCTAAAGGTACAGTATGTAAAACTTTTCCATGTCTTCTCTCTCTCCTTGCTCTTGCAGGACTGCATGTAGCACCAGAAAAGGTGCAGTCTCATTATCCGTTACAATATTTAGGACACAAGGTTTTAGCCTCCACAGCTTCACCTCACCTTCCTGTTCTCACATTCCCTCAACCTGCAACCTTGGTTCAGTTACAGCAATGCCTGGGCACGCTCAATTGGGCACGCCCATATCTTTCCATTTCAACTCATACTCTCTCGCCATTATTTCAAGCATTGGTCGGCCTTAAGCATCCAGCAGATCTCATTTGGCTGAATGAGCAACAGCTTAATGCTCTTAAAGAAATCAACAGCGCCTTGCATACCCATTGGGTGGACCGCTCATTACACAATCATGCACTCTCATTGGCGCTTCTTCCCACACCCACACTCCTTACAGCAATCATCGTTCAAATCTCGACTTCAAAGAAGCTACACATTTTAGAGTGGATTTACCTTCCTCATACCCCAAAAGCATCAATCATCACAAGAGCTGCACAAATGGCTCTTCTTATAGAATGGGGGAGGAAAAGAGCTAGAGCCTTGATGGGTGTGGATATCTGCACGCTTTACACTCCCTGCAGACTAACACAATGGGAACCACTCTTCCAAAATTCTGATGCGTTACAAGATGCGTTGGAAGGGTGGCAAGGGAATGTCTCTTGCCATCTACCACCAGACCCACGCATACAAGTGCTGAAAACAATTCCGCTCACTCTAGAGACTCCTTTAGTATAACAACCAATGAAAGATTGTCTTACTGTATTCACTGATGGTTCTAAAACCATCGGGGCTTGTGTGTGGCAAACTGACAATCAATGGCATAAAAAACTTACCACACCACAACCTTCTGCTCAACAGGCTGAACTGTCTGCCTTCAATATGGCACTCACACTTTTTCCCAACCAGCCAATTAATGTAATATCTGATAGTCTGTATGTGGCACAATTGGCCTTGAATATATTTGATGCCTACATTTCTCCTGCAACCCCTTCTCCTTTAATGATGCTTTTTTTTACAGTTACAAGACCTATTGAAGGAAAGGAAAGAATCTCTGTTTGTGGCCCACATCAGAAGCCATCAGCATCTGCCCGGATTTCTTTCAGAAGGCAATCACATGGCAGATGAGGCCTGCAAGTTGCATTTGTTACCAATCCTGCAGAATAACACCTTAACAGCAGGAGAAAGTCATGATTATTTTCATCAAAATAGAAAGGCTCTGGTGAGACAATTTGGAATTACTCATCAAGAAGCCGCGGCAATTGTTCAACAATGTCCTACATGTAGTCTGCAGGCACGAAGTGTCCCAGAAGGAGTAAATCCTAGAGGCACCGAGGCCTGTGACACATGGCAAATGGACGTTACTCAGTATCCATCCTTTGCGCCCTGGAAGTATATTCACGTGTCTGTAGACACTTACTCTGGGTTCATCATGGCCACACTGCAAAGGGGGGAGACTACTAAAAACACTATCAATCATTGCATTCGGACCTTTGTAACACTGGGATGTCCAAAAATTTTAAAAACAGACAATGGTCCTGCATACACGAGCTCCTCTTTCTCGGAGTTCTGTCATCATTGGTCCATTGTACACAAATTTGGAATTCCATTTAATAGCCAAGGCCAAGCTATTGTGGAAAGAGCAAATTTAACACTCAAAACGGCCCTTGATCGATACATGGGGAAAAAAGGCGTACGCCCCCCGAACCTCCCAGCGTTACAGAATGTGTTAAATGTATGTTTATATACCTTGAACTTTCTGAATCTTACTGGCTCTCCTTCTTCTATGGCTGCTTCTCGTCACTTTACCACACCTCCTGTCCCTACCTCCAGACCTCTTGTTTATTTCAGGCAACTTCCAGATCCGAAGTGGAAGGGACCTGTGCAACTGATCACTTGGGGCAAAGGATACGCTGCTGTTCAACTTCCTGATCGTGTTCTTTGGGTGCCTGCGCGCTGTGTTCGACCTTATCATGGGGAGGCTAAGGACAAGTGTTCCTCTCCTAGCCCTTCTGATTCTGATATCTCCTGTCTTTTCTCAGTTTCGGGCTGATCCTGCTGTTATCTTCGCCCCTCCGTTCACACGCGTTACCTTTACCTTTGAAGACATATCTCTTTCCGCCTGTAATTATGCCTTTCAACATCAAGGCCGTGCCTTGCGTCCCTCACCTCACGTTTCTCTTCTGTATGGCTACCAACCCTGTCGGGTCTACCTACATGTCTATGTCACTGCGAATACGGTGGGACCTTATTCCTGCTTAGGCTTTCTTGCTTCCCGTCAATCCTTCAATCATACAGTTTATCTCTTTTCCATTTTCTCTGTAACTCGCCCCCCACTACCCTCTATGTTTCTTTCTTGGCTCCTTTTGTCTCAATTTTCTCCTCAATCTTTTTCCCATACCCTGGTGCGCCACTTCTCCTGCTGCCAACCTCCCTGTGATACCACCAGCTGCCTATGGGATACACCTGGCTCCCATCTCCCTGACCGCTATCCTGGTTCCTGGTCACCGCTCCGCGGACAACGAATTCGTAGACAGCTTCTCGAGTCCTCTCCACATCCTAAATTCAACTCCTTGATTCACACGCACCGTTACAACAATGAGGGAGCACTGCATCTTCGCTCTCAGGCCCTCTCCTGTTACCAGAGGTCTCCAATCAAGAAAAAGGGAATCATCTGGCGCTGGTTTTTCAAGAATACCATATATCTACAAGAATCACCCAAATATACCATCAATTATCATTTTAGAGCAACTCATCTTTCAGTAACTGATCTGACCCTCTCAGACTTTGGTCTATACCAATGTGAAATTACAAAAATGGTACGAGGCTTTGCCACTTCTTCTCGGCTGACATTATCCCTACGACAAAAGTTTATCCCCCCCCAACGGAGGACACGAAATGCACTCACCTCCCAAGATGCCAAACATTGCACCTCCTGCTTGCAAAAAACTCAACAGGGGCTGACCATCAGAACTACATTAATATATCACACTCATTTTATTTGCACCAAACCATCCACGCACACCTGTGTGTGGAATAGCACGACGTATAGTATTTGTGAAGATAACAACAAACAAACCTGTTATGACCCCACAGGCCCCACTCATCGCTACAACATTCTCATCACTATCGGAGCCGGCTCATCGAAAAAGACACTGGTCAATCATGACTTTTATAATCCGAAGGTATCCCAATCGGTCACTTTTGATGCCTGCGAAGCCATGGACTATGGCACAAACGAATGCGGCTCACTTGTCTGGCGACGGACATATTCCAGCAACGAAAAGTACATCTGTGCCAGAACTTCAAATCAACACGACCCCTGTGGCAAAGGCACCTACTGCTATGAATGGAAATGTGTGGACTTTCAATCCAGAGGGCTCACAGTGCGACCCGACACCATACCCAAGAGGGATAACCTTAAAAAACTCTATATCACCCGTCTTAGAGTTCCCGATTCCAACTGTATGCAACATCAGTGCAATCCCATCAATCTCACGTTTCCAGTACCGGAAAATTGGCTTTCCTTCCAAACATGGAAAGGTACTGACAATGACTATGGCTTGGGTATTGATGGGACAGGAACCAACCCTTCAGTAGCCATCAAAATAATAGTAAGCAAAATTTCCATCGACTCAACCAGACACTCCTTATTTCATTCTGTTTATTCGGAATTGGCAAAATTGACTCACCTGACCGTACCACATGAGGTGCGCAACACCTTTGTACACCTTGCAGAGACTATTGCTAAATCATTGCAAGTTAAAAATTGCTATAGGATGTTTTTTGCTACCCTGTTTATTACCTATCTTTATTTCAATGATCAAACGTAGTTTAAATGCTATTGCCGAAGCTAAAGCTGCTGCGCAACTTAATCTCTTAATGCAAAATCATGTATATATGGCAATTCCAACTGAGGAGTGCAAGGCTCCGCTTTTGCACTTATGTTCCGATGACGACACTGATAACCTGCCCTTGAACGAGGTTGTGCAATCGGATCGGGATGTCCCGGAGGGTATGTCCTTATCCAAGCACTATGATACTCCAAAGGAGAAAGGCTTATATTTTGAATCGGATATCGCGGCACCTTAAAAACAAAGAAAAGAGGACTTGTAGTAAACCTCGAGAGTCCTCTTGACCTAAGGCCCTAAGAATGACCTTCTCAAGTTAGGAATTGCATGATAAACTCAGCTTGGCACGACACGTAGGCAAATAGTTACAGAAACTAGCTGACTACAAAATATCTTGTTAATAGATAATCACGCTATCTTAGCACACAACAGTGGTTGCATCCTGCCATGGCGCCATTAGAATTATACTTCCTTGCTCCTCTTCACATATGTCTCGCTCCCCCCGCCCTGATAAAACTGCAAAATAAAAGAGGGTGGTGCGTTGCAATCGGGGGATTTTTTCATCTACCCCGGGCACAACGTGCTCTCTCACCTTGAGAAACTATGGTGTCTGTGTCAATTATTGATTCTAGTACTTAAGTACTCACCCTCGCGAGGGTCCCTCTAAATTTCACCCCTGCGGGGGCTCTACGGGCTGATCAGAGAACCTAAGGACAACGAGCAAACCGCGACAACGCGACAGTTCTCCACTCCTCTACTTGTTGTAAAATACTTTATGCCACCAGACTTGAAGTTCTAGACCTAGAAAACCTTGGTCTTCGGTTTGATCTAAGTATGGTATATAAAATCATACATTGCAATGACTTACCTGTCAATGAATACTTCAGCTTCAACCATAACAACACAAGAGCACACAATAAATATAAACTCAAGGTTAACCGCGCCAAACTTGATTGCAGGAAATACGACTTCAGCAACAGAGTGGTCAATGTCTGGAATATTCTACCTGACTCTATGATTTCTTCCCCAAACCCCAAAAACTTTAACCTTAGACTGTCTACTATTGACCTCACCCCTTTCCTAAGAGGTCTGTACTGGGCGTGCATAAGCGCACCAATGTGCCTACCGTCCCTGTCCTATTGTTTCTTTTATTTTTCTTATATGTACCCATTTCATGTATTCATAACTATGTATATACTTATACCTATTGTTTTGTAAGCGATTGACAAATCAAAATAAATAAAAAATAAAAATAAAAACGTGTGCATGTTTACCTGGGTTGCGACTTTCTTTAGGCAAATATCTAGCCATATGGAGGCCTACCTGCCTCTCCCATGCTCCAAGAGCTCGGAAAGATTTTGTTTAGTAGTCTGAGATCATATTTTCCTGCTCCTTCAGTACCCTGGAATATAATCTTTATGGTCTTGGTGATTTGAACTCACCTAGAGTGGATAGGTGTTTTTAACCAATTTTTATTCTATTTTGATCTACTTGAAAGGAGAGCAGCCAGAGAACTGGGAAAGAGCTGACATGATCCCACTGCTTCTTGTCAGATGCTTTGGAGAATAAGTCTATCCCTCCTTCCTCTGATTACCCTTCAAGTACCAGGAGACACTTTATGCCAAGTCATAGTAAGTGAGTTTGTGTATTACACTAAGCCAAAAATAAACAAAACATATGGCTTAGTGTAATATACAAACCCAGATTAAGTACAACCTGATTGTTTTGTTTTTATTTTTATAAACTTCTTCACAAAAAGGGCAAGGGATGTCTTCTCCCTAAGTGAGCTCTGGAGACAGTATGTCACACGGCTAGATTTACACAACCTTTTGAACCACGAACTAGCCAATCATGTTTTAATTTTGTGTGGTTTAGTAAAATCCAATCTTCTCTGTCAATATTAGACAGTGTGTTGATGGACCCCAGACAACACTTTAAAAAAAAAAAGGTTTCCCATCATGGTACTTTCTAACTGTCCTATGATTATGCCACTAAATCTCAAACCCAGGATAACTATTAACCTAGGAGCAGAGTAATTTTGCCGATTGTAGCTTTGAAATAACGAGGGTACTAGCTTATTATTCACTTCAGTACACTGGATGTTAAGATAAACAGTGTCCTACTGGTGAGTTTTTCAGAGACATCAGATCAGATTAACAGAGTAGGAAGGGACCTTGTAGGTCATCTAGTCCAACTCCCCACCTAAGCAGACCCTACACCATTTCTGAGAGATGGCAGTACAGTCTCTTCTTGAAAGCTTCAAGTGATGAAGTTTCCAAACTTCTAAAGGCAAGCTGTTCCATTGTGTCAAAACGAAAACATTCAGTTTTGTAAATTAGAGGAAATGAATTGTGTTTTTCTGTTGCCAGCATACTTTATTTACAAAATAACTAAGAAACAAAAGAAACAGCAGTACCATTCTAATAAGCAAGCGAAAGAAAGACTATAATGAAAGATGAAGTGGAAGTAAAACTCCTCCCCTGCACACATGCACAGTAAACCAGAACATCACAAGACTCTTATATCTTGTTACTATGGAAACTTGATAACAAGTCCAGCTTATTCTGTAAACTTCTTTGGAAGCTCCTCAGACAAACCAAAATAAATGCAGTGACACATTGGTTGATTGCTCACACTATCAGAATTTTTTCCCCTTATTTCCAGACAGAATCTCCTTGTTCAGTTTCCATCCATTATTCCTTGTCTGGCCTTCAGATGCTTTGGAAAATAACTTGACCCCCTCCTCTCTGTGGCAGCCTCTCAAATATTGGAACACTGCTACCATGTCTCCCCTGGTCCCAAACATCAGTTTGGCTGTGAACCAGAATCCTATTCAGATGTAGTTCAGTAGAGCTAATCTCACAAATTTGTCTCAAAGATTATATAGTTCTCTAGAATTTATCTCAGTTGTCTCCATATTTAACAGAGTTAAAAGACTAAATGATTAGTGGGAAAGATGACTTTTCTTTTCTCCTGTATTTGTGATAAAAAGATCATCCAATGTCTTTTCTAGGTAGACCCTCAGTTTTAAAGATGCATTATTTCTATGTAAGGTACAATTAAACCAGTTAGCAATTTCTCTTATGATCTATGTTTATATTTATCTAATCCTTGGTAATTAGTAAAAGAAACAGATGTCAAAATATGAAAAGAATAGAAATCATAGTAATCAACTTAAAGCATTGCATCAGATTAATAGGTATTTGAAAGACAAGTACAAAGGTTTAGAATTTGGGGATATCCATCAAATCATCCTGACAGCAGCTTGCAAGATCTGGATTTGTATAGTTAGCAATACAATACTTGAAAAGGAAATGATAGAATTCAGAACGAAATAGAATCACTCTTTCTCTTGTCTCTTTTTCTTCCCCACCCTGCCTGTAAGCTACAACTGAGACATGATCTCAGCTATAGCTAACTGAAAAAGCAACTAGACTTGGCCAACGAGAATCTCATGTCTTGTTCCAAAAAGACTTGAACTGGACAACTTAAGAAAAGCAGTTGCAAAATGGGTTTTCAGCATGCTTGGGCTGATGAATACAATATGGTAATGAAAACTGCTTCCCCAGGGTTTTCGTTCATGCTGCAATATGAAAAAACGGAGTCAACTTTGGATCTATGACCTCTCAGGATAGGCCAATTTTCTACTATCTTGCTGTCCAGCCACAGAGCAGAATTTGGATTAACCCATTTTTTTAAATCTCTGCTGATGCTCCTTTCTTATCACTACCCCTACAAAAAAAGCCTACCATCCTCATTATTAATATTCAGAAATTTCATGAAAACCTGGTGGTTTAGGAAGGTATTTCTAATGAAAGAATTGATGATGTACAGGATGTACCTAGGATGTGTGTGTGGGCATTGCTGATGATTCATGATTATTATTACTATTGGTTTTTTTTATGGAATGTTTTTATTTATATATAGCACAGTTATTTATTTGGATTCTTTTGCAAGCTGCTTAAATTTGGCACGAATGAAGCAGGGTAGAGGGAATTGTAAATAAATAAATAAGAACATAGCAACAAGGTGAGGGCAAAATCTGGAAGGAGACCATGGTGAGGATGAAAAGATTTCAAACTGTTTACTCTTCTGTCATGATTCGCTCCAAGTTGTGTGTGTATGAATTTTGTTGAGACAGGGTGTGGAAATAAAGCGTTAATAAAAATAAAATTCTTAACGAGTGCAGTAATTCTTGGCTCTTGGCTGCAATTTCAAATTAACCATAATTTTAAAAGGTTTGCCAACAATGGATTTAGTGTAATATTTAGCTTAATGGCTGGGCAGTCAAAAAGTGAACATGTTCACTGTGATGTAGACACTTTAGAAAATAGGACTCAATTTCTAATCCAATCTCAGATGCCATTATTAATGAATAACAATACAGAGCAATACCGGTATCTAAGCCTTTCCTTTTCATGCCTACTTATGATCTATCTATTTATTTATCTATCCTTTATGTCAGCGGTTGCCAACTAGTGGGCCACAGCCATGAGAAAATTTTGGTGGGCCATGAGAAAATTTTGGCGGGCCATGAGAAAATTTTGGTGGGCCACAGAGAAATCTCACCCCCAGAGCACCCTTCCAAAGCAATTAATCTAGGCTGCGCAGAAACACAAGGCTGCGCCGCCCACATGGCCCGCAGGAACGCTCCCCGCCCACTCACTCCTTACCCAGTAAACTTGCCTGCTAAATTGCTATTTTTCCTTTTTCCATCCATCATCTGTTCTGCTCTTCTAGGAGATTTAGATTAGTTAGGAAGCAGGAAATGGTTGGATTTCTTGCTTTCTAACTAGTCTTTAGATCTTCGGCTCTGCTTTTAAGTACAGATGAACTTCCCTTAGGACTGAAGGTTTGCTTGCAAGCAAATTCAGTGCAGACTCACGGCAAGCAAATTTGAGAGACTGAGCTAGCCAATGGCAGATAGATAGATCACTGAATGATTCTGTGAGCAACTCAATCTGCCTGCTTTGCCTGATTTTGGGTAAAAGTTGCTCTTTTTTATAAAAAAATTCAATATTTACATACATGGTGTGTTGTGAGTTAATTTTGTGAGTTTGCTTGCAAGCAAATTTTATGTGACAGACTGAGCTAGCCAATGGTAGATAGATAGATTTCTGAATGAATCTGTGATTCTGTGAGCAACTCAATCTGCCTGCCTGCTTGCTTTGCCTGCTTTTGGATAAAAGTTGCTCTTTTTTATAAAAAATTCAATATTTATATAAACATTTATAATATTTATATACAAGCCATGCCCAGCCAGTCACATGACTACCAAGCCACACTCACAAATTAGGCCACACCCATAGAATCAGTTAGTGGTCCCTGGGATCTAAAATTATGACTTTGGTGCTCCCTGAGGTCCAAAAGGTTGGCGACCCCTGCTCTATGTAATTATAAAAGGGTGAAACCAGAGGTGGTATTCAGCCACTTCTGACAGGTTCTGGAGAAACGGTAGTGGAAATTTTGAGTAGTTCAGAGAACTGGCAAATACCATCTCTGGTTGGCCCTGCTCCCATCTATTCTCTGCCTCCTGAATCCCAGCTGATTGGCTGGGTCTTCTTTTGTTGCCCTGCACAGGAGAACGGAGCTGGAAAGCAGGTTAGTGGGATGGGGAGGGAATGGGGATCTTACAGTATCCTTCCCCTGCCACACCCACCAATCCACATCATGCCCACCAAGACATGCTCACAGAACTGGTAGTAAAAAAAATTGAATATCACCACTGGGTAAAACCAAGAGCTGTTAAGGGATAGAATTGTAATGGAATCCTTATTGGTGTTTTTCAAATAAGGCAGGCAGAATTGGCTTAGTGGAGACTCAGGAGGCATTCACTTTAATGAGTCAAGTCCTTAAAGCACTACTTTTAAACTCTTGCAGAAGCTTAGATAAAAAGCTATCTATTTTAATGAATAACTGAGAAGTGCTGTTCTTGCACGAGGTCTGATCCAGTTGTTTAAATCATTTTTGGAAAGTGCCGAGCCTTGGTAAATTGATATAGTTACAAGGCAGGGAGGATACAGGTGTATATTGAATAAGCTTCAAAAGATATAGTATACTAAATAAAAATATTTATATATTTATTTCCCTGAACTCTGCTGAACATGTTACCTAGCTTGATAATGAAATGTTCTGAAACCAACCCACAAGCTTGGAAAATGAACCTTCACCCTCAGATAAAAATAATCCCAACTACTCTCCCTGAGACACAGAAAAATAGGATAGGTATGATTATTTTTAGTTATTTTACAATTCTGGATTAACGACTTTGACATTTGATTAAGTCTCTCCATCATTAGTTCCTTTTCCCTTAGCTTTAATGTTGTTCTAAATAAATGTCTAAAACTTTAGAATAAAGCAAAATACTGCACAAAATTTTTAGTGCACCTATTTCTACACATATATGGAGAAGCTGGCTCATTGGTTGGAATATGTCATTTTTATTTCTTATCATTGTCATGGCCATATATTTGCCTAAGAGCTCTAACATAAGCCAGGCGCATTCATATCGTGCCAAAACTCTGTTTTTCTAAGTTGTTCACCAACGAAATGACTTCTTTTTCACTGCCAAAAATAAATCTGCCTTTTGTTCATTTTCTTCTGAATATCTGCTTGGGACTCTGAAAGAGAGCTCTTATGTTTTCTTCAGCTACTATTTTTTGTTTTTGCCATATCTAAAGGCCAACATATGCTACCTTCATATGCATTCAGAAACTCACTGTGTGTGTGTGTTACTTTTCCTATTAAGGTGAATAACTTTACACACATCGGAAGAGTTTTCCGGAAATGATGTGTGATGATAATGTCAAGAGGCCAGGCTACTTCTTCATCATTTTTATCTCTCTGTGCAAAACTGATTTTCTTAATCCCTCTATGCCACGGGTGTCAAATTTGCAGCGTCACGTTGCCATCACATGACGTATCGCAACTTTTCCCCTTCACGGAGTTGGGGAGGATGTGACCTGCTGTGATGCATCTGGCCCCCAGGCCCCCAGTTTGACACCTTTGCTCAGTACTCAGAACTGGATTTAATGAATGTAACAACAAGTATAACAATTGAGAAGAAAGTCTTGGAAAGTGCCTCTTATTTTAGAGAGAGACTCACTATGAATAGGAATATAATTGATTCTAGAATGTCCAAATGCAAAGCAAGGAAGATGGGTTTATGGCACCAATGGACAAATAGGATGACTCAGTACATAAGGAGAGACAGACTTGCAATGTCATTCATCCTAGGCCACAAGTGTCAAACTTTCTTAATCCAGAAAGAACACTCCAGGTAATTTTCTGACTAGATTGGAGACTTTGTTATAATTAACATCAGATTTTCTAGAGTTACTACAGTTAGTATACAACTCTTTCTTGCAGGCAAATATCCAGAAGAATGTTGCTTGATTGTTTACATTTAACTGATGACAGTCTCACTGAAATCTTTTCTGAAAAGGCTGAAATGTCCATAATATTCCCATAGTTTTTTAAGTAACACAATATTTTAGGTGTTGGGCCCCAAGCAAAATCTTAATATAGCATCTGCTTCAAAAGCATCAAAAAGAAAGAAAATATAATACATTTTTAGCGACTTCTTTTTAAAAAAATCAACATGCAACAGATGTGGCTAAACTGCTCCATCCAATATGAAGCTTGGTTTCATTTTATGTTATATGATTTTGAAAACTTGATAACCAGCCAATAAAGGAAAAGCTTGTCTCTGATGTCACTACTTTGGAACATTACAATATGAATCATATATTAGAAACATATTGTGCTATTATTCAGTCATCTGACATTTTAGAATGCTATCAACATGAACATTTATAATGCCTTTACTTATGCACCAGCTATTTTCATAAGAACCAATGTGACTCCAACTTGAGAGACAGGGTTTCCATTTCTTATGAGGACTTCCAAACGTTATTGTATATGCTGTTTATATGATATTCTTATCCCATAAATGTGTGCTTGATGACGCAAAATAGGTGAAATAAATGTTTCTTTTTTTGTGCGTGGAAAAATTTTAGTTTATTCAAAGAAGGTTAAAATACAAAATATCAAAATATTTGAAAAGGACAAAAGAACAAAAACAAACAAAAAATGTTTCTTGAGTAGAAAGATGAGGAAGAATAGCAGGCTGCAATGCTAACTCATATTACAGTTGTGATAAACATGTTTCCAGGAGGTTAAATCCCATTGAATTCAGAGATAATTTCTTTTGAAGAAAGATGCCAGAGTTTGCTCTCAGTCAGAAATGCACAACCCAGCGCTCCACAATAAAATACCACAAGAAAACATAAACATAAAATGCCAACATGCTTGGAAATAAATATTGCATAGAGATGTATATAGAGGAGATGAACATCTCCAATAAAAATGGGATCTAATGCAGACAGGATCTATTTGTAACATATACTCCCAGTATCAAATGAAGCACAGATTCTTCCAAAAATACCGCTTTTGCTAATTTTGTTCTATGTTATGCTAGTAAAGTAATTTAGATTTTCTTTACATGTCCCTTTTCATGATCCTGTCTTTGGCAGCAGTTCTAGGAAGATGGAATGGGAAATTCTCTTCAGTCAGCCATGTGTGTTTACTGAAATGTTTTAATAAGTGCCTAAATCATCACACAGGGGGATTGAGAAGGATTGTTCTCCTTCTCTAGCCATGTTTTTTTTATTATTGGTGACTGTTCAGAATGCTTGAGAGGAATTGCCTCATTCAGATGTGTTTGTTTAACTGCAATAAGGGCACAGATCTACTGAAGAGATTAAAGATATGTAGTCAAGGTATTAGGATCTAGAATTTGGGGAACACACGTGAACAAATCTCCATTATTTCTTTATTTATGTCTCTCCAACTCTCATACCAGTTTACAAAATCATTTTATTGTTTTGGGGTAGGAAACAACAGTTAGATTTAGAGATTATTAACTGAAAAGCATAAAATGTAGATTAAGAGAATCCAAGTTTAATTAACAAGGAACATTTCTTATATTTTTTTAATGTGGAGTTTTTTTTCTTTTAAGGAAGTGGAATGATACCCCCCAAATTTATAAGAAAGTTAATAATACCAAAATGACAATATTTTTAGAAATTACGTTTGTGGGCCAAGGTTAAGGGACAGTTCATTAGTGTTAACACTGAAGCAATGTTTTAGGAAAGCTATAAATATGCTCTCATTTTTCAATGAAACTCACACAATGCTGGGAAAGAGAAATTAGGACTCAGGAAAGATTATTATCTCTTATTAAGCCTGAACAATTTTAAATATCTGTAATTGCTAAGAAAATATATATCATCCTTTAACTGGACATGTGTGTTATTTTTTAAAAAATAGACAAGGAAGCCAAGGATTTCTGTCATGAACTACAACCCGCCATACTATTCTATGTATTCATTACATGATGAATTTTTGTCTGTCAGCAGGTAGCCAATAGCTTCTGTGAACCTGAACTGTAGAAAGAATACATCATTACAGATAACACCCAGTGTGTTATCTATATAACCTGTTTTATCTTTCTAGTGATTGCCTGGAAGAGAGAAATATGGACCAATGCAATTTCCTTTTACCTCCCAGCAATTTTTAATCTGTTTACATGCTCAGATCCTCCTAATTTCCCTCTGCCATCAATAGTGAGTAATTTGGGACTTACTAGCCAGCCTGTTTATTTATTTTATTTATTTAGCCTATGGCAAATACATGAACATACAGTACTTCAAATGTCCTGTCCAAACAGCCATTCAAGGACAGGGTGATCTATGTTGAAAAAAATCAGACATTGGGACCATGTAAGCTCTTGGTGGACATTCAGATACAAAGTGATGGATATTTTGTCGGGGAACACCACAGTCACACCAAGGGGTAGAGACAAGACCCCACTTAAACAATGAGTCCTGGCAGACACCATGTTGGGTATGGATCCTTCTTCAGAGTTGACCAATGCTGGCAAGGAAGGTCAAAACCTGGTACCTTTTATATAGGGTTATCTATGTAACTGCCTGTATCTGGGCATTCAGCAGCCCATTTGGCTTTCCACTGTGAGTTGATGTCAAAGTTGTTTGACAGCTGTTGAACAAGTGCCAGAGAGGGCTTCCTAGATTTAAGTCTGCCAATTGCTAGATGAGGAAGATCAGCGTGCACAGGAAGAAATGGGTTTCTCATAATGTTGTTGTACTCCTTCACTAAGGCTTCCTGCCTTCATAGGGCTAGTGGTGCTATGTGGCTCAAGACAGGGAGCCAGCAAGTAGGAGTAGATTTTATGTAACCACTAATGATCCTCATTGTATCATTTAGTCTAGCATCAATCTTGCTAGTGTGGCAGCTATTAAGCTAAACGGGGGGGCAGTATTCAGCTATGGAGTAGATCAATCCTAATGCTGATATTCTGAGAGTAGAGGCTGAGGCTCCCCATCTAGATCCTCTTAGTTTCTGGAATAAGTTGTTCCAGGTATTGATTTTAGCGGACATATTCTCTAGGTATTTCTTATAGGAGAGAGTCCGATCCAAAATTACTCTGAGGTAAATGGGGTGAGTATCATAAGGGAGAAGGTTGTTATTCAGGTAGGCCTTTGGGGTGAAATTGGCAAGTTTGTTATTGAGATGGAAACAGCTAGTCTCCGTTTTGCTGACACTGGGTATGAGTTTACAATAAGCAAAGAATTTTCCCAGGGACTTCAGGTCCTCAGAGAGGAGGCAGTCAAATACTTCCAAGTTTTTATCTTGCGCTGCTAGGGCCAGGTCATCTGCACATCCAAATTTACGTCCCCTTGTAGCTGGCATATCTGAGATATAAATATTGAACAGTGTGGGTGCAGTACAGAACCTTGTGGAAGGTAGTTTTCTTAACTTGCTAATATTGTCCCCCATAATGATCTGAAAGGATCTATCACTGAGCATGTTGTTCATTAGGCGATAGAGGATTTTACAGGGAATGATGTGACTCAGCTTATATAGCAGACCCTTCTTCCATATGGTACCATATGCTGCAGTAATGTCAATGAACATAGCTGTGATTTTTAAGCCTTGCTGGAAACCAGTCTTGATATATCCTGTTAGGCTCAGCACCTGATCCTCACAATTGCAATTATGACAAAAGCCGGCTTATTCCACGGGCAGAAATGTACCTATTGTGGGACTAATTCTGTTAGAGAATTGTTTGAAGTTTCTGCAGAAATTTGTAGCAAGAACTCAGAAGGGCAATGGGGCGGTAACTTTCTACTCTTTGCCAGTTTTCAGAAGCAATATTACTTTGGCTTTTTTGAATTCTGGTGGGAAGCATCCGCTAGAAAGTATGTTTGGAAAGAATTTGCAGAGCCAATTCCAACAGGTTAGCCTTGTTAGTTAGCCTTGTTTCCAACAGGTTAGCCTTGTTAGTCAGCTTGTTATTTTGGGCTAGATGGGAAAACAGGTAGATCTTCCTGCAACACTGACAACCACACATGTCCTATAGGCTACCTATTGATATAGTAATAAAAATGGCTAGTTGTTTTATTTCTGATTATTTGTAATAATAAGAAGGAAAGTTTATTAATGGTATGTAGGTATGTTGGGAGATGAGAGGAAAGAGCAATAGACTGGACTACCAGCATGTAGGAGGTAGTTCGGTTAACAGAAGATGTGGTATGGGATGCATTTCAGAAAGAACCCTCCCTAGTTTTCTAGACAGCAAAAGGAGAGGAGGGGAGAAATGCTTTCAGTTTTGTAAGGTTTTGTTAATGTAACCTTTAAATAAAGATAGTGCTGATATTCCTGACAATGCTTCTTGTTTGGACGATCTCAAAAAACTAACAGGTAATTAGTTTATAAGATGAGAAGCATTGTACTTCTCTAGCATTGGTAGTCCCCAGCAATAGTCTTTAATGTAAAAGTGGATAATTATTCACTCTGAATATATACAAAAATATGAAGAAACACTTATATAAAAAAAACAATTTTAGATATGCTATTGTAGATAAGAGAAATACAGTATGAATTAACAGAATAACAAAAATCTATAAAATAACACATAAAAAGAATGCATAAGAAAATTATGCATAAAAAATAAGAAGCTGAAACACATTATCATATGATATCAGAAGTTATGCTACCACTGACTTGTATGGCTTTGAATAGAATAATCAAATAAATGGATATTAAGGCTATCTGCTATCTACTAACGATGATGAATACTGTACATGGTAATACGATTAATATCAGAATGCCTCTCACAGATAGAGTGAGAAATGCCATGACAGGAGATAGTAGCGTATACTCTTTTCTCCATATAGCAAGAATTAGTTAGTCAGTTAAGGCAATTTGTAATTTTTAGCAAATTGTAGATTTCTTTGGTATAGTAAGTTTTGTGGATTGCATAATTCATTATAAATCATTCCAGCCTTTGAGCCTTTTATCTGCATTTTTACTGGTAACAAGAAAAAGAAGACAGCAAGGATTTCCTAATCCGATAGTTGGTGAAAGAAGGGGAAACAGTAGCTACATATCAAAAATACTTTTTAAAAATATTCTTAGTGAAGAGTCAACTGCCTGAGTTTCTAAATTAGTGACAAGTTCACCCCCAGTGATGTCCTCTACTTAAAGACATCACCTTACCTAAAAATATACCTGGCAGTGGGTCAGCTATTTCATGTTACCACAAAGTAACTGATAAGATGTGCTACAGAGACATCTCCAGGTGTTGTCATTTATGGTACATTCACTCCCTTGAGTATAAAAAAGCCCCAAACAAGTGGAACCTCATCATGGAACTAAAATCCTGGAAAGTAAGATGTGCCAGACTTCCAAAATAGTAAGAAAATTATAAAGCCATGTCATATCCTTTGACTATCATTAAGGGTTGTACCTGACGATTCTTGACTCTTGACGAATGTATCTTTTCTTTTATTATACTGAGACTATTTACACCAAGACAAATTCCTTGTGTGTCCATTCACGCTTGGCCAATAAAGAATTCTATTCTATTCTACTCTATTCTGTTCTGTTCTGTTCTGTTCTGTTCTGTTCTGTTCTACTCTACTCTACTCTACTCTACTCTACTCTACTCTACTCTACTCTACTCTACCCTACTCTACTCTATTCATGAAGCCACTGGAAATCCCAAAGATGCTTTTGAAAAGTCCAATTGCCTTTTGAAAAGCACTTTTGGGACAACCATGACCTGGATGACTGAGAATTTCCAAAGGCAATTATCTCACTGTGAACTGAGCCCAAGTTAAATTAGACTTTTCCCCCCACCTTCTGTTCAAACAGGTTTGATTCTCAGAGACAGTCTGGATAAAACCCTGCAGTTTCTTATCAAGATTTTTCAGAAATGGTTTGCCTGTGTATTAAACAAACAATTGGTTGTTTTTACTTTTTGCGAAGTTCAGTGTCCAAGATCCTGAAGTTGAATAGCTATTAAAATGAACAGCTAAAAGAACATGTTTTTTTAAAAATTAAAACTTTTAAATAAAACTTTTCTATAGTTAGTATAATACGGATGCCATCATAACCATGTGATGTCAAAGATTGCTTAAGAGACAGCCATAAATATGTGAAAGACAGGAAATATCTCCCTCTCCCTTATCCTGGAGCTTGGAAACATCCAACAAAGATAACTTGCAATAAATCCATGCAATAGAAATTAGCTCCTTTCATTTAATGAAAATGAATGAAGTTTATTGTGAAAAATGCAGGGGTGACCTTTAAGAAGCAAGCGCTTCTTAAAGAAGTATTTGATGCATAAATAAAAGAACAATGACAACTGGTTATAATAATTAGATCAAGGCCTGTAAGAACCTATTGCTTTCAGACCATCAGACTGGCCACTGCGGAAGAAGATGGATGCTTATGTCACTACGACAGAACATTTACAGTGTTCTGTTCACCATAAATGGGGTGGGTAGATGGTGTTGAAAGATTTCAAATTGATTTTGCTACTGGGGGAGAACTAGAATAGGTATTATACTAAACTGCATTTCCATCACTCAACTGGCAGCAGAATGCTAGTGTCAACATTATTGTGGCTCCTATCAATTACTGCCAATATGTGTGGATGGGCCTTTTCCTACTTAAGCCAGCTCATGAATCTGGAACATGTTTGAAAAACTGAACTGCAGTTGGCTTGGGTGGAGTTGAAAATGAAGCTCTTTTGCAATGCAGTGAAAATGAGAATATGCCTTGGCAGTAGATGGACTGTTCTATATAAGTAGTTCAGTTTTGTTACAGTTGTTGCTGAGTCTGTAAAGACAGGAGAAAAATATCATAGTTCATGAAGAGGATTTTTGGCAGTAACCAGTTGTGAGAAAACAATCCTAGGAAAATAGGAATTGGGTTTCTGGACAGTAGTTTTTATGGATTTCAGTGTACAAAAACAACATGGACAATGTGTCTATGGAGATTTTCGGTCATCCAGGTCATGATTGTCTCAAAGCTGAAGAAGCTGTCTCTGAAGCTGAAGAAGCTTCTTGGATGAGAAGTGAAATGTCTTCGAAGAAAAAGAAGAAAGTTTAGTTGCCTCTTTGGAAAAAAAAAAAGCACTTTTGGGACAAAATGAACACATGTTTTGTTTTGTGGTAAAAGCCAATGAAATGTCCTATGCAAACAATGGGTCCCAACCAGTTCTGTAGCCATGTTGGTTCTTTGGCTCAGATACAAACTATGAAGTATGCCTGTAATCCTAATAACTCATTTTTGAGAAGTTAGCCGATGAATAGCAAAAATGGCAAAAATCAGAAAAGGGCTAGTTTGCTTGGAATCAATTCATCCTATCTTGCCCATTTGAAAAGAGAAAATGCATCCCTACCAGAATTTTTAAAAGGTGTCTTTATTTGTATACATAACTGTAATTTCCTTAGTACAGTAAGGAATAGTATATTTACTTACTACAGTAAACTAAATCTTTTCACACCTAAACATACTTTTGAAGCCCTACTGAATGAAATAACTCTAATTTCTGAATAAACATTTGCACTGTACTGCACTTCAAAACATCTAAAATTTGATAATCCAACTGCATATTCCAGCAATTAAGCATTTCAGTATGTTTGTATTTAAGCTTGTGCATATATTCTGAGATATCTCTAAAGACTGAATGACTAAAAATAAAAAAAATCCTTTTAAAATGGTGGTGATTATGTTGGAGGACATGGTTGCAGATTTTTTGAAATCTTATGACTGTAAAGTGTTTTTTAGTCAGTTTTGATTTACTTCTTGACTTTTTATTTTCCTAAACATCTTGCCTCCATGTTTTTCTCTCATTCCTCTCGTCTTTTTCTCTTTTTGCCCTTCCTTAGCAATCAAAGTAATGCAATGAAAGAAAATACTTCCTTTTAATTTAATTTATCCCCATTTAATTTGAGGCACTTCATCTAAATGTTTACTCTGTAAGAAATTACCTCGAATGAAATGTTTAATTAAAAGAAAGCCACAGAACATGAGAAAAGTCTGTTCTTGTTTCTGATGCAATAAGCTTCAGTTCCTTCAATCTAAGACACAAATAATGCATTCATTAAATGTATTTTTCACTGATGTTTCCTTAAAAATCACTAAGTAACTTCCAAGTACAATGTTCTGTTTGTGAAAAGAATTGCTGTATAAATGTACAAACATTGCTGTATAAATGACTTCAGCTATAACTTTGAGTAAACTTATCTTGAAATAAACAGATTGAAATCAATGTATTAAGTTTGTTTAAACTGTTTAAAAATGAATACAAAATATTATTGAAAATAAAACAAATAGATTTAATATGAGATTAGCTCAACACACACACCCAAATGAAATCAATTCAGTTGATATATGTTCTTCAAGTAGAATCTCTTTGTAATTTATTGCAATAACAGTTAATAAATCCTAACAGATCTGTAAATACATCTTTTGGAAAGTTTGAGAGAAATTCATTCAAAACATTTATTAATGATACTTCAAAGTAATGAGATATAATATTCCTCCAAAAAAGAATAGCCTTATTCAAAATGCCATTACCATCTTTAAATCTTTTAGAGAGATGAATACTCCAGCTATGGAGAACACAAGGAAGATTTAAGGATAGTAGCAGCATTTGTCTCCTGTTGCCTTCCACAATGTGCACTAAGTCACTTAGACAATATGTGTGGATGGGCAACCTGTAGCCCTTCCAAAGTTGCTAAATTACAACCAAATTTAAATTAAATTAGATCCAGGAAAAATGGTGAATGATGAGTCCTGTAGGAGTCCATGATGATGATGACTCATGTAGCTCACCATCTTTTGGAGAGTCACACTATGGTGGACAAAGATTGATGACATCTTCATGCAAGGAAGCTTACTTTGTAGTTTCAGTACCATGGAAGAACAGAGATAGAAGTTGTCCAGTGACCTATTTTTGGTCAAAGATGCTCCATGCTCAGATAGCCATAGCAATGGAACAGGGAATTATTATTATTGCTTCTTTTTAGAGGCAGGACATGCAGCCTTTTAAAATGCCTGTGTAACAAGAGGAGCCTAGCAAGGTCTCCCATAAAATCTTGTGCACAATCAGTCCCATCGTACTTATTTATTTAATCTGTGGCCAGGTTTCCCAAAGAGCTCAGATATAGTAAAAGAAAAAGAAAAAAAGATCCAATAAGCAAAGAGTCAGAGAACTCGATATAAAGCAAAATCATAAAACAATTAGGAATATGCCAATGTAAAATAATGTGTATTTTGGGAGGGGGTGGAGGGGTGGAGAAAAGTACTTATACAGATGGAACAGGTTGAGGAAGGGTCTATTCACGACAATGACCCAAACCTGTCAGAGGTGGATCCCCTAAAAAGGGGCATGTCAGATATTGAAGGCATTAAGCCAGACCAACCGACCTTTATGGGTCTGTTCCGCCCCCAACCTTTTCAGATCTCTGTTGTTCAAGGCAAAAACTACTGCCTGCCTTGATATTCCACCCCTCTTGGCCCAATAATCTGTACTGCAAGTGAGTCAGACGATTTGATTTCTCCCAACCAATAATGGAAGAGGAAGTCATACCTGTCCTGCAGATGTTCTCGGACCTTATCCAGAAACAATGGGCTTCTTCAGCGGCGTATCCCCCCCTCCTACAGGATATGAAAGATTTTTTTTTAATTTGGCTTCTGATTTCTCTAAAGTTCTCAATACCACAGTAGTAGATGAACCAGTGGTGGCATTGGCGTCCTCCTCTGCAATTCCAACTGAAGCAGAGGAGGCTCTCAAGCCAGAAGATAAAAGGGCTGTAGAGAGTTGTCTCTGCGTAGGGCACACCAACTTATTCAGAAAAGAGTTTTATAGCTGAAGGGATCTTTTCTTCAGCACTGATTTTAGTGCACAGATTCAATACCATTGGAAGTTACAGTATTGTTGCTGTTATTGATGGAAATGATGAAAACATGATAGGGTATCCAAGGTTAAATTATGTAATTAAAGTAATAGTTTTCAGAAAGTTGGGAAAAACAGCCTGAAAACAGGCTTTTCATTACCAAAACAAGAGATGGGTGAAAGCTGTCCTTTTCCGCCACTAAAAAAAATGCTTGAAGCTAATTTTACTATGTAGATGGGAGAAAGATGCACAAGAATTTAAATTTGAGATATAACAGTCTCTGGATTTTTGTTTGTTTGTTTTGATAATGGCTTTATTAGCTTTTCTGCAAAAAAAAAAAATCTAATCAGAACTTCTTATAACTCTTATTGTGACTGTTTTTTTATATATCTTTCCAAGAAGAAGTAACAAACTATGTGAGAAAGCTGAGGACCTGACTTTTCATTTTATTACCCTAAGTGAGAAATGGGCAATCTGTGGTTGAAGGGTTTCATGCAGCTCTTGGCTTAACTATTGATGGTCTTACCTTGGCCTTCAGAAGTCCTTGGCAGATATTCCAGTTTTCGGGTAAGAGCAAGCTGTCCTTATATTGGGGGAAGAGAGAGATACTCCATAGGAAAAAAGATAGCAGGAGAGAGGGATAAATAGGTCTATCATTTGTCTATATCTATCTATCTATCTATCTATCTATCTATCTATCTATCTATCTATCTATCTATCTATCTATCTATCTATCTATCTATCTATCTATCATCTCTATACCTATCACTACCATTAAAATGATAGAATTAAGATGATAATAATTACAAGTGTTTTAAAAAATAATGTGTTTCAAGATGTTGTAGAGAGCTATTTTGGCGAAGTGATTAAGATATTAGGCTAGAAACCAGCAGACTGTGAGTTCTAGTCCTATCTTAGATATAAAGTGATCTTGGTGACCCATCAGCCAGTCACTCTCTCTCAGCCCTAGGAAGGAGGCAAGGGCAACCACTTCTGAAAAACCTTGTCAAGAAAATTGCAATGACTAGTTCAGGCCCTCACTGACTGACTAGAAGGCACATGTGCAAACATTCTGAATCATCTTCAGACAAGTTCACAGCAAACCGCTTTAGATGATCCCAATAAATGTAGAAGTTTATACAGAAACTGATGATTATACTTTTTAAAAAACTTACAAATTGTATTACAGGTAGTCCTTATTTAGTTACCGGTTCAATTAGGATCAGAAATTCTGTCACTAATAGAAGTGTCAGTGTGTGGAAAATCATATGCGTCTGACTTTGCTTTCCTTTTCACCATTTCCTTGCTCTTTTGAATGCTCACTACTGTGGCTCTGGGATAGCCAGCTCAAAACTGACACAATGACAGTTTCACACTTTCAGTTTTTGTTTTTTTTTCTTCACACTTTCCGCCCTTTGGAATGTTTGGGCAGCTATTGGGATAATTAACATGAAGGGAATTAATGTTTGTATTTATGCTCATTGGGGATTACAAGAGAGTAAGCAGGCATACACTAGGGAATACACATCAAAAGCAATGTACTGATATTGCCCTACACAAACAGCTTGGGGATTCTCCATTATCTTTCTGCATACTCTCTTGTAATCCCGTTGCAATCTCTCTACTCTAGCAATTTCTATAAGCAATCTCTCCTTCCCTGACCCTTGTCTACACTGCTACCTCCTTTTCGTGGAAGCTTATGCCTTATAATTCGTTTGTATTAAAAAAAATGCTACCAAATTTTGCTTATTATAATCCTTGCTTCCTTTCACAGTGCATAAAAGAGATAATTCGCCAAAAAACCTAGACTTCAAGATAACAATCTATTATTTATATTTTGCTTAGAAACAAACTAGCAGCAAGGGTATTTTTTAAAAAAAAGTTAAGTGAAAAAGATGATCTTCCCAAGAACAATCTGGCTGGCTAGCTGAAGTTTTTGGACAAGGCAGTTCCACACTGATTGCAATATGTAAATCAAGCTTGGATCTTACCAGCACATGTATTGGACTTCTAAGGTTATCACCTTCCAGAAAGTTGTCTTATTGTCTGAAGTTGATAAAAGGCAATCATGGTTGTTACCTTATTTTAGGAATTCAGGGAGAGATACAGATCCCAAAATATCCCCCTTATGTTCCTGGAAATATGATCTTTCATAAAGAACATCCCCCATCTTTCTATATCCTGTTAAGATTTATTATTCTAATCCAGCCTATTTCTGACTATGAGCAAGCATGAAAGAAAGTTGCATCATTATTTGGAAATGTTACAGAGAAATAAATTAGAGTGTCATCAACTTATTGATGGCATTGACGTCCAAATTTCCTGATGAGCTCCATGATTTCATATGAACATTCAAAGAGAAACAGCTGTTTTGTGACACTCTGTGAATGTACCTGAAAATTAAGAAAAAAACCACTGCAAAACAATGCCTGTTATTCTCAAATCTTTCAGATAATGCAGAATAATACCATAGTTAATGATCCTGGAAACTGCTGAGAGGTCAAGAAGAACCAAAATACCATTTTGTTTTTATTCCCAAGTCTTGATATATAGCAGGTTGCCAAAGCCAGTGGGTCCTGAAGATAATATAGAATGAGGTACAGATAGTCCTCATTTAGCAACTGCCTTGTTTAGCAGCTGTTTCCAATTATGAAAAAATTAACTTTATGAGCAATTCTCACATCTGCAGCATTCTCGGGTTTGTAAAGCAAAGGAAAACCAAAGCAAGATCATTAGCACAGTTGCCTTTTCACTTAGCAACTGCTTCACTTAATGACTGAGTTTCTGGTCACAATTATGGTTGCTAAATAAGAACTACCTGTATTGTGCAGAAAAATTGTCTTTCATTTTGTCCCCAACAATTCTTATTCAATATATTAAAAAAATCAGCAAATGAAAGGATTTTGGAGAAATTGCCATAAATATAGTATATTGTTCTTGAACCTGCTTAGTTACAAAGCAGCCAAATAGTATGTGAGAATGTCATATCTTTCATTCTCCATCAGTCTCTGGTCTCCTTGGCTTTCTGAACTTCCATGAAATACCAAGAGAAGAATTCATGAGACCAGATGGGCTTTTGCAGACTAGAAAATTGGTGCATTTTATTTCGTTTATATATAATGTTTATCTGTAAACCGCCCAGAGTCATTATGGATTTGGGTGGTCTCAAAATGAAAACAACAAATAATAAAATAAGATTGGACAGCCAGGGAACTTTCAAAACAGACTATAACATCAGAAGACATATCTGAACCTAGTAGAGCAATCTAAAAATTAAAAAAAAACACCCCTTACTATGTTTGAAAGAAATTCCCATACATCCTGAGAAAAAGAGGAAAACAAAAGTCCTTCTAAAGAGAAAGAGAAAAATGTGGGTTTTTAAATTTATTTTTAAGATCAAGGGGTCTACCTATCACTGACATGTTTCACCCGAGCATGTAGAAATCCTTGACAAGAAAAAAAAATACTTACTCTGACATTTTTCTCTTGAACATTCTGAATTGTTGATTAATTGAATGACAATTGGCTTGCTCAAGGAATATCTCTGAAAACAGAGCATCTTACTTGTTCTCAGTTAGTAAACATATACATTAATGCAACAGCCCGGTTTTGAGATCCTGAAATCTGTTTCTAGTGGCCAAAAAGCTGCAACTAAAACTGTGAGAAGATTTCCTTTAGGAAATTCAACATTCTAACTCAAAAAAAGTTCTCAAGTTCCTGGAAAGTATAATAATGAGTTAATAGTGGGATGGAGAAAAAAATATGTTAGGGGTTTAGGGGCCAAAGTTGCAAAAAGATTTTAAGAGCAACTGTTTGTAAGAAAGGGACATTTTTATCAAACACAATAAGGGGTTTTTTTCCAGTGTAAATCTTCAGAGTCACTTAGTTTATTCAATAAGCAGTTTCTTGCGTAGGGATTTACAAAATTTATAGAAACATATGCAAACATCCCTGCTAACTAAGCAGCTTGGCTGTACTTTTCCTTGTGAAGTGAAATGGCAGCAACTTAGCAGAATAATTGTTTAGAACAGAACACAATGTATTTGGCATGATATAGCTCCATAAAAGTACTTTATCTCAAAAGAGACAAAATCAAGGGAGTAAAAGCAAATGATTTGATCAAAAACATCCTAAGCTGTGGCAGATGCAAAATTCTGAATTCATTCCAAATAATAACAACATTGATTAGTTGCAGACTCCAACACACACAAACATTCCATCAATTCTGCTAGATTTTTTTTTGTATATAAAGCATGTAAGATTAGATTGTTAATGAACACAAGTACCTCTAATACAAGGATGCAAGAGGAATAATACCAAATATATCATTTACCTTAGAAGAAACATTTTCCCCAAATACTTTCATTTTATGTCAATGTCACCCTCATGAGAAGTAGAGTGGGAAAAGGAAAAAAAATAATGTTGTTTTGTCTATTGTATTTGTTTCTGTCCAAAAATATACCATGCTAGATAAAATTGAAAGGTATTGGGAGCACTGGGACAAATGCACTAACTTCATTCCAAGCCTGCATTAGTTTTCTGGCTGGAATTCAGATTGAAAGGTATCCAGATGATCTATTTCTTCCAGAGCTCTTTGGAGCTGCAAAATGATCTTCACAAATTTTCATAAAAAGGCTAATGAAAATTGTCTAATGGTGTTACATTCATCATCATCTTCTTCTTCTTCTTTGCTTCCCCTTTTACCACTTTGGGTGTCGAGGGAAATACAAAGTTCCAGTTCTTGCATTTCTGGCAATCTCAGCCATTGATATTAGATGCTCTTTTTCTATATGCCTTGTATGGCAGCTGTCCCCAACTTTTGGGCACCAGGGACTGGTTCCATAGAGAGATATTTTTCTGCAGATAGAAAGGGGCGTGGTTTTTTGTCCTGCCTGCATTCTTCAGATGGAGCTTCACTTGTTTGTGTGGCCTGGTTTTTGGAAAGCTATGGACTGGTGCCAGTCCACGGACTGCGTATAGTGGGGCCCTGTTGTATGATATAGACACTTTCTCCAGGAAAGCAAATCACTTACATTCATCAATGATGTCTCAAGGAGAGTGCGGACTACTCCCTCCTTAAAGGCAGATAGGAACTCTCTCTGTTGAAGGATGCATGAATCCAACCAGAGGTGAAACAACAATTCACAGAATGTTAACAACTGGCTGACTGCTGACTGTGTAAAATCCTTCAATTTCCACCAGTTAGTTAGATCCAAGAAGCTTCTTGGATGAGAAATGAAACATCTTCAGAAAAAAAATCAAGAAAGTTCAGTTGTGGGGATGAGCTAGATCAGGGGTGTCAAACTCCAGGCCCACGGGCCAGATCCAGCCTATAACATGGTTAGATCTGGCCCGTGGGGCTGCCCTGGAAACAGTGAAGGACCAGCCTTCAGTGCCTTGGCCCTGGCCAGCCAAGCACTGATCTAAATTTGGTGATGGCCACCTGGGCTGGAACACAGTCAGCCTTAGACCCACAGAGCCGCTCTGGAGCAAGCAAGGTGCTGCCTCTTCCCCACTCCTTGGGCGGGTGCTGGAGACAATGGATCCCCCCACCCACCCAAGCCACCACAGGTGCATCCAAAGTGAGCGAGGTGTGCCTACCCAGCCATGCCAAGCCAGTTGGCTGTGACCACTGGCCATGCCCACCCCAGCCATAACACCAAGGTCAACCACAACCCCAATGTGGCCCTCAATGAAATCAAGTTTAACACCCTGAGCTAGATCTTATAAACTGCTATTATTTTTTCCTCACCGTTCAAAAATGCTATTGGGCAACCAATGTTTTATCAGGTGCTTACATAGGAGATGTAAAGGGAGACAAGCAGATGATCCCCACTGCATCAACTTATTAATTTTCTCCAATTCTTATCTCTAGCTGGAGTAAACCTAGCCTTACTTCTCTTTCCAGCTCTTCCCCTGTTCCCCTTGAAGGACAATTTGTAGTTGTGCCAATAAATGTTTTTCTCCTTGAACAACCAGCAGACTTTGGTGTGTGTGATTTTTCCCAGGAAAACGGAAAAAAATCAATCCTACTTGGCTGGCTTTCTCTCAGTCAAGACTCCCGCAACTGCTATTTACAATTGGAAAGCAAGATCATTTATTAATTGCAGCTGCTCAATTAATGCCAGAGTTTGCTTGGTCTTCAAGCATTGCTAGTCAAATGTTAGTGTTTCAACATTTGTTTCCCACTATGTAAAAGGAATCATGTCAAAGTTTAAAAAGATTATTTGGAAGTGATTGATTGAATGAATTGCCATACTGGAAGACTTGTCTTGGATACTTGTCTTCTGTTCTAGATACCCATTTTATTATTATTATATTTCAGTGTACTGAAACTTTGGAGGATAATGATTAGAATATTTTAATTTTTAGATAGAATTTGTCGCAAGTAAAAGACAACTCACAATGAAACACATGTGACCTTTTCCTAAGCCTATAACTTGGCAACAATGTGCTACGGCTTGAAAAATATCCCTTTATAAGTTTATTATACTTGCAGATAGCATTTGGAACCACAACATGAATTTGTCAAAAACTTTAGAAGCCAGGCTTCAAAGACTTTATTCCATCCCGCAGCAAAAGTCAATCCCCCTGGCTTGCAGATGGTGTACAGTCCTTTCTCAACTAAATGCATGAGGTCATTTTGTTAAAAGGCAGCTGTAGGCCACATGAAGCCAAAAGTTCATGAATCCACCAGTCCCATTACCAGCTGGAAGTTGCACTGAAGTTGTCACTGTACGTTCTATTGTCCCAATTAAAATGCAAAACAATAATCTCAAGCAAACTATGAATGTTTGGAGATGAGAAAATATCACATACTGCCTGGAGAAAATGGCTTGCTGCCAAAAGATAGCATTTGTACAGCAATGCCTAGTACACATTATCTCCTATTATTTCTTCCCACAGTCAAGGATATAAATAAACAGACACTACGGGGGAGGGGAATAGAAACATCTTTGCTGGCCTTACCTAACTCTGTATGATTGTTATTTTCATGCTCAGTGTAGAAGAATTGTGTTGATCAATTTTGGTTCAAGAACCAATGGAAATATAATAAGATGCACATCAGTGTGTGTGTGTGTGTGTGTGTGTGTGTGTGTGTGTGTGTGTGTAGATAGATAGATATACAGTAGATATAGATATATAGACAGGAAGTTATACAACTTGCCTCATGGTGTGGAACTGAACATATTCAAAACAGTAGAAATAATGGTAGACTTTAGAAGAAACCCTCCCATACTACCACCTCTTACAATACTAGACAACACAGTATCAACAGTAAAGACCTTCAAATTTCTAGGTTTTACTATATCAAACAACCTAAAATGGACACCTAACATCAAAAACATAATCAAAAAAGCACAACAAAGAATGTTTTTTCTGCGCCAACTCAGAAAGCTCAAACTGCCCAAGGAGCTGCTGATACAGTTCTACAGAGGAATCATTGAGTCTATTATCTGCACCTCTATAAATGTCTGGTTTGGTTCTGCAATCCAACAGGATAGACACAGAGTTCAGAAGATAATTAGGACTGCAGAAAAAACAATTACTACCCACCTGCCTTCAATTGAGGACCTGTATACTGCACGAGTCAAAAAGAGGGCTGTGAAAATATTGACAGACCCCCTCACATCCTGGACATAAACTGTTTCATCTCCTTCCTTCAGAACGATGCTATAGAGCACTGCACACCAGAACAACTAGACACAAGAACAGTTTTTCCCTGAACGCCATCACTCTGCTAAACAAATAATTCCCTCAACACTGTTCAACTATTACAAAATCTGCACTACTATTACTATTAATCTTCTCTTCATTCCTTATCACCCATCCCCTTCCACTTGTATGACTGTAATTTTGTCACTTGTATCCTTACGATTTATATTGACTGTTTCCTAGTATGATTTGATTGCTTATTGTACCCTACAACTATCATTAAGTGTCGTACCTTATGATTCTCGACTCTTGAAAAATGTATCTTTTCTTTTATGTATACTGAGAGTATTTACACCAAGACAAATTCCTTGTGTGTTCAATTACACTTGGCCAATAAAATATTCTATTCTATTCTATTTAGTATTTATAGATATATAGATATAGATATATAAAACTGATATTGATTGCCTAGGAAAGGAATCTAAGGTCATGATTCAGTAGCAATGCTGACCATGATTGGCACTCGTGGAAAACACAGATTTCACGTAGGGAGAAAATGGATTGAAAATAAAATTAAGAGTACAGTGACCACAATTTGGATTGACAACTTTGTTACTAAGCAAAGTCACTAAGTGGAAAATTGCACAAATTGCCACTCTGCTTCCCCTTCCTCCAATCCTTCTTTGAACTCTTTGGAATGCTCACCCCAGAGCCAGAATAATTAACAAGAAGGGAATTCATGTTTGCATTTACATTCATTGAAGAGGAAGGGACTGCAAGAGAGCAAGCAGGCACACAATGGAGAAAGCACATTGAAAGAAATGCACTGACACTGACCCATAGTTCCCAGCCCTGAGTGCCTCCCAACCTTGAATGCACTAAGTAAATGGCAGGGGCTACAACTTCGTTTTATTTCCTGATAGTTTGGAAAATAATTTTGAGGTATGACTTTGTTTCATGATTACTTTAAGCCACTGCCTGTGTTTAGAGAACCAACTCCACATAAGCAGGTATTTTCTAATTCAATAGCATCAGAAACTCTTATACTAATCTTATACTAACTCTTATACTTAACTCTTATACTTAACTCTTACACTTACTAATATACTAAACTCGTATATATTAATCAAATTAAAACAAAATATCATTTAAAATGTATGGACTCCAGTATGTATTAACCCTTCATCCAACACACTGAACAAGATTTTTGGCCAGTTTAATTGGAATAGAAAAATGCACCTGCACTGAAAGGCATTCCTCCTAAAGTTAGATTATTCAAGTTTTACCTCTCATTCCTTTCTTTTACTTAAATTAGATTCATCAAGAAAAATAATTGATGAATTTGCAGAAATTGGCCAGTATGAAATATCCCTATTTCAAAATAGTAATAGCAATAGCACTTAGACTTATGTACCATCTTATAGTGCTTTACTCTCTGTGTGGTTTACAATGTAGGAGCATTATTTACATATTGCCCCTAATGACCTTAGAGAAGGATGAAAGTCTGAGTCAACCTTGAATCTTGTCAGGTTCGAATTCCAAGCTGTAGGCAGAGTTTACCTGCAATACTACACTTTAATCATTGTGCTACCTGGGCTCTTTGTAAGGCTTATAAATACTTCTCAGCAATCTGTTATTTAAATAAAAACCAGGGAGTACTCAATGATGTAAATTCCAGTCATTCACTGGAGAAAAACAAAACAGAATCATTCTATTTAATCAGTTTGTTAGATTTCTCTTTTCAAATATGAGTCACCAGGAGAGAAATGCTAAAAGTTAACATTTAAAATTTTCTTTTGAAGCCTTCACACTTCGCCTCTACCTTCTTAGGGAAAAAAAAGTCTTAGACCTTTTGATGCATTCAAATTATAGCCTTTCTCTTGTCTCATTTTTTTTATAAAGAACTTGACATGCAGGTGAAATTAGAAAATAAATAAAAAAGGAATCGTATTGTTTTCCAAAGTCTTCTACATGGATAGGTCACTCTGAAAGCAGCAGGAGGAAAATGCTGGAATAGAAATGGAGAGGTTCTTACTTCTCTCATCTTTTCCACAGTGATTAGAGAAGCTACATTTATAGAACATTAAAAAGGCACAACTATTTAGAGTATATTCATGTCAAAGATACTTTCAAATGTTCCAAATCTACCCATACTTACCAGGTCTAAGCTTAATGGAACACAGGAAGACTCAATTCCAAGATCAGATGCATTGTCTTTATTATATTACTGTATTACTTTATGTACATTTTCCAACATAATATTGCTGGTATATTCTCTCAATTGTATGCATTTGCATATCAAAGTGTCAAAGAGTACAAATAATTAAATCTAACCCCCCCCCCTCCCCTGCAAAATAGTTGAATATTTTAGAAATGGATTATAGCGGAGTCTTTTAATTCCTTTCTCCTTCCAATATTATACTTGTTGGCAGATGGATCTTGGTGTGTTTTCCAAAACAGTGGTTTAAATTAAAGCCAGTGCTAAAAGAAATTCACAGGTGTTAAAAGATTGAAAGGGGAAGGAATACCGTCAGGAGCTGAGCCCATTTTCTTGTTTAAACATGCAAGTTTTATATATGTATGCAAGTACATATACAGGTGGTCCTTGACTTACGACCACATTTGAGCCTCAAATTGCTATTGCTGAGAGGTGCCATTTTATGACCTTTCTTGCCCCAGTTGTTAAGTGAAACATTGCAGTCGATAAGTTAGTAACCCAGTTGTTAAGTGAATCTGGCTTCCCCATTGACTTTGCCTGTCAGAAGGTCACAAAAGGTGATCTCATGATCCTGGGACATAGCTTAGTTGACACATCAACTGAATTTTGATCACATGATGATGGGGATCCTGCAAAGGTGATAACTGTGAAAAATTGCCAGAAGTCACATTTTTCAGTGCTGCTGTAACTTCGAACAGTCACTAAATGAAATGTTGTAAATTGAGGACTACCTGTAAATTAATCTTCTAAATAAAATACTTGTTATGACTTTGCTGGATTTGTTAGCCATTTGAGTATAAAAAGTTACTCCTTTTTCAGGTTAATATTATCAATAATACTCTGCAGGAGTATTCATGTATTCATTCATTCTTTTTTCTCTTCTTTTAAATACACCCACACATTTTGGCTCTGTTAATATGATTTGCTCATCAATGATCAACTTAACTATGGATTACTTAACTTAATTTGCTGTATTTTCATAGCATGCTGAACAGTGGTGGGATTCAAATTTTTTTTACTACCGGTTCTGAGGGCATGGCTTGGTGGGCGTGGCAGGGGAAGGATACTGAAAATCTCGTCAGAGATGGTATTTACCGGTTCTCTGAACTACTCAAAATTTCCACTACTGATTCTCCAGAACTGGTCAGAACCTACTGAATACCACCTCTGATGCTGAACCATAAAATAATCACATCAGCCAAAATGGCATAGCATACTAAGGTAAAATGTGGCTGACTGGTTTGTAATGCAGCGTGTTGTGGTGCAGGTCAGAGGTGGTATTCAGCAAGTTCGGACCAGTTCTGGAGAACCGGTAGCGGAAATTTTGAGTAGTTCGGAGAACCAGCCAATGCTGCCTCTGACTGGCCCCGTCCCATCTCTTCTCTGCCTCCCATTGAGTCCCAGCTGATTGCTGGGTCTCCTTTGGTTGCCCTGAACAGGAGAACAGAATTGGAAAGCAGGCTAGTGGGGAGGGGAGGGAATGATGATTTTGCAGTATCCTTCCCCTGCCACGCCCACCAAGCCACACCCACAGAACTGGTAGTAAAAAAATTTGAATTCCACCACTGGTGCGGGTGCAGAGTCAAGCAACAACCAGACAACAACCCAGACACATCCATGCAGATAAATACATCATGAATTATTTTGTGTCAGTGGAATGAAGGAATTTTATTCACAGTTCCAGTGCATTGTGAATGAGCTCAATTATTGTCAATTATTGTTTGCAAGTGCTAGACTTAAAACTATAGATAAGCCCATAATTATAGCGCTATGAATATTGGTATAGCTATGACAATTTTTTGAAAACATGTATTTAAAAGTGTAAATTTTGGGGTTATGGCATAAGCTATCCAATATGGGTAGCAAAACACTGATCAGCCATTAGATGGCAGCAAACAATGAATTTTGTTTTATTTCGTGGCTGCCATCTAATGGTTATTGAAATTTTTGTGGCTATAATAAGGAGAGGCTAGCAGACTGTAAAACTTCTCTTATGTAAGGTCTTTTAAAACACATTTATATTTATTTTTAAAAGGCTAGAATAAATCTCACGGGTGCCAAGCATACTGTGTGCTGCTGAAAATCTGAATAAATAAATGCAATCTAAAAAGTGCAAAAGGATTGAGTAACATATGAAAATATAAGGTGGGAATTTTGGAGCCTCATATTGGAGACATTCTCTAATATACCATATTACTCTTGATTCAGTGGCAGATTAAGGTTTGCTGATACCCTAAGCACTGACAAATCTTGGTGCTCCCCCCCCCCGCGCTTTGTACATACTGTACAAATGAAGCCAAGCTTAGGCAATATAAAAGTTTTTGTGGTGCCCCCTTTGGGCCTGGTGCCCTAAGCCCGTGCTTAGTCTGCTTAATGGTTAATAGACCACTGCTCTGATTCCTGCCTATATATGAGCTGTTTTTGCTAAGACACAGACAGAAACAATTTTATCATAGTTGATAAATTGAAGGGAGAGCAGCTGCTGTATTTCAGATTAGGTCATCGCTTGTCTAGAAGAGGTCCCATCCCTTTTCCCCAAAACCACAAGTAACAAGGTGCATCTCCTTAAGGGCCAAATCTACTTTCCACATTCCATTTGTTGATTTTGAATTTGCAGTTGTGGACATTTACACAGTTACAGCAAAGAACAGAAACCTCACGTTTTTCTCATATGTGGATTATGTCAGAAGAAGATCTTTGCTGACTGTCCCAATGAGGGAAAGGGCTGGCCTTTTAGAAGAAAAAATAATAATAAGTTGGACAGTGAGGAATTTAAAGGAGCAGATCTATCAAGAGCTTTTTGGAACAGAGGAATAGTTAAAAGCTCTCAACTTTGATGCTGGATAAGATTTTTTTTTTTTTTTTGCAGAACTACTTCTGGCTACAAGGAGCTTTTCTGCATGTCCAAGGAGCCTCAGACAAGCACTGACATTTGTGCCACAGTTTGGCGTCTTCAGTGCTTACGTCTTAAAGCAAAAAGAAGTTTGAAAAGTTTAGCTTTCATAGTTGTTTGGAAGGAAAAGAGGTTGAAATTTACAACAGCTGAGAAATGTCAGCTGGACTTTTTTTGTTATATTAGAAGCATATTAAGGTTTAATTTGAGATACTAAATGTCATAAAATACTCTTCAGCCCAAACTGGATTGAGATCCTGGTACATAGGAAATTTCCATTCCATTTTGGAAACATGCTGTCCCTCTGGTGTGCCGACCCTTCACCAAAGAATCAATTTCCCAATTGACTGGGGAATTCTGGGAGTCAAAGTCCACAAGTCTTAAAGTGTTGGTATATTCATGAACTGGAATAGAGCTTGGTAACAAGGTCAGCCAATGAATAGGCATAGCAACTAAATCAGCCAATGAGGATAGTTTGGAAACTGAAACTAGAAGTAGCCTAGGCTGGAAACTGAAACTAAAAGTAGCCTAGGCGGGGCAGCTATATTAAACTTTGCAACTCTGAAGCTGTGTTGAGCTCTGAGTCTGTCTATTGAAGATGAAACTAACTTGCTTGCTGAAGACTGGAGCTCTGCTCTGAACTTACAACATGTTTTTGTTTGAGTTTGCTCCATGTTGGAGAAATCTGCAACTGGTTTGTAAAATTGACTTATGTTTATAAAGATGTTAAATGAAGCATCAGCCATTTGTGTTTATTTTTCTGGCGCTGAATTATCGCTGCAAAACTCTCAATACCAAGGTTGCGCACCCCTGATCTACAGGATAACTATATTGAGTGTGGTTCAGATAAATTTCTACTTCAGCTCATTGTTTATAGAGGTGCAGATCACAGCACAAGCAGGCACTGCCAGCGTGCATACCATTTATGATTCATTTACACGAATTTTAAATATATATGGGAGGTGGTGATAGATGGCAATCTAACACATCTTTCCCCCATTTCTCTTTTCCTGTCCAAAGGTTCTTCTGGAAGATTTCACTTCTGTTTCCCATTAGGATTTTCAATGAGGCTTCTGAGACAACTCCTTGATTGCCAGGGGGGCTGTTTTCCTGTTGCATCATATGATAAGCACAGGGCTGTCACAAAATAACCAATTTGGTCTCCTTAATCACTTCATTCAACTCTTCTTCATATTATGAAGGAAAGGACACCTGCAAAAGGCTTTTGCTGTACTGATAACCTCAACTTACGACTCAATTGAGCCCAACATTTCTGTTAAGCGAGACAGTTAAGTGAGTTTAGCTTCACTTTATAACCTTTCTTGCCACAGTTGTTAAGGGAATCACTGTTATTGTTAAGTTAGTTACACAGTTTTAAAGTGAATCTGTGCTTTCCCGTTGACTTTGGCAGGTCACAAAAAGTGATCATATAACATGAGTTAGTTGCCAAGCATCCGAATTTTGATCAGATGGCCAAAAGGATACTGCAATGGTGTGAAAAATGGTTATAAGTATTTTTTTTTCCAATGCCCTTGTAACTTCAAACAATCACTAAACAAATGGTTGTAAGTTGAGAACTACATGTATCAATCAGATCAGCCAAGTATTTTCTCTGAAAAATGGCCATCAGTGCCCTGCAGAGGGATTGCATAGTAAATATTGGCAAGCAAGTTCTTGTAGGAAGTAACATCTGAAAATAAAAGAAAACAGAGCAAAAAACCCTGAACACAATTATTATGATAAACTATTACGTGCCAACAAAAAATGCTGTCATATATTAAATACCTTAGCATATAAATGCTTGTTCATATTCCCTTTCTCAAAATGTAATATTAAAAGGAGTTTAGACTTACATAGAAGAAACATGAAGCCATATTGCACTTATTAAACAAAACAATCTGCATGTACAAGAGAAAATAAATTTAAAGAAAACAAGACCCCAAGAAGAATGCTATCGTTATTTTTTAAAATAGTTTATTGTTCCTGTTTATTATTCGGGTTTTCTGGATCAGATTAAAGGGATTTCTGAGTCCTGGGTAGTATACATCTAGTGATGAGAACCATAAACTTTTGGTTAGGTTTCCCAGTAACAGCCTCTATGCTAGGAAACGGCATTCCGTTATCCTGACAAGGAGCCATTAATAACTTTATCCTGCACAAATCTCTCCAAAACCTTGTTGAAGGCCATTTTGCGGGGAGGATTCAAATCTAAGCATCTGCCTCAAACATTTGTATAAATATAGAGATTTCTGAAGCTATATATATAGAGAGAGAGACACACTTCTAGCTAATCTTAGCTCTTTAACTCTGTATCTTGAAGGACAACTTTGTTCCAGACGTAATCTCTATCCAAATCCATATTTGTATTAACCACAAAGATAAATCAATACGTTTTCAGATGAAATTCTGCTTCTTGAATGTTTATATGTAAGGATTTTCTTCTAAAGGCAATGTCCTGTTGAAGCAGACTTCCTCAAACTGGTGTCTTCCAGATGTGTTAGGACTGTCTAGGAATGTTGAGAATTACAGACTCAGGTCAATGGAAGGGCTCAGTTTGAGACATTTATATTTTAGCATCACATTCTTGATAATTTACGTACCTTTAACCCCTCCAAACCAAGAACCTACTTTGTAAACAGTGCTCTTCCAGATATAGAAAACTAGCCTTGATAATGACCAGAAGGGGGAAGAAATCACTTCTGCTTCCAGTTATATGCACTCGATTGAGACATAATCCCCATCTAATGATATGACTCAGGGAACAGATATTTGGTTTGTAGACCCAAACTAGTGACAGATTTGCCTGGATGAAGAAACCCAGAAATTAATAAGGCATGTATTTGAGTACAGGTAGCCCTCGACTTACAATCATTAGTTTAGTGACCATTTAAAATTTCAACAGCTCTGAAAAAAGTGACTTATGACCATTTTTCATACTTAAGCATCCCCATGGTCACATGATCAAAAATTAGACCCTTGGCAACGGACATGTGTTTATGATGGCTGCTCTGTGCTGGGGTCACATGATTCAGTGGTAGCTTTCAAAAGTTCCCACCACCGGTTCTGTGGGCGTGGCTTGGTGGGCGTGGCTGCAGGGGGGGGTTCATGTGACTCATGCGCACACGCACGTGCCAAATATCTGCTTTGTGCACACATTAAAACAGTGAAAACTAAGCTACTGCGCCTCTCAGCTGTTTAGCACAACAATCTGCTCTGCCGCGCCAAACAGCTGAGAGGTTAAAAAGGACCTAGGAGCAGGGGCAGGAGGGTGGGCCCAACTGCAGAGTGTCAGAGAGACTCAGAGCGAATGGTTCTCTGCCAGATGATCTTCAGCCTTACCAGAACCAGGCTGAACCAGTAGAATATCACCACTGACATAATCACTTTTTGCAACTTTCTGACCTTCTAACTAGAGCATACAAAACATTTGCTAGACCAATACTTGAATACAGCTCATCAGTCTGGAACTCACATTATGTATCTGATATATTAGCACAGTTGAGAAAATCCAGAAATATTTCACAAGAATTCTCCACTCCTCTACTCATTATAGAATACCTTATGCCACCAGACTTGAAATTCTAGACCTAGAAAACCTTGAATTACACCATCTTCGGTCTGATCTAAGTATGGTATATAAAATCATACGTTGCAATGACTTACCTGTCAATGAATACTTCAGCTTCAACCATAACAACACAAGAGCACACAATAGATATAAACTCAAGGTTAACCGCACCAAACTTGATTGCAGGAAATACGACTTCAGCAACAGAGTGGTCAATGTCTGGAATACTCTACCTGACTCTGTGGTTTCTTCCCCAAATCCCAAAAACTTTAACCTTAGACTGTCTACTATTGACCTCACCCCTTTCCTAAGAGGTCTGTAGGGGGCGTGCAAAAGCACACCAACATGCCTACTGTCCCTGTCCTATTCTTTCTTTTATTTTTCTAATATGTACCCATTTCATATATTCATAACTATGTATATACTTATACCTATTATCTTGTAAGTGATTGACAAATCAAATAAATAAATAAAAATAAATAAAGTAAGCAAAGTCAATGGGGAAGGCAGATTGACTTAACAACCGTGTTACTAATTTAACAACTGCAGTGATTCACTTAACAACTGTGGCAAGAAAGGTCATAAAATGCGGCAAAATTCCCTTAACAAATGTCTCATTTAGCAACAGAAATTTTGGGATCAATTATGTTCATAAGGCGAGGACCACCTGTAGGAATTGCTGAAAGAAATCGATGTTTAAGGGTGCATGCTCATTGGGGAATAAATCTCAGTGAGTCTTCTTCAAAACATATTGTCTACAAAAACGGTATTTAACAAAATATTAATTATCAGTAAGCAATGTTTATTAATCATGGACTAAAAGAATAGAAAACCAGGATGCCTTGGATAATGCCTGAGATAAGGAAACTTATGATCTACCAAGTAAGGAAATCAACACATTGCTTTTGAATGAGACTTGAACTCATCTGTGGGTGATTTTTTCCCCCTGAATGTTATAGTGGCCCATTCAATGAGGTTCTCTCTCCTCACACATTTTAGTGATTTTCCTTCCTCTTCATTTCAATCATGGGTCCTTTTCACATCTGCAGATGGGCTGTTGGAGTGGACTTGTGCCAAGAGTTTAGAAAGCTTCATGATGATCATTAAATAAGATCTTTGTCATCCTTCACATGTAACAGATTACCATCCTTCCTGCTTCATCTCAAACCCTTCTTCTACAACTGCAACCTGTTAACCAGGTAATTTTAGCACTCTTTAAAAAAGACTGGTGGAAAGAACCTGACTGACAGATTACAGGTGCAGAAAACCTTCATGTTTGTAAACTGTTAGTCAAGCCAGTTCACCAGTGGCTAAAACCTGCCATTCAAAACCATTTCTACACTTGTCCTACCCTTTCTTACAGTGGTGGGATTCTACCAGTTTCCCTACTGGTTTGGTGATTGCGCACTTCACCCATGTGTGCGCACTTAATGCATGCATTTGTGCAGCTGTCCAAACATCAGCTGAGGCTCTGCCATGCCAATCAGCTGAGAGGATAAAGAACAGAAAACTGCAGGGGTGGGTGGGAAGGCCGATCCTGCACTTCTCTCTTCTTTCTCCTCTCAGCTGATCGTTGGAACTTTTTTTTTTAAACTTATTTATTTATTTAATTTGTTGGTCTTTTATACCGCCCTCTCTCCCAACGGGACTCGGGGCAGTGTACAGCCAGATAAAAATACAGTGAAAAATACAATGTTTAAAAGCAGTTAAAAAAGGATGGCTAGTAAATAAAAGCAATGGATGGCTAATAAATAAAAGCAATCAAAGATTAAAATTTAGAAATTAAAACCAATTAAAACCCTACAAAGAACTCTAGGCCAGACCGGCTTGATGGAATAAGTGGGTTTTCAATGCACGCCAGAAGGTCAAAAGGTCAGGGATGATCCTCATCTCCGGGGGTAATTCATTCCAGAGGGAAGGTGCTCCCAGAGAGAAGGCCTGCACCCTCGGGGTCGCCAGCCGTCCAGCCGGTGGCACCCCGAGGAGGCCCACCCTATGGGAGTGCACTGGCCGATGGGAGACTGATGGTGGCAGTAAGCCTGTCGGTTTGGCTGAACTTGTAGCAATTTTTGCTATCGGTTTGGCCAGTAGCATTTCACCACTGCTCTCTTACCACTCATTAAGGAAAACATCTGATAGTTGTCTTTGTCATTATCAAGACTTGTTCAGTGGAGGGAAATATGAAGCCAGGGAAATCCACCTGTTCAAAAACTATAAGGAAAGGAACAGAAGTTTACATTATTACTGTGGCAGAATAGGGTCTGGACATCAGGGCAACAGATTCTATGCTGGCATATTTCCCTGCTGGCTCAAGAACTGATGAATTTCACTTCAATGGTCTGTCTGTCTGTGCCCTAAATTGATTAAAACCCTCCTCTAAAAGGTCTGAAATAGCCACTTTGGACCTGATTTCAGTAGAACTCTGCTGTTTGTTAAAGCTGCACCACCTTTCTCAGGGTTCTGAAAAAACCTGAAGAAGGATGTCACTTCTGTAAGGAAGCTACTTATTAAAATTAAAGCAACTTTTAAAGGAGCTACGAGGAAAGAGATCAAAACTCATCCAAGATCCAAATAATTTTCAACAGTGCACAGCTCTATTTTTTTAATTTATTATATTTTATCATGTGTCATATGTACCTCCACCTGTTTTGCTTTGCCTTCTGTTGCATTTTTGAAAGTGGGCTTTTCTAATGCATACTGTTGTCTGCAGTCCAAAATAAACATTTTGCATGATTTTCTTTGACAAATGAAATTTGATCATTCTAAGAATCTGATTTGATTGGGAAAGGGTTGATTGTGAAATTGGCTAATGATATCACATACAGTATTTGCTCTTATGTGCAACATATACCGCAATTTAGTTATCCTACTTCAGGTAGTTTTCTGCAAAAAGCATCTTTCACTGTAATTGCTTTCATGGAAATGCCTTGGAGAAGTCATGGAAGAAAATTAGACCATTGCTTGGCATGAATTTTCAGGCTAAAATTATAAATTCAATTGCAAGAACATATTGGATTTGCTGGTAGTTGATCTAGCCATTAATTTCAACAAACATTGTATGGTTGTTGGTCCTGATCAACTTGTGTGAAGCACAATGTGTGATAGTAGTTAGATGAAAATGAGTGCTTCATATGCCTATCAACTTGATAAGAAAGCCTGTTTGGTGTAGTGGTTGAGGTATCTGGCAAGAAACCAGGAGATTGGGAGTTTTAGTCCTGCCATAGGTACAAAGCCAACTAGGTGATCTTGGGCTAGTCATCCTCTCTCAGACTTAGGAAGGAAGGGCAAACCACTTCTGAAATCTTGCCAAGATAAAATGTGGGATGTGTCACTAGGAGGTGACACTGACTAGAACAGGGTTCCCCAAACCAGGTCCATGGACCGCACGGGGCTGTGGCATGCCAGAAACGGAGCCAAGCAAACAAGCTGCATCTCCATCTGTGGGATGCAGGCAGCCCCCTCCGGTCCATAGAACAACCTCTCTCCATGGAACCAGTCCCTGGTTCCCAAAAGGTTGGAGGTGGGTAATGGACTAGACAACACAAGAGCAAACAATAAATACAAACTGAAGGTTAATCGCACCAAACTTGATTGCAGGAAATACGACTTCAGCAACAGAGTGGTCAATGTCTGGAATATTCTACCTGACTCTGTGGTTTCTTCCCCAAACTCCAAAAACTTTAACCTTACACTGTCTATTATTGACCTCACCCCTTTCCTAAGAGGTTTGTAGGGGGCGTGCATAAGCGCACCAACGTGCCTACCGTCCCTGTCCTATTGTTTCTTTTTTATTTTTCTTATATGTATCCATGTATTCATAACTATGTTTTTACTTATACCTATTATCTTGTAAGCAATTGACAAAATAAATAAATAAATAAATAAATAAATAGAAGACACAAACAAACAAGCAAAAGACATAGTTCATATTATCATTTCTTCAAAAAGATAGTCCATGCAGCAATTACAGTGAAACAATTATTTTGCAGAGCAGATTACTTATTTATTTCTACACAACTGCTCATGCAGAAATTTTTCTGGGACTGAGAATGGGTTTAATATAAACCACATGGCATTCAGCAGTTCCAAAAGAAAGGTGATTTGCATTGTTTTCAAAGTCAGCGGTGAAGTTCATTGTGTTACATTGTGCATGCTTGTTAATACCTTACATATTTGCATACATGTGTGCACATGCCTATCTAGCATGAAGCTCTTTCCACTTATCAAGAATAGTAATTACAGTATATGAACCCATCTGTAGAAATCTCTCTCTCTTATAGTACATGTATGTACCATCAACTGAGAGAAAAGTGAGAGAGGAAATAAGTTTCTTACTTAAAATGGGGTGATATAATTAATGTGAAATGTAACTCAGAGGTGAACAATGTGTACAAGATTTTTTTTTGTCAGTTTCCTCTGCTATATAAACCAATATGTCATCTGACCTATGAAGGATATGTGTTATGGGACCCATCTCCCTCACACAAATACGTGCTTGGTTCAACTACAGTTTCACTATGCTGAGGGCCAGGAACAAGTCTAGTAGGAAGCTGAAGAGAAGAACATTACAAAGTACATTGCATATTAATTTTGGAACAATATGCTGCTCAGGGAAGATCCTAATTGGGTTGAGCACAATTGAGTTTTCTTAGGAATGCTGCAGCAGAAGCTTTCTCCAAAACAGTTTTATTAAAATATTTTGATTTTAGAATCTCTTATCTCACTTTATTTATCTCGCCTTCCCTCTCTCCCACTTGTACATATTAATAGTGGTCATTCCCTTTCGTCTGTATCCTGAAATTTAGGGATATGTATGCTACACTACTTATGCTGGTTAACACAACTATTAGCACTTCAAAGTTCCATCCCAGCAATAGACACAATGTCAGAGGCTCCCTGGGAAAATCAAATGGGAATAGCCAGTGCCTGCTGTTGCTGTCCCTAAAGGAAGTAAATCCCCAATGGAATGAATGGAAGTACCTCAAGGCATTCATATTAGAGCAAAAGAAAATTAAACCACCAGTCTGATGATGAGGATGATGCTATCCATTCATGTCCGACTCTTCCAATCTTGGACTGCTTCTTTGAGTTGTTTTATGCTCTGGCTGCTGACAGCCAGGGGTAGTATTCAACCGGTTCAGACGAACTGGATGTTAAAGTTACACCTGGTTCATCGAACCCATATTTCAACTGACCGACTGGTCATGCCCACCCTTCCCTGACCCTCCCAGGAGTCTCCATATGGCCCATTTTCAATGGAGGGTCCATTGAATTTCAGGATCCGCGTGGACGCTCTGGGAGTGGGAAAAACTGTCTTCCAGAAGCCCAGAAATGGACCTGTTTCCAGTTCCAGAGGTCCTCCAGAGCCCAGGGGAGGCTGTTTTCACCCTCCCAGAGGCCCAGGGGAGGCCTCCAGACCTTTGGGAAGGTGAAAAACGGCCCTCCCGGAAAAACCGTAAGTTGCGAAATGGGCCTGTTTTCAGCTTCCGGTGGGCCTCTAGAGCCCAGGGGAGGCTGTTTTCACTCTCTCAGAGGCCTGGGGGAGGCCTCCAGACCTTTGGGAGGGTGAAGAACGGCCCTCCCAGAAGTACCAGAAGTTCCGAAATGGGCCTGTTTCTGGCTTCTGTTGGGCCTCTAGAGCCCGGGGAGGCCATTTTTGTTCTCCCAGAGACCTGGGGGAGGTGTCCAGACCCTTGGGAGGACGAAAACAGCCTCCCCTGGGCTCTGGAGGACCACCGGATGCCAGAAACAGGAAGTTCTGATAGGCCACACCCACCATGGCCACACTCATCCAGCAACTGGGCAGCGAACCTGTTGCTGGGGTTTTTGAATCCCACCAAAACTGGTGACAGTTTTGATGATGTCCAGCCATCATTTTTTTGGTGGTTCTTTTCTTTTCTTCCAAACATAATTGCTTTCTCTGGTGAATTCCCTCGCATTCAACCATTCCCTATCAAGTTCTCACCATCTGGGTTGGACTTCTGCTCCCACAATCTTGAGCCAAGATGGTAACGGAGAAGGTTACTGAAATTGTCATATTTAGTTCAATGGTGATTATGTTTTTCTTAGGATGTAACTTTTTTAAAAAGGAGATCCATGAATGCATTTCTTTGACTCGAATTTTATCCATGCAGAATTTTTATCAGAGAGGTATGGTAGCTTGCTTGGCTGCTGAGGCCCTTCTGGAACCCTTGGATTGACTGGGTATTCTAGCTGGATGTACATCCCTTCATTTGGAATGTGGATGTGTGTGCACACGCTTGTTTTTACACATGGATCTACTCTTCTGTGCATCTGGCTAAGAGTTCCTCCCAAGAAGGTGAAGTAATTCCTGGCTTCTGAAACAAAGACAGGCCCTCTCTTGTTTTTTAACTCCTTGCTCTTTTTGGCTGTGCAATGAGGCAACAGAGTCTTACATTAATAATTGGAAACGTGCGAAGCACATGGTTGATCCGATGCTTATTCTGAAAGGTCAATCTGGGACATTTATCATTTGGAAGTGTAATTGTTAGTTCTGGAAACAGATCTCCATCACAAAAAGTGTTATATCTTGGGAAATTTCTTTCATCTGTTAAAAGGGGCAAGATAGAATTCTAGTAATATCACAACTATGTGTATCTTCCTAGTGGTACAATGTGAAGAAATGATTCAAAGCAATTATTTTCTCAGATATTTTGTTAAGCAGACAATTCAGCTCCAGAGTTCTGTTTGATCTACTCTGGAAATTTTAATAGGAATGCTGGTTTTTGTCTTTCATTTGAATCTTTGATAATTTTCTTTTGTTCTTTCTGTATTCAATCATTTTGTATGCAATTATCTCTTCTTAAACTCTTCTGTGTTCTTGAAATGGAGCATTTTGCTATCTCTAGCAAAGGAAGACAAACCTAATCTAAAACTTTAGGAGGCCACTGCCAACATCTCTATTTTATGGAAGCCAAAATGCTATAAATTGGATGGAAGAACAACTTTGGATGTCAGTTTTAAGTCCCCAGAATATTATCATGGAAATAAATGAAGTTTTGTTTTTCCTGCTGCCCTGATACTACATATATTTATTTGGCAATAACTGTTATTTTGTCAGAAGGAGGTAATATATCTTTGGAAATAATATATATTAATAAAAGTTGGATACAATTTCCCATTCTGCCTTAGCACAATTTTAGCTCCTTTTAAAATGCTATGTATCAGAACTGTTATTCAGCCAGTTCTGACAGGTTCTGGAGAACCGGTAGCCAAAATTTTGAGTAGTTTGGAGAACTGGCAAATACCACCGCTGACTGACCCTACCCCCATCTATTCTCTGCCTCCCAAGTCCCAGCTGATCGGCTGGGTCTTCTTTTGCTGCCCTGCACAGGAGAATGGAGCTGGAAAGCAGGTTAATGGAGTGGGGTGGAAATGGGGATTTTGCAGTAACCTTCCCTTGCCATGCCCACCAAGCCATGCCACATTCACCAAGCCACGCCATGCCCACCAAGCCACTTCCACAGAATTGTTAATAAAAGAAACTGAATACCACCACTGCTATGTATGTCGAAGTAATGGTTTGCCAGTATCCTTCTTTGCTCTGGAATTACCTGGATATTTCTTAACAGAAGTACTATCATATCTAGCCAAAATCTGCTTAACTTCCAAGCCAGGTAACCTGGCCACGGACTGCCACCTGCTGCGGTCCAAAGCAAAAATGCAGATTGTAGATGGGGAATAAATTCTACAGGAAATAGACTTTATATATACCTGGATCCAAGTGTTAACTTTCATGTGCCTTTCTTGCAGATTTGCAGAAAAAAAGGAAGCATATTAATTGCATGTGGCAACTTCATTTATGAGAAACATATGTAAAAGTACCAGTATTAGTTAAGAAATAGTCTGTTTCATCAATTCCTGGTTGCAGAGAAGACAGTACAATCTACACAGTATATCCTCGTTTGGAACAAAAAGCAGTTTGGGGTATGTGTGTGTTGCATATTAATATTGCCAAGTGGTGCTTTCAGGAAGTACATGATTAATCAGAGCATCCTCCATCCATGTTTTGAAGCCTAAAGCTGAAACAGCCTTTAATTTAAGCTTTTAAACAAGTGTTTGTATAATAATAATAAAAAAAACCTCCAAGTTTCACCCTTGCACTTAAACTATCTTGCTAATCACCTTCTTTACATGTTATCTCAAGAATCTGGAACAATATGCTTAACGTATTAAAGACTTTGTATGCATACATGGGCACGCATGGGTTAATTTCACCGCCACCAGGCCTTGCTAGCTTTCTTGCTAAGGGAATGTTTATTTTATCCCAAGAAAATGCTTGCAAGGATCACTCAAATAATGTCCCTTCAGCAAGCCAGATCCACACCCAGAGAGGAAGTCAAGTACTCGGTGCTTGTGATGTGAACAGAAATGCCAGCTTAGCTTTTTGTGACAGGCGAAAGAACAAATCTCTAGCTGAAAGCAACAAGCTCCATAGCTTTAGACTCATTCATCCTTGAGCCTGCCAGAATGGCAGGAGTCTCAGGAGAGCCTTCTGTCTCATTCAGCAACTCTTTATAAATAAACAAATAAATAGGCCAGACTCCACTAACCCAACTGCCAACAGATAAAGACATTTCTCATTAGCTGGGCTTTTAAACTGACTTGTCTGCTCAAATCCATTGCAACTGGGGGGAGGGGCTCTTTTTCCTGAGGCATTTTGTCTCCTCTTTAAAACAGGATCTGCTTCGATTCTTTCAGGATAACACTGTGTTTTATTTTAATGCTATTATCATTGGCCCCCTTGAGCATTATTTATCTAAGGAAAATAAGATATGCATTGAATATATAAACAAGAGGAGTTTATTTTGGAGAGCAAATTAAGGAAATTACAGGCCTTCTGGATTTAGTATAATACAAAGATGGGATGGACAATACATACATACATACATACACAGACACACACACACATATATGTATTCGTAGATTTTCACGGGTACATGTATGCAGATCTTGGCGTGTTCGGGTCTTTTCCCATGTAACATTGAGAGTATCTTGGCAACATTTTGATGAGGTCCCACTCGCCATCTTCAGGCTAGTGCTTTCAGCTTCGTTCTTGTGAGAGCAAAGCGTGATCGGAGCTGCCGTCTCTCTATAAATACTAGTGGGGCGGTATGGTGTGCTGGCTCTGTTGTAAGCAGGCTGGTTGGCTGTGTTGTTATTTCTTGATTGATTGATGGAGTTGATGTTTGCAGACTGGTTGGCTTTTTCGTAAGAACATGTGTGGCTGATGTATTGGCTCTGTGTCTATCAGCCTCCTGTGTTGTAACAACCTGGGTAATGGGCTATGTGATGACCTTCTGAGTTCTATTGTTGTGACATTCTGGGTCTTGTGCTGTAATCTCCTGGATCATTGGCTGTGTTGTAACATCCTGAGGTTTTGTGCTGTAACCTCCTGAGTTCCGTGATGTGATATTCTGAGAGGGTGGCTGTGATGCAACATTCTGGGCTTTGGTTTGGCTTTGAGTTTGTACGTGGCATGTGTCAGTTTGCTTGGTTTGGGGGTCGGGATGTGTGGCAGCTGGTGATGTAGCCGTGGTCTGGTTTCTGGATGGTGGTTGCCTTTTGTCTATGGGATGGGTTTGGGTTTGAATCTGGTGAGGGAGATTGGTGGTGGTGTCATGTGTTGTTTTGGGTCTGGTGTTGGTTTTCATGGCTGGGATTCGTTTGTTGATAAGGGCTAGTTTCCAGATGTCTGGTAGGTGGGAGTTATCGTCCCGTTTATTCATGTTATAGGGGTATTTCTCTATTTCGATGGCTTCCCTGATTATTCTCAAGAGAGAATAATCAACTTCATCAACCAATCAAGAAATAACAACACAGCCAACCAGCCCACTTACAACAAACATACATACACACACACATTTTACAGGGGTGGGCTGCTGCAGTTTGGAGAATCCCCAAATCCCACCCCTCCCCTCCTCCCAGGAGTCAAGATGCAGGTAAGTGCAGGGCGTGCACGGAGTCTTGGGAAGGGCAAAGAATGAGCCTCCTGAAAGTTCGGGATGGCAGGAAATGGGCCCGTTTCTGCCTTCCAGAGTCCAGGGAATGTTTTCACCCTCCTGGAGACTTGAGGAAAGCCTTTGAAGTCCAGGGAGGGAAAAAATGCTTCCCCCACCGCGATGCAAGAGGCCGACTAGGCCATGCCCACCATGGCCATACCCACCCAGAGACTGGGCAAAGAACCCTTTGCTAAAACTTTTGAAGCCCACCCCTTACAAAAAAGGATTATTACTAGAAATTGTAAGTTCTCTAAAATAGATGTCACCAACTCCCCTGGCTTGCTGGGAACTGGACCGCGCAAGTGACAAGTGAGCACGCGAAGCTTTTTTGCACATGCGCAGGAGCTAGATTGTGCACGCAAAACCATCCCTTTCCCTCTTCTGCTAATGCTGATGTTCCACAGCACCAAAAGTTTTGGGGACCACTGCTCTAAAGTATCCATGCTTTTTAGAATATTAGAAAATAGGAGTGATGAACAATTGGGAATTCCAAAAGATATGTTTTTTTTCCTGCCACAACTCTCTTTTTTTATATGTATTAGAAAATTTAAATTTTATTTGTTTCACAATTGATATGACTGCCCATCTGTGACTCTGCGAGCAATGTACAACAATTAAGTAAAACTACACAACTATGTTAAAAAAAATCATTAAAAACATAAAACGATCGTTATTAAAAATAAAAAAGGCACAGCAGAGAGTGAATATTAATTGCAATGGAGCCATCTTAGAAAGTCACCAATCACCTGGGAACCTCAGATACAATGTCCTAGCCAGGTCTTGAGGGATTTCCAGAGAACAACTAAAGATGAGGCTAACCTCAGTTGCGGGTTGGGTGGATAGAAAATGTTCTACAATGGGTCCCCAAACCTGGCAACTTTAAGACTTGTGGACTTCAACTCCCACAATTCTCCAGCCAGCATAGCTTAATATACAATGGCGCAGTAGGTAAAGTGCAGTATTGAAGGCAAACTCGACCCACAGCCTGGAGTTTGAACCTGACTGGCTCAAGGTTGACTCAGCCTTCCATTCTTCTGAAGTAGTAAAATAAGGACACAGTCTGTTGGGAGTAATATGCAAGTAAACTGCTCCAAGACTTCTGGACAGCTCTAATGGGGTGGTCTATAGGCCTACATGCTGTTGCTATTGGTATTTCCTCTTCTAAAGAACCTCTTCTCAAGTGATGATATTGCTTGAAATTTCTCAGGTGGACACAGAAATGACATACTTTTCCAAATCCACAGATTACTCAGTTATCTATTCTTATACAGAAACAAAGGTCTTGGCTCAGAATCACTCTACCTCCAAATGCCCATCTGAGGGAAGACTGCTTAAAAAAAAGGTGCATATACAGAACAAATACAAAAAAAGTTTTTTTTTTAAAGAATATGACAGATGGGTAAAGTGGATAGGGTTGAATGATGATTGAATCCATGGGAAATAGAGACTCTTGGTAGAGACTGAGTCAGCCATTCCTGGTTAGAACTCTGCATTGTCCCAAGAGTCTAATCTGAAGGTTGGTAAATTGCCACAAATGAAAAAAAATATGCAGAAAACATTTAAGAATAATTTATTGATGGCAACGAGCTTTTCAAAAGAATTTTGAACTCATCTGCTATTTCTGGAGATTTGCAAAAAACAAAAACCAAAAGGAGAAAATAGGAGATGGTTTCTCCCTTAGCTTTTCAGACAGAGTATGTCATTAGTTACAGCCCAGTTGCTATTTTGAAAACCTTCAGGGCAGAAAGGGAGATTTATGGGCTGATCAGTTTTACATTATTAACATCTGTGCAAATTTTAGAAGTCCATATGACGAGACCTCCAGAAGGACTCTGTCCAGGGAAAGTGATTGTCTGGAAAAATAAATGATGGCTAAGCGCTGTGGTATTCTGCAAATAAAAGTTTGCACAATCTAAGGGTCCTCCTGGACTCATGGCTCTTCCTTGAAGAGCAGGTGCCATCTGGGCTTTGGAGGGCTTCTGCAAACCCCTATCTTGTGCACAAATTGTTCCCATGTCTTGGCTGAGAGGTCCTAATCACAAGCATTCATGCCTTTGACACCTCTTCTTTTGATCAATGCAGTGTGCTCTCCCTCACTGTTAGCAGCTTTTTATATCAGAATCATTCAGTCACCTCTAATAATCTGTACACATTAGGGCAGTTAGACAGACGAGCATTGCAAAACATGTTAGTCACCTCTCCACTAAGTGAGGAGAACCATCTGAATTCTTCATAAGGCTCTTTGTGCCTGCTTTGAAAGCTGTACCCAGTAGCTGAGATAGGCATTTGCACGCACATACTATGCTCCTGCTGGGATCATCAGCAGAGCGGAGTGGCTTGGTACACCTCACCCCCACATACACATATGTGCAAACAACAAGGGACAGCTTGGGAGCAGCTGTGTGAACCTTTTGGAGGACCTCTGCATCTCTAGCAGATGACCATGCAGCTATTGTTTGAAGACAATAGCTGCAACTTACTACAATGTGGTATTTTGTCCTAACTGGTTGATACTCATTCACTTAGAAAGGGGCTTTGTGGATATATAATAATTTCTATGATGATGATTATTTGATGACCATGAAGTCTGGAAGGAAGCTTTGTCGTCCTCTTCAATCAGTTGGGTTTCCAGAGTAGGCAGCCCTCTTTTGGAACAAGGATATGAGAGGGGTAATAAACACTGGCTTCTCCTGCAACTTAATTGAAAAAATCTCTGCCAAGTTCAGTTCCCTTTCAAGGACTTTTTATACCAGTGCTAGAACAGCCAAATCAATGGAGAAGACAATAGAGTTTGCTTTGTTTATGGCCTGAGGAGAATTTTCCAGAAAACGGCAGTGTTTTGTTAAAGTGCATTGGCCACAAAGTTCAAACAAAGTACACGGCTGGGATTATTTCATGTATTTAAATTTTTGTGAGAACAAAAAGTTACATGGCCCGTGTATATAATATTTAGCTTGAGATGAAGACATGCAGTCACATCAGTTGTATTTGAAGTAATGCTTCCAAGGATTGGAAGCATTACTTTCACAGTTACACCCTTCAACCTCCAACACCAATGGCCTGGTTGCCAAGAACATTTCTAATGTTATAAATGAGCTGATTAAGAAAAACAACCTGTAATTGATATATGTGGCAGTGAGGTTCATTGCTGAACAGTCATAAAGTGGATTTTTATTGGAGCTGGCAGAATCGCTGAAGTTTCCCTCAGTGTACAATGCAACGGATTTGAACATGACAATTAGGGCACATTTGACTGTGTGAATCCATTGTTCCAGTCTTCTGCAGTAACTCCATACCCAGAAATATAAGCTACCATAGGAAATGATACATTAGAAACCCAGGCATTCCATCAACAATTATGCTTAGGGCACAAAATCATATGCATTCAAACATAATTAAAATACTAAAAAAAAACTGTAGAAAAAACAGACACCATGCACCCAGGAACCAAAGATTATAGTTATTTTATTCTGTCAAGAAATTCATGGTGCACACAGGGAGAAAAACCATTTTCCACTTCTGCATCTACAAAATTGTGCAGCTGGGTAATAAATAACCACTTTTTAAAATAAAACTGCATTCCTGAGCAAGAAGGTAATAGATGTCTTAAAGCAAAACCTACATGAAAATGCAGCAAAGCACTTGCTTTTCCTACAGGTGATAGAAGAGCAGAGATCAAAAAGTGAATTGTGTAGAAGTGGAAGGAGCAAGTTGGCAAGATTCATGAAGGTTCCTTAGCTGGGATATGGAATTGAACAAAACCTTTTCCAGTCTACCTTCTTCTGCTCAAAATTCCAATAAGCCGTCTATTTGGGAAACAAAATGTTTATGAGAGTTGCATAAAAAAGCAATAATTTCCCCTCTGAAACAGACGCTATTTACTCTTCCCACCCGCACATTCTTTCCATAACCATGATGCAGCTTCTCCTTCTCGGTGTGCCCATCTTCACACATTCTTTCTCCAAAGCTGGATCAGAACAAGGATACAACAAATGCCAAATATATTATGATTCAGTTTTTAAAAAGCTCCAAGATTCATAGGCATTTTGGGCTGTGCCCAGAAGAGGGCACTAAGACTCAATATAAAACACCTGAGCAATGAACACAAATTGTGTGTGTGTGTGTGTGTGTGTGTGTGTGTGTCCGTCCGTTCTATGGATTGTCAGTTGCAGAACCTCATGTTGATAGCCAGGTGTTTTTTTGCAAAAGGATGAGTTGTCAGGTTAGAGTTGTTGCTTCTATGTTAATTAGATCAGATAGCATGATGATAAATTATTTGCCAAGTTTTATAATTATTTTTACTATTATTATCAGCACAAATCAATCCACTGCAGGTTGGAGATCTCTGCTTTAAAGATTATGAGCTATAAACCTCCTTGCTGATCTAGGATAGGCTGGTAGACAATTGTTTTTTCTATTTCCCTTTCTGGAGCTGAGAATGTCTGGTTCAAAGTCACACAGGCACACAAACACAATCACATCTAGGTGTGAGCAATATATACTGTAACTTAAAATGTAATGCAGGGGAGAAATATTAATGGTGGCTGGTTTGAGCTCTTACTAGCAAAAGAGCACATGATATATAGACTACTGTACTGCTATATCATATTCAGAAAAAGATCCTTCTTTAGCCTTTACCACAACCCTTCTAATATGAGTTTACCTGAAACTTCTGTCATTTTCAGTAGTCATATCGGACAGACCCCAGGTTGGGGAAGCCCAATAAAGAGCAACTATGGCAGTGGAGGAACTACATCATTCAGAAGGCAAGTGGACAGATTTAGCCAAACATTCGCACAAGAAGACATCAACATGCATTGACTAGATTTTATAGGGAGACATCCCATCTGACATATAGTGATATAATACAAGTAAGAAGAGTGCTTCAATAGAAGAAGAAAAAATATAATGTGATATGAAGAGTCGAGAAGATGAATGAGCAACCATCATAGGCAAACCTACCTATTATATACTGAGCTGTGGTGGTGCAGTGGTTAAAGTCCGTGGTGGGGTTAATTTTTTTATACTGGTTCTGTGGGCGTGGCTTGATGCTCATAGCAGGCGAAGGATGCTGCAAAATCTCCATTTCCTCCCCATTCCTGGGAGAAGGTTACTGTTAAATCCCATTTCCTCCCCACCCCATTAACCTGCTTTCCAGCTCTGTTCTCCTATTCAGGGCAACAAAAGAAGACCCAAGCCAATCAGCTGGGACTCGGGAGGCAGAGAATGGATGGGGGCAGGGCCAGTCAGAGGTGGTATTTGCTGGTTCTCTGAACTACTCAAAATTTCCACTACTGGTTCTCCAGAACTGGTCAGAACTTGCCGAATACCACCTCTGATTAGAGTGCAGTATTGCAGACTACTTCTGCTGCCTGCTGCCTGCCTGCAATTTGGCAGTTCAAATCTCATCAGGCTCAAAGTTGACTCAGCCTTCCATCCTTCCGAGGTCGGTAGGACCCAGATTGTTGGGGGCAATATGCTGACTCTGTAAAACCTCTTAGAGAGGGCTGTAAAGCACTGTAAAGCGGTATATAAGTCTAAGTGCTATTGCTAATACATTGAATGTAGTGAGAAAAAAAAGAGAGCTTCCTTCTTATATAACAGTGTGATCTGTGACTTCAGAGAGAAACCTGATTTTTGGATCAATATTCCAGCTATGCATGTTTTGCATGCATAAAAAGTCCTTCCACCATCACCACTGGAAGAAGAATTTCTCAGCCCAATAGAGAATTAGGCAACACAAGGACTTCTGCCTGGTTGTATTAGCAATAGCAATAACACTTAGACTTATATACTGGTTTATAGTGTTTTACAGCCCTCTCTAAGCAGTTTCACAGAGTTGAATTTATTGCCCCCAACAATCTGGGTCCTCATTTTACCCACCTCGGAAGGATGGAAGGCTGAGTCAACCTTGAGACTGGTGGGATTTGAGCTGCCAAATTGCAGGCAGCCAATAGCAGTACAGCGCTCTAACCACTGTGCCACCAGTTATATATTCCTATAATCCTGCTTAGAATCTGGCTGACATAGTGCTAAAATGCTTAATATGTGGCCTGAAAAATAAAGCCTCCTTTAAGGAGATTCTTGAAGTTTACATGATCATTATCAGAGGCATGTTGTGATTTTGATTAACAGTATTGGAAATGCCAATACCTTTTTCTGTGGTGTTTTCCTTCCCTCCAATTTCCCAGCCTAACCTAAAGCCTATGGTAAAGTATCCCATCCAAGTATTAATCAGGTCCAAAATTCTTTTGTCTTTTGTAGGTCAGGTTAAATATAGTTTGACTTTCTTGAAATAAGTATTCTCTCCACACCCATTTGCTGCATTGTCCAAGGATCAAAATAAACCTTGCCTAAATAGATTCAGTTTGTTTTCTATGCCTTAAATTTTTCATAACCATTTATATTTCTCCTCTTTCTCAGCTGTGCTGCTTGCAATAGTTAATCCAACCATTTTAGAGATGGTTCTATAGAAAGCCAGCCAGGATATGCTCATTTTTGTTTACCAATTCTCTGATGAGGTCAATCAGAGCTTTTAGAAGCTTTTCTCCTGCTAAGTCTTCAAATATGGCATTGCTTATTGCTTGCTTGGGTTAGATTGTGTAAGCAAGTTTGAAAGCGTGTGGCCCTAGACTGCCAGGGATCTGTCCCACATTAGACAATGAGATCACATTACTCCACTTGAGCAAAAGGATGGTGTCTGATTATGAAGAGAAGGTGGTTTATAGTTGTTGTTTTTTTGCCTCTGACACTGTGTGGTCCTTCCCTAAGTATCACTTCATTCTGCACTCCAGTCAGCTCCTTTGATAGCATTTCAAGTTAGTGGTTGGCATTTGCCACATACAAATCCACAAAGGCAAAAGAACATAGGAGAAATCATACTGCTTTGAAGTATGTGCAATTTTGATCTTACTTCCCAGAATGATACAGATATTCTAATTTGGGAGTCCCCTGATTTGTTTCATCCAATTTGCTTTTCACAAGTTAATGCTCAGGGGATGATGAATAGCAGTTTTCCACTTGGAATTCTGGGATTAGTAGTTACAGAAACTGGTGAGATCCCCTAGGCATGGAGAGAACCTTTTTGCATCCTCTCTTTCCCATACCCCAAAGTCAGTTTCGGGCCATATTACTTAATAAAAGTGGAAGTTTGGGCCATAGCATCTTATTTGCCTCATTTAAAAAAAAACTTGCAGTCATGTTTGCCTGAAACCTTGAACTTGTGCCTCTGTTCAATGATCAACAATCAAATTTTGATGCTTGTTTTGTTTTGACAAAAAGTCAGGATGTCCACCATGATGACACAGGTCCCAGCACCCTTTTGCATGTGATTATGGGTGAGGTGTAAAAAGAGCATTTATGATCATATACTCATATCCACTATCTTGAATTGATTACTCCTGTCCCCATGGAGCTCCCCCCATGGATCTGCTCCATGGGGAGGGGGAGGAATCAATTCAAGATGGTGGATGTAATCAGGGGTGGGATTCAATTTTTTTTAACAACCAGTTCTGTGGGCGTGGCTTAGGTTGTGGGTGTGGCTTAGTGGTCATGTTATTGGCTGGGCGTGGCCAACTCAATATCACTCACATCGAGACACACATCTCCTCGCCTGGCCTTTCATGACTGTAGGGATGCTGCAACAGTCGTAAGTGTGAAAAATGGTCATAAGTCACTTTTTTCAGTGCCATTGTAACTTTGAATGGTCATTCCACACGAGCAAAGTACCAGCAAAGGAGGGGAAAAAAACTCCAGAGAAGTTCCAGGTACATCTAGTCCTGCCAAGAATGTAATAAGGGTTAACAGAGAGGCAGTTTCTGTAAGCAACACCAGAATGTTTCCTTCCTGCCTTCCTTACAGGATTAGGCCAGTAATTTCTTCTAACAACCGGTTCTCCCAACTGCTTATAATGTTAACAACCGGTTCTAGCGAATAGGTGTGAACTGGTAGAATTCCCACCCCTGGATGTAATCATATCCCGTACATATCCATCGCTATGCTGCAGACAAGAAGCTGAGAGGTGTCAGTATCCCATTGGGCTGTGCTTGCTGATAATTCTGGGAATTGTAATCCCAAACTATCAGAGGGCATCTGACTGGAAAGAATGTGGTGCAACTTGCAGATCTTTTGGATTGGAAAAAAACAATTTGAATAAAATAACTTCTAAACCTCATATCAGATTGAACATTTGTTTCTTCTTGAGACCATAGCCAAGTACAAAAAAAAGCAACAACAAAAAAAGAGATTCATGGTTGATTTCTATCTATAGGGATTTTTGTCTATAGTCTACAGTCAATTCACTGAAATCATAGACCTAACTCAATTTGTGTCTAATTTGTTTTCAATGAGTCTAGTCTAAATATGATTAAGTTGTTTCCAATATTACAACCAACCACTTGATTTTTTTTTAAAGTTGAGTTTAGTCTACATGCCTTTAAAAGGCTTTAAGCTTTGTTTCCCATGGTTTGTTTTTTTGACATCGAGCACAATCAAAGCCTTTGGTGGTGATTGTTTTAGAGGAAACTTTTACAGGCTTGAATTAAATATTTCATTCTCACCCGAATGCAGTGTGCAGTTGGAACACAATAGGATGTAGGGAAAGGATATGTTTCCTGACAACTGATTCATATTAAGGATTGTATATGCAATGCAAGTTGCATGTACTCATATGAAAAGTGCATTATATCAGCTTACGCTTCTATCAAATTATAACTTTCCCCAAAACAGCTGTTATGCTTCAAGAATTAGAATCCCACATTTGAGCTTTGGCACTTATCTTGGTTGCTCATCCCAAGGCATCCAAACAGAACAGATTTCTCAAAAGCAAATGCTTAATCTTCATTAGAACCAATAATTTCAACAAAGAATGCTGTTCTGAAAATTATGCTTTCTTCCACATCAGTAGTGCAAGTAACTGTTTTGGTCATCACAACCCTGGTTTAAAACCAGAATTTCTTTACAATGGAAAAAAAGGCAAAGCTAGTAAACTTCCAGAAGTTCATGGGCATGAGACACTACAGATAGTCCTCAACTTACAACATTTCATTTAGTGACCGTTTGAAGTTACGTCACTGAAAAAAATGACTCATGACAATTTTTTCTACTTACGACTATTGCAGCATCTCCTCCATGATCACGTGATCAAACTGAGGCAATTTACTCATATTTATGATGGTTGCAGGGTCCTGGAAGTTATGTGACCATCTTTTGAGACCTTCTGACAAGCAAAATCAATGAGAAAGCCAGATTCACTTAACAACCATGTTACTAACTTAACAACCGCAGTGATTCACTTAATAAATGTAGCAAAGAAAGGTCATAAGATGGGATAAAAGTCACTTAACAACTATCTCACTTAGCAACATAAATTTGGGGCTCAATTATGGTTGTAATTCAAGGACTACCTGTAGATCTGGGAAATTGCTGTGGTATCAGAGATGATGCTTTTTATCTGGTGCTGTTTTTCTTTTCCTGTAGTTTAAAGCTGTTACGACAATATATTAGGAAAGTGAATCCAGAGACTAATGGCAGTGCTAGGTTGTGACCAGGGGTGGGCTTCAAAAATTTTAGCAAGTTCTCTCCCCGGTTGCTGGGTGGGCATGGCCATGGTGGGCGTGGCCTAGTCGGCCTCCTGTACCATGGAGTTGGAGTGTTTTTGCCCTCCCCAGGCTCTGGAAGCTTTTTTCAAGCCTCTGGGAGGGCAAAAATGGCCTCCCCAGGCTCCGGAGGCCCCCTGGGCCTGTTTCCGGCATTCCTGAACTTTCCGTAGGCTGTTTTTTTGCCCTCCCCAAGCCTCTGTGCGTGCCCTTCACTTAGCTGCATCCAAAATGAGCTGCATGGGGATTCCTGGGAGGGGCAGAGGGGGTGGGCATTGGAGGTTCTGTGAACTGCACAGAATCTTAGCTAGGGGTTTGCCCAAACCCCTGCAAACCCCCAGCAGCCCACCCCTGGTTGTGACATAAATTTCAACAATAGTGGCTTCCAGTGGTGGTAATCAAAAACTTTTACTACCGGTTCTGTGGGTGTGGCTTGGTGGGCGTGGCCATGTGACTGGGTGGGCATGGCTTTTCTTTTTTGCAGTCCCCACCCATTTTTGGGAGCTTCTTAGCCACAGAGGAGCAACTGGGGGGGCGTTTTTGCTTCCCTAAGGCTCCTCTGGGGCTCAGGAAGAAAAAAACAGAGCAAGGGAGGAGCATGCAGCACTCCTCCAAGCTCTGTTTTGGGAGCTTCCTAGCCTTGGAGAAGCCTTTGGGGGGGCGTTTTTGCTCCCCTAAGGCTCCTCTGGAGCTCTGGAAGGCAAAAAATGGAGGGGGGGGCTGAGCTCCTCCCTCCATTTTTTGCCTTCCTGGGCCTCAGCAAGGGGAATCCCAGCACAGCTGATCTTATCTACAGCTGATTGTCGGGAGGGGAAAAAAAAGAAAGAAATACATTAGGCGAATGTCAGGCAGACAGGTGGGGAATGTCAGGCAGGCGGGCTGGGTGAGCGAGCATCAGGCAGGAGGGCGACCCGGTGGGGGGCGTGGCCAGCCAGAACTTACTACCAGTTCGGCGACCCACACCAAATTCTTGCTACCGGTTCATTCGATCTATTGCGAACCGGCTGAATATCACCACTGGTGGCCCCCTAGAAGGATCAGGACAAGCACCTGAGGTAAGTGGAGGTGGGTGGACCTCTGGCAGATTGTAGTAGGCCTGATGCGTAAAACATCAAGCAGACCAGGCATCGACTCGGAGATATGTTACTTGCCGATTCTTGAATATTGGTGACTTTGCATCACAGACTCTCTCTCAGCCCAGCCCACCTCACAGGGTGATTGTTGTGTGGAAAATAGGAGGAGAGGCCATTGTATGTAGTACCTTGAGTTATACAAAGTAAAGGAAAAATGTTAATGAACACATAAAATGTCGAGGCAGCAAGATGGAGCTCATCAACTAGGTGCTTTCACTGGGGCTCCCAGCACAGCTTTTGAGGTCTCAAGTACTATACCTACCAAATCTGGAGATTTGGTTCAAATGAATTCATTTCAGCTGTGTGATTTTTCTCTCTTAAAAAAAAAGGCTGAAAGGCATATTGAACATCTGGTAGGCTTAAATATACTTATTTTGACTTTTAACAATTCTCTGGGATTGAAGAATGTATCACATGAGACCAATTATAAGCAAACTTAAGCCCATAATGGAATCCAGTCACTCTTTTTATAAAAAGGATACAGGAAAGATTCAGAGAGCTATTAAGTTTTCCTCCTCTGAAATAGGTTACTTGAAAGACCTCAGTTTTACTGTTCAGACCAATAAAATCCAGGATAGTTGGCAAACATGTTCACATCTACAGATATTTAGAATAATATCTGTAGCATCAATAGTCTGGCAGTTCTGTTTAGAAAACAGCAGGCCCATATTTTTTTTAAGGCTGATATTCTCATTTCTCTCAACTTGGTCCAGAAAAAAAATGGTCTGGATTGAAGGAACATTTTACAGTCATTTGGAATAATGTATGGAATGGGTTGAAATGTCCTAAAACCTGTTTACGAGAGACAACTTACTAGGTGTGACTCAAATATTTTCTGCATTTAGTTGCCGTGTTGCTGTATTATATTTTTCACAAAAAGTAAACCAAGCCACTGTAAATGGACATTTCTTCAAGAAAATAATGAAAGCAGGAGAAAGAGGAGGAAATTGGGAAAAGGAAGGAGAAAGAGAGAATGGGGTGAGGTGGGGAGGAGAATGAATAAACTTATGGAAAAGAAGAAGATTGTATACACTTTACTTTTCCATAATGCCTGGTGATCAGAACAGAATGGGACACATCCATATGAGAAAGAAAAAAACTATTACTGCCACCATTGGAAGCATAAGTTTTAAAATGACAACTGCCCCCTCTGTAGTTACATGATTGAATGTCAAATGCTGGGCACCACAGCCATATTTATGGCAATTTGCCATGTCCCATGGTCCCATGACTGACCCAATTTTGTGATGGTTGTGAAGCAAATCCGTAGTCCTTAAGCAAAAGATGCAGTCATTAAGCAAACCTGTGGCTTCTCTATGGGTGTAGTTTTATCGAAAACTGGCAGTAAGTACTGGCTTTCAACAAAACCATCATAAAACATGTGACAACAGGATACCACAAATGTCTGTGTGTTACCAAACTCCCAAAGTCCAGTCCTGTAACTGCAGAGGAGGCTTGACCATTGAAACTTCAAGTCTAGGTTAAAAATCCTCTTTTTCAGACTGGTCCCAACTTTGAATGGTTGCTAAGTGACGTATTTGATAACAAGTTGCATCTCTGTGTGTTTATTCAATTTCCTAGGGAGAAAGGGGCAGAGATATAACATCTGAAGAAACCTGATAATTAATGTCAAGTGTTTATTTAATGTGTGTTAGGAATCTATTCACCAATTAATTGGGTTGGCAATATATAAACCAACAATGTATGTTTGTAGCTTTAAGACAAAAATCACTGTATTGATTTATACTATATTCCAATTGGTTGATTATATTGCAAATTACCATAAGAGGGAGCTAGAGATTATAGCTTGCTCTCTCTGACATTCTGTTGCTATCTAAGGTTCTCTGTTGTATTTATGCTGTGCTTATACTTTGATATCTTTGTTTACTGTAAATGACAAAGGCAACCGGTAAGAAGACTTTGTAATTGGATATTTTTTGGACTGTTAAACATATATGACCTGGACTGTTTATTGGACTGTGCTATTTCTTAAAGTAAACTTTAACTCAATTTAAGTGTATCTGTGTGTGTGGCTGAATAATTATTAATAACTATTTTTATAAACATTTCCATGTGCATATCCTTGTTACTCAAGGGTTATTCTGTACATATCATAACAATGTATGCTTTTTCTCTCTCTTTGTTGTTGTTGTTGTTCCGTCACTAAATCGGGTCTAACTCTTTGCAATCCCATGGGTGATGGCATGCCAAGCCCTCTGTCCCCCCATCTCTCTGAGTCTGCCCAAACTCATGCTCACTGCTTTGATGACCCTATTTAACCATCTCATCCTCTGCAATCCCTTTCTCATTTTGCCTTCAGTCTTTTCCAACATCAGGGCCTTTTCCAATGATTCCCCTCTTCCCATTAGGTGGCCAAAGTATTTGACCTTCACCTTCAGTAGCTGATCCTTCCAAAGGACAGTCGGGGTTGATTTCCTTAAGGATCGACTGGTTTGATCTCCTTGCAATCCAGGGGACTCTCAAGCCTCTTCTCCAGCATCAATTCTTTGGCACCCAGCTTTCCTTATGGTTCTTTTTGCCCTTAGAGAAAAATGTATGGTTTTGCTTTTGTCCTTTGATTCTCAGTCATCAAGGCCAAAGGTATCCCAAAGATGCTTTTTCTAGAGGCAACTGGACTTTCTGGTTTTTCTTGGGAGACGTTTTGATTCTCATCCAAGAAGGTTCTTCAGCTCTGACTGGATGAGCTGAAGAAGTTTCTTGGTTGAGAAGCGAAACGTCTTCAAAGAAAAACAAGGAAGTCCAGTTGCCTCTTGAAAGATAATCTTTGGGATTTTCCCTTCTTTCTTTTTCACGTTATCTTCTTTTCCTTAATCCTCCTCACAAAGCAAGCTTTGGCCTTCCACCACAATTAGATTTCCTTTCCTCTTGGCTTTACTTCTCACCAGAGGAGAGCAGCATGACAGCATTCCATGTTTCCATCCATCTCCTCTCTTCTTCTCAGCCAATTCAGCTACATTTAGGGTTGTTTCTTTTCTTTTTTTACTATGCAACATTTGAGGCAAATGAGCATGAATAAATGAATGGATGATATATTTATAATAAATCTTGGTTCTCATTAGATCATTTTGGACAAGAAAGAAATTAAAATTGCTATAAAATCCAGAAAGCGGGTACAAGTTCAAATATTCAGTCACTATGAGTTATTTTTTTTTTTGGATGTTTTATGAGATTTTCTTTAAAATTTCAAGTGGTAAATATTGCATTTGAATTGTTACATGTTTTGTAGAATAAAACAAATGTAAAAACCACTTTAAAATTAATCTAAGTGTAATAATGAAAAATTAACATATAAGAAAAAATTAGCAATTTAAATATCCTCAAAAGCTAGGAAACGTGTCAACATGAGTTGGTAACGCAAAGAGAAGCAGCTGGAAATAAACTCTAATTGCCCCAGAATTTTTAATAATATCAATTATTAAACAGATCCAACTCTTAGAACTAGCAAACAAAAATTTGAAAATGAAGATTTTTAAAAAAAGGATTATGAAAAGTTAAGTTTTTTAAATTTTCTCTTTGATTGTTCTTTTGATTAATTCTACATCCTTGGCCAAATAAATCATTGAAACAATTTTGCTACATTTCATGCCATTACATTCATAATAAATTTGGCTCACTTCTCCAAAAGAAAGTCAAAATATATAATTGATGTTTTGAAACTTAGCTAATTCAGGTGAAATGAGGCCTCCTTATGTCCCTAGGCTATTAAAACAAAGCTTGATAGAAAAATTGATGGATGACTGAAGATGACACCACCAACCTGTTATGACTGGAAACCAACCCCTAAGCAGTTGTAGCAGCTGCTGTTGCTGAATGTGTATACTTCAGAATTTCTCAATAAAAACCTGTGTTTTGTTTGATATTTACAGAGACATCTGATTGTTGAAAGAACCTTATGAGATAAATGTGAATATGAGCTCCTTTTCATCCCAACAGTGGATTGCAATGAATTCATAAGGGGAAAATTAGTATGTACTGACTATATTGCAGAGCTGGCTACCAGATCTAGGTTGAGAAAAAACAAAACAAAACCAGATTGCTATTAATGTACATACATGGCAGCAAAGACAGAAAATTCTCTTTGCTGCCATCTAATGGTCATGCTGTGTTGTACAACCCAATCTTCTGCCTGCTGACTTCAACCATACGTCATTCTATTCTCTATTATTTGATTGGCCTCCAATGTACAGCACACCAAGCTGTTTGTTTGTTTGTTGTTTTTGAAACCTAAATGATTCAGCAACAGCAAAACAAGGCAAACAGAATATTTGTCTGCAGTAACAGTTACAAAATCATGGGAAGTAATAATCTTGCTTTGTTGGTCAGATCCCATCAGAAATATTGTATCCAATTTGGAAAACACTGGTACAGATCATTTATAGATGATCATCAAGGATGAGATGGAAATTAAAAATTATGATTTATGAAGAAAAAGCCAAGGAACCGGGAGAGTTTGGCTTTTAGAAGAGTCAAGTGGGTTATAATAGTGTTCTTCAAGAGTCTGAATTATTCCATACTGTATAAAGAAGCTGGCATCATGCTCACTTTCATTCCTGAACATATGAAATAATAGATCTAAATTACAGGAAAGAAAATGGCAGAGGAGTGTTAGAAAAAAGTGCTCTAACAATAATAGTATGACAATAGTAGTAATAATAATAGTCAACAGAGGGAATAGTATCCCTAGAACTAAGGAGAAATTTCCTGACAGAACTGACAGAACAATTAATCAGTGAAACAACTTGCTTGCAGAAGTTGTGGGAGCTCCAATATTGGAGGTTTTAAGAAAAGACTGGACAACCATTTATCTGAAATGTCTCCTGCTTGAGCAGGGTGATGGATTAGAAATCCTCCAAGGACTCTTTGAATTCTAACAGATAACAGATAATCAGAGTTGGAAAGGACCTTGTAGGTCATCTAGTCCAACCCCCCACCCAAGCAGGAGACCCTACACCATTTCTGACAAATGGCAGTCCAATCTCTTGAAAGTCTCAAGTGATGGCGCTCCCACAACTTCCAAGGGCAAGCTGTTCCATTGGTTGATTGTTCTCACTGTCAGAAAGTTTCTCCTTATTTCCAGATCGAATCTCTCCTTCTTCAGTTTCCATCCATTATTCCTTGTCTGGCCTACAGGAGCTTTAGAAAATAGCTTGACCCCTTCCTCTCTGTGGCAGCCCCTCAAATATTGGAAGACTGCTATCATGTCTCCCCTGGCCCTTCTCTTTACTAGACTAGCCAAGCCCAGTTCCTGCAACCATTCGCTGTATGTTTTAGCCTCCAGTCCCCTAATCATCCTGGTTGCTCTTCTCTCTGTACTTTTTCTAGAGTCTCAACATCTTTTTATAATGTGGTGACCAAAACTGAATGCAGTACTCTAGGTGTGGTCTTACTAAGGCTTTATAGAGTGGTATTAGTACCTCCCTTGATCTTGATTGCATCCCTCTGTTAATGCAACTTAGGATAACTCTGTTATTCAGTTATTCCTCTTTTCTTAGATATGCTCAAACAGATAACATTGGACCAGGATTCTTCAAATTGGATTTCTACATGGGGCAGGGACTTCGACTCAGTGGCCCAAATGCCCCTGACCCAAATCTATGAGCCTATGGAAAAGAAGGAGTTGCTTCACAGTGAGAAAAAGTTGGTCTTTTGGCCTGTTTCTAAAAAGCACTGAATAATGAAGCAACTCAGTCTGCCCAAAGAATTCAGATCAACGGATAAAAGAAAATGGCATTCAGTAGGGATTAAAATCTCTTTCCAGCCAAATATTCCGAAGAAGTGCCATGGCCCTTGTTGCCCTTACTGTTATACTGAATGCTTTGGGTGTGACGGGAATGAAGGACTGGATTCATGCCATGTCAGTATCATTGGATCGGAGACATCATCAATCATCCAGAAGTTGTATGAGCGCTGAGCGTGTTATGCTATGCATTTCTGGAATCTAAATTTGACAAGATGAAGTCTTGCCTGTAGCCACTTTTCTTCATAAAAAGATATGATTTTGTCTTGCTTGAATTATATAGATGCTAAGAAATTTGTTTTCATGTCATTTGCGGTAATTGGATTCAACCACCTGGTAGTTCTCAATATTTGACAGTATTTTGTTGTACTAAATAACTTTTCACCCTCTCTTTCTTTGCTCTATTCCAACACTATGGAGTGATTCTGATGTTCCAATTTCTATTTTGTATCCATTGATTTGTTTATTAAACAAATGTATATATTTATCTAACAGAACAACTCCAGGCAGCGACAGAAATGTAACATAAATCATCTTCTCAATTGCATATTTAAAATTGTTTAATACCTTTTAGAGAAAATAAGAGTGGGAGCAATGTGATCCTTTAGAAAAAAAATCAAGAACAATAGTAATTCTTATTACCCAGTTGGAGTCTCAGTGGATGGGCAGTATATTACCTTAAAAGCCATGGAAGTGCAGTGGTTAGAGTGCAGTACTGCAGGCTACTTCTGCTGGCTGCCTGCAATTTGGCAGTTCAAATCTCACCAGGCTCATAGTTGACTCAACCTTCTATCCTTTCGAGATGGATAAAATGAGGACCCAGATTGTTGGGGGCAATATGCTGACTCTGCAAACCACTTAGAGAGGGCTGTAAAAAGCACTGTTCATACAGTTGCAGGCACCATCTTGATTTCTTTGACACCTTCTTATCCTGCAGATGCTCCTACTTGTGAATTTATGTTGGGATCTTATTAATATTTAGGTCCATGCATTGGTTGAGCAAAAAAACTCTGAAAAATATCTCTTACTGACCCATGAAAATGGAGGTCAGCAAAGAGCCACAGCTGTTGGGATCTGGGCTGCCTCCTCATCTTCATCACATGACAAGAATCTGGGATCTGCCTGTACAGTCTTGGCTTACCACCCCATTCATTTTTGTTTTACGGTCATTATTCTGTCTTTGTGGATACAAATATTTACAACTGGACACTCATCCATTTTTATAAATGGTTGGCTTGTCCCTACTGTAAAGAAGAATGCATTTCTTGCCAATAATTGCTAGTTTCATAAAGAGTGAGCCTTGGCCGCTGGTATGAAATAGTTTCAAAACAATGGACTTTTATAATTTAATACATTCCTTTGTTCACATTGGCAGTGTCCCATTATTCCCAACACTTTGTGTTATTTCTGCCTAGCTGCAGGATGCCAGATGTTTATTTCCTAATCACATAGAAAGCTTGTGCTAGTAGTGATAACATTAAGTTTGAAACATGAACTTCTGAGAATGTAACCTTATATTCTTGGTCTAGAAGATAAGGAACATGATTAGGTTTTAATAATTGTTTCTTGGGTTTCAGTGATAGACTTGATTGTCTATATCAATTTCCTACCATCCTTTCACATAGTTCCATGAGTTAATTAATATCCTTTTTGGCACGTTTTAGAATTGACACGCATCCATTGAATAGAGGTTTGCTTTGTAAGAGCGTGTACATTAATTCTTTTATGTAGCATAACTATCCAATTGCACAGCACTAATCTTCAGATTTCCCCTCATTTTTCATATTTGTCCAAGGACATTCAATGACAGAACGCTTTAAACTGGCTGTTCCTAGATCTATTTTGAAAAAAATAATCCTTTCAAAACAAAATGGATGCATTGATGCCTTTTGGGCACTGAAAATATGCCAGACCTGTGCAATGTTTAGGTATGTCAACAAAATCATACTTCAAAGACTTCATATATGTGAGAACTATGCATTTTTGATGCATACTTGTCTAAAAAAAAACCTTCGTTCAAAGGAACATCTTGTAGCATTCAGTGCTGAATTAATGTGAATGATTATGTACCCCCTATGTAAATAACTATTCAAGCACGTTTGTTGATCACTGCTGTCAAAAAGTTTAGATTAAGTTTTAAAAGCATGCCTGCAAATTATGCACATGATTGTCTCATTCAATATGCTCAATAAACACTGTAAGTTCATTGGGTATACAGAATAAAGAAGATTTACTCTATTTATTGATTTGTTCTATACAGGTAGTCCTCAACTTACAGCCACAATTGAGACCAAAATTTATGTTGTTAAGTGAGAAATTTGTTAAGTGAGAAATTTGTTAAGTGACTTTTGATCCATCTTATGACTTTTCTTGCCACATTTGTTAAGTGAATCACTGCAGTTATTAAATAACATGGTTGTTAAATGAATCTGGTTTCCCCACTGATTTTGCTTGTCAGAAGGTCACAAAAGGTGATAACATGACCCCAGCACACTGCAAACTGTCATAAATGTGAGTCAGTTAGTAGGCAACCAAACGTAAACATGGGGATGCTGCAATGGTCATGTGAAAAATGGTCTTGTCATTTTTTTCAGTGATGTTGTAACTTTGAATGGTCACTAAATGAACTGTTGTAAGTCAAGGACTACCTTCACTCCACAACAATACTTATTTATAAGATGTAAGTAGGTGAGAAGTGGTAATGTTCTGAATGAATGCTATAATTCATTTTCCTTAGTTCCTCCATGATTAGCAAAAATTATTGCAGATTGACAATGAGACTGTTCAGACATTTTGTTTTATTTTCTATGAAAGATCTGTAATAAAAGAGATTTTTTAGCAATGTGGCCAGGAAAAAAAATTGGTTGAGATAATCTTATCTGGAATTCAATTTACCCTATTTCATCGTTTCTCAGCACTTTCCGTCATAAATAAGTAACACATCTCTAATCGTTGCCCTGTTTAGGCTATGTATTAGAATAGGTGAGCAATATAACACTTGCAGTCATGAATATACCCATCATAACCCAATATAATGCCTCTAAAAAAAATCCCCCAATATAAAATAATCCTGAAAATTAAAAAATCTCAACAAATCCTCAAAATTTGTAAGATTTTGTAAACTTTATTATTATGGTTGGTTGCCCAGTCAGCCTGTGCAAACACTAGATCTGGCATTTTATCCACCTATTGACTAAGGCCCTGGAATAGACAGATGTTATTGTTTGCTGGTGTTAATTGTAAATGCAGAATAGAGGCTCTTCCGAGTAAAGTGTTTTGCAGTTGACTGAAGGGGATTTTATCAGTGCTGCTGATGTTCCTCCAGTTGGTTGGGGATGTAGCTATGATGTCTATCATTTACTGGTACTATCTTTGCTTTCTTTTGCCCAGTTGATGACATACTTCTGTTTACAAATCTTAATGGTTTGTGATGTTCTCTAGTTCTTTCACTTATACTTTCATTTATATTATTGTATCCTATGACTATTATTAAATATTGTACCTTATGATTCTTGACTCTTGATGAATGTATCTTTTCTTTTATGTACACTGAGAGCTTATGCACTGAAGACAAATTCTTTATGTGTCCAATCACACTTGGTCAATAAAGAATTCTACTCTATTCTATTCTTTGCTGTCTCCAGGTACAACAATGTTCACTATCCAGACTGTTTTGGTCTCCCCACTCCCCCCTGACAATTGTTAAGTCTGGAGTGTTATGTGGCAGGGGCTTGTCTGTTTGAATTCCAAAGTCCCAGAGCACTTTAGCTTCTTCATTTTCTATGACTTGTGTCTATTTTCCCACCCATTCTTGCTTGCAGGCAAATGGTACTGCAGATCTTCCAATGCATCACTGTGCTACTTTGTAATGTCATTGTTTGTAATACCTTCTTGCAGCGGTTAACTGGGCGGTCCAGTGTTTCTTCAGCTTCTTTGCAGAGGCAGCCTTTACTATCTGTTGCCATCTTCTCAATTCTGCTTCCATATGCATTTGATCTTAAGGTTTGATTTTATACAGACTGAATTAGCCTCTCTGTCTCTTTCTTCAACTTTCCTGCTTTTAGCCATTGCCAGGTCTTATTGTTATCTGCTCTGCCTGATTTGTTTAAAACTTGTATTAGCCATGTCATATTTTGCCCTTGCCATATCTCTTTTTCATTCTTTATTTGTAGATGAGTTTGGTTTCTCTGGTACTCAATAGCAATAACAATAGCACTTATGCTTATATGCCATCCCATATTGCTTTTCAGCACTCTCTGGGTCTTCATTTTACTGACCTCAGAAGGATGGAAGGCTGAGTTAATCTGAGCTGGTGAGGATTGAGCTCCTGGCAGTTAGCTGAATTAACCTACAATACTGCATTCTAAATACTGCACTACCATGGTTCTTCGTGATACAAAAGCCTTCATGGTATATTAGCTTCAGTGTACTGTATCTTCTTCACTGCCCTTCAGATATTCCTCCAATTTTTTTCTTCTTCAAGTGTCTGGTGTACTTGCAACATCCCAAGCCCATCTATTTTCCTTGGTAGATAGAATTGGTCAACATTGCTACATTGAATTGCATGATTCACTTCCATTATTTTTCTGGCTTTGCTATCCAGGACTTCTAGTTCTGTTTGAGTCCAGTTGAGTATTCCAGCTGTGTATCAAATTACTGGGATTGCCTAGGTGTTAATTGCTTTGTTGGTATTTCTTTCATTGAGTTTGAACTTCTTCACTCTCGCAATGAATTCATTTCTAACCTTTTTTAAAACTTCAGTGTGCTTGATGTTGCCAACCTGAAGGATGCCCAGCTATTTTTAGTGGTCATCTCCACCCAGATTCTTGATGTATTTGATTTGTTTAAAACTTGTATTAGCCATGTCATATTTTGCCCTTGCCATATCTCTTTTTCATTCTTTATTTGTAGATGAGTTTGGTTTCTCTGGTACTCAATAGCAATAACAATAGCACTTATGCTTATATGCCATCCCATATTGCTTTTCAGCACTCTCTGGGTCTTCATTTTACTGACCTCAGAAGGATGGAAGGCTGAGTTAATCTGAGCTGGTGAGGATTGAGCTCCTGGCAGTTAGCTGAATTAACCTACAATACTGCATTCTAAATACTGCACTACCATGGTTCTTCGTGATACAAAAGCCTTCATGGTATATTAGCTTCAGTGTACTGTATCTTCTTCACTGCCCTTCAGATATTCCTCCAATTTTTTTCTTCTTCAAGTGTCTGGTGTACTTGCAACATCCCAAGCCCATCTATTTTCCTTGGTAGATAGAATTGGTCAACATTGCTACATTGAATTGCATGATTCACTTCCATTATTTTTCTGGCTTTGCTATCCAGGACTTCTAGTTCTGTTTGAGTCCAGTTGAGTATTCCAGCTGTGTATCAAATTACTGGGATTGCCTAGGTGTTAATTGCTTTGTTGGTATTTCTTTCATTGAGTTTGAACTTCTTCACTCTCGCAATGAATTCATTTCTAACCTTTTTTAAAACTTCAGTGTGCTTGATGTTGCCAACCTGAAGGATGCCCAGCTATTTTTAGTGGTCATCTCCACCCAGATTCTTGATGTATTTGCATAGAACACTTACATTCCTTCAGTTTTCACTATTTTCCCCCATTTAATGGTGAGCATGGAACATTTGTCCCATCCAAACTCCATTGTATTGCAATATCTTGATTGTCTGTACAAACAGTGTTGGGCGGCGATGCAATTTCAGATGGTGTTTTTACATACAGCTTCAGATTGTCCACATAAAAGAAGTGAGATAGTTGGCAGATATTTTTGATATTTGACAGCCGTTGTTGACAGAGGAATCAATGTAATGAAAATTGTAGTGGTGATGGTGATTCTCCTTGGAAGATTTTTCTCTTTATGGTACCTCTCTCTATGTTTCATCATTGGCCAGAGCCTCTACAAAAGTCACCAAATTGTAATGTTTATATGTGACAGAAGGAGATAGTGACAAAAGATATGCCCACTGAGAAAGCATTGTCAATTAATTTAACTTTCCTAAACATTATTTCTCTGGAAAGAAAATAAAGGAAATGAAAACAAATTTAGTTTTTATCATGATCAAATCTAGGTCTAACCTTCTTTATAGAAAAATTATGTATGTCTAGCCTCTCTGATCAACCTCAAACACTTTGCCCATTTTTACTCTTCGTGCTTAAGAATAAAAGCTATACAGTCCTATTCTGATCAATCAGGAGGCCTTCTCATCAGTTGTTTTGTTAGTCATGTATCTTCCTTTCCTCCACTACTTCCTGCTCTCTCCTTTCTATTGACATTTATACTGTTAACCCTACATAGGAAACCATAAACTATAAATGGCCCTCCAGCTGTTAGTGAACCACAGTTTCCAGCAACCCAGCCAGCATGATAGCAGAGACTATCAACAACATCTGGAAGGTGGCAGATTTCACAGTCCCATTAAACCTTCATCAAGATAGACAGATGGCTTTTTTTGCTGAACTTAATCTTAGAAGCAATATATAAAGTGGTGGAACTATACAAATAAGTGCAATGCACACTATCTCTCCATATGCTTTCTCCCCTTGCTCCACACATACTTGCATATCAGGCAGACAGAGACAGAAATACAGAGATAGACATTTGGATCATTTAAGGTCTTCTTAATTCCCCAACATCTGAGGGCCCAGAGACATATATACAATTCTAGGCCTTTTCAGTTATGAACCAAAATTAACTGATGGTTCATTTCCAAGTTTTTCTGGCCCCCTTTGTAACCTTATTTTTTAAGGAAAACCTCTGAGGAGAGCAGAAAGCTGAGGGATTTGTGTGGCAATGAATTTATTTCCACTTTTGACACCAACTGCATTTTTAATCATATTATGTACTGACTAGCCTATTGCTTGCTGAACTGTGATACTTCATTATACCATTATTATATAGCAACATCCTGCATTCCCAGTTTCATTATTTTGGGCTAACTTTATTTCTATTAGGAATGAATACTTTTTGAACACCATATCCAACACAGTTTAGGATATGGAATAATGTTCTTCAATTGCATCAGGAAGATTTGATGTAATGTCCTAATGGTAGGAAATGGCCTCAGCAATCCATGACTTTAAAATGTATGGACTTCAACTCCCAGAATTTCACAGCAAAGAGTTTGGCAGCATTCTGGTAGTTGAAGTCCACACAACTTAAAGTTGCTGAAGTTGAGAAACACTTTTTTAGAGGCTTCCCTTTACTGGGTGTACAAGCAGAAGATACACAGGAATTATTCTGAATTTTTGCAACTGAACAGAAATGGCCACTCATAACCTAAGTGGCCATTTCCAGCTCCATGGTTCCACAAAAATAAAACAATAATACCTCTAAATCCAGAAAATGGGCCTATGTGGACTTTTCATTGCAGGATCCCTGGGCTAAGTTATTATTTTAAACAGTGTCACCCCAAATCTTCTGGGGGCAGGATAAGAACTAACTTATGGAAGATTATTAAAGAGAGATCCAACTTAGAAATAAGGAGAAACTTCCTAAGAATGAGAAAAATTAATCAGTGGAATGACTTGCCTTCAGAAGTTATAGGTACTCCATCACCGGAGGTTTCAAGAAGACACTGGACAGCCATTTGTCTGGAATGGTACGGAGGTCTCCTTGAGCAGGAGATTGGACTAAAAGACTCCAAGATCTCTTCAAAACCTATGATTCTGTATATGTTCTACTTCTTCCTCTATTAGTATTGCATCCATTGACTAAATCAGTGCTAGGTCTACACAACTTAAAATATCATTATTTCTTTAAAATGCCATTACATTATATTAAATCTGATCTATCACCAGTAGTATATTTCCATATTTTGGACAGAATCAACTCAGTTTTATTTCTAATCTGAAGTGTTTCAACGTGGCAAAGACATTAGCCTGCACAAATCAAACTTCTGAGAAAAAGGCATAACGTGGCTTGGAAATCTGGACATCTATCTATTTATCTGTGTGGACAGTTTCCATCATCTCTCAGTTCTGGAGAGATGAAATTCAGTATTTATATCAGGCAGCAAGCAAAGGTTGATGGGAGATCATAAAGATACACCATTGCATCTCTGAGTGCAGAGCATGATTAACAGTAAACCTGAACATTAATTATATTTCATTATTTGTCCCATGATATTAATTTTTAAATGCCTTCTGTTTTACCACAGAGCATTTCATATTATTTATTTTTATTTGAAGTCTTAGTTTTGTAATAATTTCCTAAAGCTGTATCTCAGCTGATAACTTGCTAGCCCCCTTTTAATACCCTGTAAAGTTTAATGTAAATGGCTGAGTTACAAAAACAGCTGGAAATATGAGCTCATAATGACCATGCTGGGAGGCTTTTCACTGGACTAGAGGAACACACAGAAAGTATTTGGGCTCCATCAAAGCAAGTTTGGCTTTCCAAGTTTCCTATAGTTTAACCTATCTAGTACTTGATGTAGCACACACACACACACACCCCGCCTATTTTTGCATTAAAGGCAGGCAACAAAAATAAAACCTTTCTTTTGCTTTTTGTGAGATGATTTTTATAATGTTACATGATTGTGTGGTTAGTTCCAATTTCATCAAGCTTTAATATATTTATTAATTCACTTATTCGATCAGTTTCAGTGCCACTTGATTCCAGACTGTCTCTGGGTGGATCACAATATGATAAAGTGATGTCTTTATTACTAAAGAACCCATAGCAAGCTTAATAGTTGTGCTTCTCATTAGATATTATGTCATTAAAGTATATTAGATTTTGATCAATGCATTGATGGACATGGAAAACAAGCCTATCATGAGGAGCATGCTAGATTACTTAGCTAATTTTATTTCCGAGCATACTAAAATATTTTTAAAATAGGCTTTTGCCTTGCGAGAAGTCAGTTTGCTATATCATTTAGTCTTGGGCATCTGCAGACATGCTGCTTTCAACAAAATGACAAAAGCAGGATGGCATCATGTCACAGGCTATGATATAAGGACTGAATTTAATGTCAGCACTGTGTTATCAGCACAGTGAACATGCACAACTTTTGAAAAGATGGATCCAGTTTCCATCTTCATGCTGTTTGAAGACATTTTGCCGAAGAGTCAAAAGGAAATTGTTTGTGTGTTTAATCTGGCACTTTATTCTGCTTTGACACTCTGAATAGATACAAATGGAATACCTAACCAGTTTTTCTTTCTTGCGTTACTATACTGGGGAAGCTAACAATTTACTGATGTCAGCAAGTAACTTGTTCTGGATATTAGCAACTCAGCATGTATTTCTTATGACTTCAAGAATGAAAACAGTTTCTTTAAAAAAAATCCTAATTGAAACAAGCTACGAAGTTTATATTTGCTCAGCAAGAATTTCTAATGAACGCTCTCATCTAAATCATGCCTAAATCATATGCTAGTTATTTTAATAACTTGTTTCTACTATAATTAGAAAACAACTTATGGAATGGGGAAAACTCTTAAGAATTTAGCATTGTGCCTTTATATGTCTTAATTGTAATTTTTCTGTTTTGTTTTTAAATAAATGGTGATGCTTCTCTTTTGAGGAAAAAGAAATAATAAGGAATGCCGACTATTGTAGTTCAATAATTTCTGGAGGACCCCACTTTCCATAACTTAATCCAATAATGCTATTTTGCCAAAATGGTACTTCTGACTTTCAAACACTTATTTCTGAGAATATATCCCATTAGCAGGACTTATTTTCATGTGAATGTGCTGTTAGTTTCAAAACTCCTTCCAAATCATATTATCTCCAAATCCACATCCAAATCATTGATGCTCCATTTCATGGCATTGCAGACAAAAATCCATACTTGGAAAGAGACTCTTATCATCTTTATGATAATCTTGAAGTGTTTATTTTTAATCAGCCTCTGTGGTAAGAGGACAAATAAGCAACTCCCAAGGCTCATTAACCCTTAGACCTAAACAATGTCACAAAGGCAATATATAATTGGCAAGTGCTTCATGGACATCTGGGCTTTAAATCCAGGAGCAATACAGCTATTTTCATTCAATGAGAACAGCAGTAGATTGAAAAAAGATTCTGCTAATGTTTTAACCATTCTCGGCTCCAGCATCTGGAAATATGAGCAATGGAAGAGACATATCTTAGCCTACCTGTCATTGATGATGAAAAGGGCTATAGCTGCCTCCCTGGTCAGAAAATATTGTTCTTTCACTTAGGAGTAATACTGTGCTTTAAAGTCATTTTAATGTCACAAATATAAGAAAAGATCAAGAAGGACCAAATAATGCCAAGAGTTCAGGTTAATAGTTAAAAAGACAATTATGGTAAAAATGTGGTAGAATGATAAGAAAGTGCCCTTTAATAGAAGCGGGAAGCACAGTATTACGTATAATAGTAATGCTAAAATGCTTTAAAATAAGATATTGAATAGTAAACAAATGAAGTGGGGCTTATCTGATGTATGAACTATTGTAATTATATTTTGTAGAATTTGGATGTGAATGTATTTCTGTTCTACGAAATGGTATTCCCTGAGACATGAGACACAGATCCTGGCTGTATCCAATTAAATGACATGGTCGAGTTTCCAGATTGGAGATTAGACTATGTTTGTATGTATGTATGTATATGAACATATATGTGTGTGTATATGAAAGACACAGTGAATATATTCTATAGGTAGTCATTAGCATATGCTTAATATTTGATGTAGTATTTGATATGCTAATTTAAAGAAATAACATAAAATAAATGTTTTGAATAATATACACTATAGCTATCAGACAAGTGGAACATAAATCCTATATTAGTTAACCAGTTAAATGAGTATTTTAAACCTTTAGTCTGAAATGGTCCAGATCCTATTGCTGGTGTAGGTCATGTTGATATAGCACTAGCTTTCACTCAACCTTTTTACTCTTCAAAGGACCATATCTTAACCCAGCTTAAGTCTGTTATATGTTACCCATCTCTGATGTCCACAGTTCTTATTTTTGTAAACAAACCTAGACATGATTCTGGAGGAGTTTGGATTTAAATCAAATAAATAAACAGCTGCGAGTTACCTAAAACGTATTTTCAACATAAGAACGGGTTTTTATTTATTTATTTGATTTAAATGTGAACTACTCCATAACTGTGCTTGTGGCAGTTTCCAAAAATAAGCATTTCAGAAATAATATAAAAAAGTTCCTTGAAGAATTTTATCAGTATGGCCAGAAATATCTTTTGTTCATAGGTAATAAGGTACTTATTAGGTGCTTATTTCATTTGTGGTTTTAACTAAATAAGAATATTTGGCAATGAGGAGAGCTATCCAGGGGAATCATTCATTGGCCTTACCTATCTATCATGTCTTCATTTTAAATTATTCCTAATCTCATCCACGTTTAGATTATAATATCTAGAATGCTTACTCTATTAACATTTCTTAGTTCATGATATTTGTTCAAGCAAACCATCTGCAGGTAGGTGGTGACATTTGGTGCATTTGAGAAGTATTCACCATATTCATGGTAATAAATTGCCTTACTACCATCCTGTAAGTCTGCTCATTCACTTCAGAGAAGGCAAGAGTTCAAGACGAATAACCACATCTACAAAGTAATCAGATGGCTTTGGAATTTAAGGTAAGGTAAGTTTAAGGCAGTCCAAGATAAGTTATCTGAACCTGGAGTATAGTTTAACAGCCTGAGCTAAAATGTCTTTGAGTCATCACTAGCAGTTATGGTGTAATCTAGTTTGGGTAATGAAATGTCTGCAAGAAAACAACCAAGCTCAGAATATATCAAGGTCATTTCAACCCTCAAATATTCTTCTTTATTGGTAAAATGTCTTTCCTTGGAAGTAAGATTTATTGAATTCATCAAGATGTATTTTTATTAGTGGGCTTACATATTTTTGAATATTTTTTTCAGTGCAACATTTCTCATTCATGGTAAGTAGCCCATACATGAAAATGAATGTGACCTTGCTTGAAGACATTGCTAAATCTAAATCAGCTAGTGATCTCAATTCCATTGTTTAGGATTAAATGTTCACCTTGCAGTCCAACTAATCCCTATCACTGGAAGGCAGAATTGAAAGATAGCTGATTGGAAGTGGGCTATTCAAATATATCTGCTACAAACAATGAATGACTGTCAAAATGGTATAAGGCAGGTCTTGTAAATAGTGAATGTAAGAAAGAAGTAGGGTGTTGGGTCATATAATCTTAGAATAAAACTCTAACCAAGTGTTGAGACTCATCCATGGCCCCCAGAATCGAGTTCTATGCCCACCCAGCTCCTGTAGGCAAACAACCAACTCTCCCTATGTACAATAAAATCTATTTCTTTTCTTCTTATATGCATCTGTGGTTTTGGAATCATCTGAACTGGGTGGGAATTCCTTTGCTTAAAATTTTCCACCCTTAAAGTTTATTATGTCGAAAGATTGCAGCATAGTGTAGTTGAAAAGATACAAGATATACAGGTAGACAATGGATAAAGTATAATCGTTTATCCTATCCTACCCTATCCTAATCCTATCCTATCCTATCCTATCCTTAGTTTATTCTATGAAGCCCTTTGCATTTCTAAACTTAATAAAAGTTTAGTGAAAGTCTGCAGGTGTCCTTATCTGAAAAATCAGGAACTGACTAATGAAAGTAACATCGCTGTAAATAAAGTAAATAGGAAGTATCATTATCAGTGAGCATCTGAAACTTGTTAACAATCTGCTCTAGACAGATCATTTGCGTGAAATGAAATGTATAGTATTACTTTTCTGTTAATGGAGAAATAAATTGCAAGAGGCATGACAATGATATAATTTCTGTTTTTTCAAAATTCCCTGAATGCTTGCTGTGGATTTACTTAGTAGCTCTTGTCTCCAACCAAAACAAATGGGATCACAAGAAATACAGTGTTGTTATGGGCCAGGAATTTGTACAAATTGTAGCTTTGTTGCTATGAGAGAGCCATGGTAATGTCTTTATCAAAAATAGGAATTATGATTGGACCTCTGAAGTGTTTTTGCTTCAGGTCAGAAATTGCATGAAAAACCATCAGATGCTTATGAATAAATTGAGATAAGTCTCATCTGGGTTTTTTTTTACTTCTATGAAATAATCTGCTTATCAGAATCTGAATTATTTTGACAACTTGATGAGAATACTATATAAAGAAAATAACTATTCTTTACCCCCAAATCAGTTGTTTCACTACTAAAAACCATATTGCTTTTTTCACATTTGAGATGTCTTCCTAAATAAACTGATTAGGATTTTGGTAGCTGTTAAAAGCAACTGTAAGACAATTGAAATATGAAATGAGATGGACTCATTTGGACTGAAATGACTGTTTTTGAAGATAAGCATTTCCCATAAAACAACAGAACCAGAAAGCTTAGCAGACCAGTTAGTGCTTCATATCCAGTGTAAAAAGACAAAACCATCACTGCAAAACTCAACTATATTGTTTCCATTGCTCCATAAAATGGAAAAAGGGGGAGAGAGGAAAATGTAGTTAAGTGGCCGAAAGGGATTGGTTCATCAGCTGTGGCTCTTCTCCAGCAGTTTACGAATTAAAAAAAACTATAAAATCCTACAGAAACAGACAAAGTTAAAAAGACACGAAGAGAGTTCTCAAGCCACTAATACCAATAGGATTCACTGTAGGATCCCCATGCCAGTTGTTAGAGCCAAGTTTTAACATTCTTTGGGGAAGGCCAGAAGAGTGGGGCTAGCTTCACCTAAAGGGGAAAGATGTTCCATTAGATGGTTGGATGGCTCCTAGTGTAGGGGAGGATTCCTTCCATTTAATCTCACAATTGCTAAGTCTGTCAGCTGTTTTTAATCTATCTTTTGACACATATAATATTTGACAGGTAGTTGTGTGTTGAAGCAGAAGTTGAAGAGAGAGAGATTTTTTTTACTACTTGTTGCTGTTTGAAGTGATCTTGGTGCCAAGTGGGGATGAGCTCAGAGGTACAGGAGGAAAGCCTCATCTGGAAAAAAAAAAAAAAAAACAGACTCACCCAAGACTGAATGGCCCTGGAAAACTGGATCCAGGGACTATAAATGACACATTGTTTGCAGCAGCCAGTAAGAGCTGAAAATGGGGTATTCTGGATTATCTTGACAAAAGAAGGAAAGGAAAGGAAAGGAAAGGAAAGGAAAGGAAAGGAAAGGAGAGGAGAGGAGAGGAGAGGAGAGGAAAGGAAAGGAAAGGAAAGGAAAGGAAAGGAAAGGAAAGGAAAGGAAAGGAAAGGAAAGGAAAGAAAAGGAAAGGAAAGGAAAGGAAAGGAAGAAAAAAGATAAACTATTACTGTTAAACTAGTAGAACAACAACAAATAATTTTTAGCTGCTTCAGTTTTGTACTGGGAGTGAGAATAAGGTAACGACAACAGGACAGTCCATGATGTAAATGTGAGAATGAGCCCTTATTCAATAGCTTTGGGACTTAATTATCTTAACGCACGTTTCCCCTCTCTAGAATAGACCTAGTATTACAGACAACTCCGGAGAATTGATTTCATTTATATTTTGAAGAGTCAGTTCTCAGTAACTGAATTGTTAATCTCTTTCTTTGTTTCACAGTTTAAAACTTAGTCACTATCTGAAGCAACTCATAGTACTGAACAAATAACAAAATAAAATTTACAACACAATATACATAAACAATAGATATTAATCAATCCTTCAGACTGAGCCCATTTCTAAATTTTTGTAGACCAGTTCTTAACTTAGACTGCAAAAATGCAATTTTTATCAGGACAAGTTGTGTATACATTAAAATATGTATATTTGGAAAAATGCACATGCAGAGATGTGTATATTGCAGAGAAGTGTATATTAAGCTAGTGGAAGCAGATGCCTTCTAGAGATGTTAGGGTACACTTATAAGTTGTATAAGTTGCTGAATCATCATGAATCAGAATTCTTTGAATCACATTAAAAAAATATTGGGAGGAAACCAGGTGGATCATCCCATCATTAATATGTAAAACAGGAAAAACTGCTAATGAAAATAAAAGGTCATTTTCTTGCAAATTAAAAAAAAAATAATAGAAAGCCAAGGAAATCTGATTGAATGAACTTGTGATTAAACAACTAACTCCACACTAACTCCAACTGTATATACAGGAAGTCAGTTTCTTCTTCCTGCTATTGTAGTACTTAACTTAAAACAAAAACAAAATTTTGCTACCATTGGATTGCTTACTGCTTATTACACTAAATCAGGGGTGTCAAACTCAGGGGTGTCATAACTCATTGTTATCATGTGACATAGTGTGACTTCCCCCCTTTGCTAAAGCGGGAGTGGGTGTGGCCCGTGATGCATACAGCAACAGCACATGGGCCATGAATTTGATACCCCTGCACTAAATGGTGCCTTAATGTATGTATACTGCTGTCCTGATATACTTTCATTCATAGATCCAAGGCAATGTTTGAAGATGTGTGAACTTCCAACTCCCAAATTCCCTAGCCAGCATGCTGATTCTATTTGGGTAAACTTTACATAGAATTTTGTTATTGATTTCTTAACATTAGCTAGTCAGATTCCAGTGCAGATGAGCTGAATTAACTTCCAAAGGAAAATAACAAAGAAATAAATTACATTGGCACCATATATATCCATTAGATTGGACACATTCTATTTATTAAACTCTCTACAAACATATCGTCTCTTTTTATTTTCCACTTTAATGAAGTGAGGAATGGCAGCGTGAAGATAAATATAGACATGGATTTGAACTGGACTAGTGTTTGAGATGTTGCCAGGAAACTGCATCAAATAGTGTGTACTTGGCATGTATTGTAAAATATCTGGAAAATTTATATTATCTAGGGAGTTTCTATTTAAATATCCATGCATCATGAATTCTTCCAAAAGAGTCTTCATAGATCCCTATATATGCTAAAAAGCACTTGCAAATGAAAGATGTTCTGAGAAATTCAGTGTAAACTGAATTCAGTGTGCATTTATGCTGAACAATGTGAAATAGAGCATTTAATTCTACAAAAATGAAGCATTTCTTGAGATGATACACTGTGGAGAACTATAAAAATGTTTGGAAGAGAAGGATCAGAACAGGGCAAATATAAATGTTTTATTTGGAGGAAGATGCAAAATGAATGAGTTAGTTTTGTTAGTATAATGTTTATTCTGTCTTCATGAGTGAAATAAGGAATGTGTTGTTACCCTATAGCATATTTAAGACGGACAAACCCATTGATTAATTGATTATTGCCATAAAGTTTGCAACAGTGACTCTATGGATAGATCATCTCAAAGATAGGAAGTGTGGCCTTTCAGATTGCTGTACCTTGCTATAGTTCAAAGATGCACTTTTCTGCTAATTGTTCTCCTCTCTTCGCTTCTATCTTTCTCAGCATGATGGGCTTAATAAAGAAGCTGCGTCTTTGTATAATGTACTCAAAATATAACTTAAGCCTGTTTTTTTTTTTTAAATTTGAACTCGGGATTGATTTGATCATTTGCATTTTCAATGATCAGAGCAATATCATCATCATAGTCCAAAGATTATTGGTTTTCCTTCCTCCAATTTTCAAACCACATTCATCTTCCAATCCAGTTTCCCTCAATATATATTCTGCATATGGGCTGTCTCATTCCTTTGCTGACCCAGAGCTAATCTGTTTCACCTTCTTCCACCTCAAGTTGGCTTCCTGTCCTGTGTATAAATTTCTCCCAAGGAAAATGTTTCAGAATTCCATTTTTTCTGAGCACATTCCACAGCCTGATATGGTCAGAACAATCAATTATTCTATAATTAATGAAGCTCACATTAACTTCTTTTTGGTATTCTTTGACTTTTTCAATTATTAAGCTTACTTCAGCAAGGACGTTGCTTATTCCTTTCATTCTAATATATATAGGGAATATCTTCTAAAATATTTTGGATATTGATATCTCTACTGCACGAGCCTTGAAACTTGGCAAGTTTAAGACTTGTGGACTTCAACTCCAAGAATTCCTGAGCTGACTGGAGAAGGAATTCTGGGAGTTGAAGTCCACAAGTCTTAAAGCTGTCAAGTTTGAAAACAGATAACAGATAATCAGAGTTGGAAGGGACCTTATAGGTCATCTAGTCCACCACCCTCGCCCAAGTGGGAGACCCTACACCATTTCTGACAAATGGCAGTCCAATCTCTTCTTGAAAATCTCAAGTGATGGTGCTCCCACAACTTCTGAGGGCAAGCTGTTCCATTGGTTGATTGTTCTCACTGTCAGAAAGTTTCTCCTTATTTCCAGGTTAAATCTCTCCTTGTTCAGTTTCCATCCATTATTCCTTGTCTGGTCTACAGGCGCTTTAGAAAATAGATTGACCCCTTCCTCCCTGTGGCAGCCCCACAAATATTGGAAGACTGCTATCATGTCTCCCCTGGTCCTTCTCTTTAGTAGACTAGCCAAGTCCAGTTCCTGTAACTGTTCTTCATATGTTTTAGTCTCCAGTCCCTTAATCATCCTGGTTGCTCTTCTCTGTACTTTTTCTAGAGTCTCAACATCTTTTTTATAATGTGGTGAACAAAACTGGGTGCAGTACTCTAGGTGTGGTCTTACCAAGGCTTTATAGAGTGGTATTAGTACCTCCCTTGATCTTGATTGTGTCCCTCTGTTAATGCAATTTAGGATTGCATTAGCTTTTTTTTGGCTGCTGCTGCACACTGCTGGCTCATATTTAGCTGGTTGTCCACTAAGACTCCAAGATTCCTCTCACAGTTGCTGCGATTGAGCCCAGTTTCATCTGCTGAACCCCTGCTCTACTGTATGAAATTTCAGTATATGTAGTCCTCAATTTATAACAGTTCATTTAATCACTGCTCAAAGTTACAACAGCACTGAAAAAGTGACTTATAACAGTTTTTTCACACTTACAACCGTTGCAGCATCCCATGGTCACATGATCTAACTTCAGATGTCTGGCAATTGACTCATATTTATGACGGTTGCAGTGTCCTGGGGTTATGTGATCCCTTTTGCAACCTTCTGACAAGCAAAGTCAACAGAGAAGTCCACATTACTTAACTGTGTTACTAATTTAATAACTGCAGTGATTAACAACTGTGGCAAGAAAGGTCGTAAAATGAGGCAAAATTCACTTAACAAATGTGTCACTTAGCAACAGAAATGTTGAGTTCAATTGTGGTTGTAAGTTGAGGACTACCTGTACTCTTTCCATCTTTGATTTTTTTCAAAAAATCATTTACCCTCTATCCATTAGCATCGCTTCACATACTAATTTAAGGTTAGAATTATCTTGTGAATTAGAGATCTTTTGGAAAACTTTCCTGATTTTTCTGGTTTTGTTTCCAAAATTCTAAAATATGCTTTCACATATGTCACTGTATTCCTGCTTCTTGTCCCTAGTAATAGCTCTCTGAAATACTTTGTTAAATTCCTTCTGGAGATCTTTGCTTTCCTGGCTTTGATCTCTTTTCTTGGAAATTTCTGTGGTTTGTTCTGACAGCCAGGTTGCTTTCTTCTTTTTCTTGGCTTTTCCTTAACATTTTTCCTTAACAATGTACTTGATTTTATTCCATAGTTCCCTATCACTGAGGTTTAGGACTTCCAAGTGATTCTTTGTGTTCTCCTTGAAAATGGTAGATACATGCTCAACTGTTTGTGATAGAAACTGGTTGACTCATATCTTTCATGTGAGCAATTTGTCATTTGTCCTATAGTCAGTCCTGGTCACATCTTTGCTATTATAAATGAACCCTTCCACCAGCTTATGAAAATAATATAGTCAATTTAATTTCTATGTACCTGATATTGGATTGATACTCAAGGATATTAGACAATAGCATATGCTGGAAATATCAGTCTCCATTGGCTGGATAGATAGGCCTAACACAGCTCCTCCATGCAATTTTCTAACTAACGACACTGTGATGGGATGTCTCTAAGAACACAGGGGAAGAAACCAGACTACTGTAAAAGATATCTCTATCTGACTCTGTGGTTTCTTCCCCAAACCCCAAAAACTTTAACCTTAGACTGTCTACTATTGACCTCACCCCTTTCCTAAGAGGTCTGTAGGGGGCGGGCATAAGCACACCAACATGCCTACTGTCCCTGTCCTATTGTTTCCTTTTTTTTCTTATTCGTATCCATTTCATGTATTCATAACCATGTTTAAACTTATACCTGTTATCTAATAATCACTTGACAAAATAAAATAAATAAATAAAAATAAAAGTCTCAGCCTTAAGGATAAGAGAGCATGAGAAAGAAACCCAGTAACTCTGCCTTAATTATGTCAGGTATAAGTTGATCTGGAAAATTGCTTTAGCAAACTTTCAAGATTTTGCAGTTTACCCCGCAAGCAGTAAAGAACTTTTCAGAAAACCACACAGTTCTTGATTTCTGAGTCTGCCTGCCTCCACAGAGCTAGACAAGCATTGTCAAGACAGCAACATTCTTCTTCTTTCACACTGTGTCACTAACCGTGGCTGACATTTGATTTCAATAGATTGACTCGGTGGTCAAGAGGCTATCTCTCTGTGGAAATCAGTTGGTGAAGAAGATCCAAAGAAATGGCTTTATCTGGAGGTTGCCAGACTATCCATAAAAATGCATTGCATGGTTTCAAGGAATGAGGGTGGTAAAAAAAAATGGCCTGTTTTTGCCCTTTAGAAACTGAGAAAAAAAAACCATTTTGAAGTTTTTGAATATGCTCTACATCTGGTTGGGAATATAGTTTTACTCCTGATGCAAAGATCTCTGTAGTCCAGATGCTTGAATGAGGCTTGGACAGTAGTGGGATTCAAATTTTTTTTACTACCAGTTCTGTGGGCATGGCAGAGGAAGGATACTGTAAAATCTCCAGCCAGAGATGGTATTTGCCAGTTTTCCGAACTACTCAAAATTTCCACTACCGGTTCTCCAGAACTGGTCAGAACCTGCTGAATACCACCTCTGGGCTTGACATAAGTGTCCATCTCCTTCACTTTGGCAGTCAGTGGTCAATGGAGAACTGGTTCAGTGAAAATAAACCATGTGGGAGAATGCAAAGTAGATCACAAACATGCCAGTCCAGTTTCTATTGTAAGATAGGAAATAGATGCAGCATACTTAAACCAGGACATATTTTTTGTCAGCTCTTGGAATTGTTAGATAACATTTTAACTTGGCTATCTAGAAAAGCTGTATCTAGGGTTACACTTTCAAGATTTTATTTGTACTGTTTGGTGCTTTGTGTACTGGAGTAAAATTCAAATGACCCAGGATCAAGTCATCCTTTGTGAGAGAAACAATCCAGGCCAGGAATTTTCTGTCCTGTCAACCAATTTCATTGAGTTATTATGAAGAATTACGCCATGTAGTGTCTTGAGTTCTTGAAATAAAGATGGGATATAAACCTAATAAAACAAATAATGTTAGCCATCATTCAGACTGACTTTGATGATTACTACCATAATCCACCAGCCACCATCATTAGTCATTTTTAGGTCCTGTTGATTCCAGCAGGAAAAGTTTAACTACATGCTCAACTCCCTACTGAAATCGGTGGAGTTGGATAAGAGTTATGACTCAAAGTTGTAATTTGAAACATTTGATTTGTCAGTTGTGGAAATATTGTTATGATGAATAAAGCCTTTGGAGAAAAATGTCATATGTATTTTTGATTTAGCGGCACAAAGAATAATGTCACAACAATGTAGGTTAAGATTTGGACAATGAAATCAATTAGCTGTTACATGTTTTCTTTGTGTTGGTTGAAAAGACGTGACCTCATCCTACTAAGTGACAGTTGCAAGCAAAGCAGTTGATGGATGATCAGACATATTCCAAGCAATTGGAATACAATTGCTTTAAGCAAGAAGAGCATGGACTGGGACCAAGACCAAAAGTACTGTCACTCTTCCATGTTTAAAGGAAAAAGTATCTCATTTTTATCATTCCTAAGTATTTTCATCTATAGGGACAATAGAACAAAAATGGCAAACCTTTTGGGATTGGTATGTCAAAAATTTGGAAAATGTCTAATATGACTCAGCTGATGGGTCTTCCGCATCAAACAAAAGAAAAACAATTCTTTACATATTTTTCTTTTTAAAAAAGTTACAGACAAATTGAGACAGCTCCGGGTTGCACAAAGCCTTTGTTCCTGAAGTGGCATCAGAGAATGTTCTTCCAATCCAAAGACTCTGCAACTCCCAAAAACCATTCAAAAGCACAACCCATGCTCCTGCAGCCTCTTGCAGAATGTCCTGCAAGAACAAGAAATACAAAGATTACACAACTTTAGTTGCTTATAATGAGACCTGAATCAGATCCTAATATATCCCATGCATAAAACTGATTATAGGTAGTCCTTGAGTTATGACCACAATTAAACCTGACAATTACAATTACAAGGCACGATGATCATAAAGTAGGCCACCATTTGACCAGACCCAGTTTTTATGCAGAGATTGTTAAGAATAACATGAACTCATTGTTTGTTATGGGGTGATTTTTGCTGTAAATCGGACCTAAACACCAGTTTCAGGCCAAACTGTTGTAAACCGTGGTCATGTCACTGCAGGGTGCTGCAAATGGCCGTAAATGCAGGTCGATGACTGACTGCTCAAAGTGCAATCACACAACCCTGGAGTGAGCATGATAGAACCTTGAAACCAGGTTGCAAGGCAGCAAGATTACTTTATGCACAAACTGGAAAGACATTTTGATTCCCACAATGGACAAACGGCTGCAAAAGTTGATGGAGTTATCAGAGATGGCTAAACTGGCTGTTTCGATAAAAGAAAAAAATATAAGTACTTTTGTTTCCACCTCTTGTGCTTGAGGTGGGAAAAAATGAAACTTTGATTTGTGGCTTTACCAATTAGATAGATTTGTTGGTATAGAAATGGCTAGTTTATACTACTATGTCCATGATGGTGAACGTATGGCCACATGTTGGAAGTGGTACATAGAACCACTATATATCTTTCTGGCTCGGCTGATTGTAAAACCACTTGTAACCCACCACTGGGGCTCTGTTGTAATTTCAATTGGTGGCTAAGCGACTGGTTATAAGTCAAGAACTACCTGTATTCAAAGTTCTAGGCCAAGGGTCTTCAAACTTGTCAAGTTTAAGACTCATGGACTTCAACTCCCAGAATTCCTGAGTAACACAATTGGAGGAGGAATTCTGGGATTTGAAGTCCACAAGTCTTAAAGCTGTCAAGTTTGAAGACTCCTGTTCTAGGCAGTGTTCTGCTGTCATGCTGCAAGCTTCACCTATTTCATCCATGCACACAATCTCAAGATCTCATATATCAAAAGGCCAGAGACAGCATGACAGTGCAACTCTTCCCTCCAGATTGACCCTAACCCACTTCCTGTGGATATTTTTGGTTGAATTTAAAACATTAAAAACCCAAATCAATAAAACAGCAAAATCTTTTTCTAAAAACAGAAGATCTTTGGTGCAGTAGTTCTAAAAGATTTTCACATCGTTGTTGAAATTCACCATTCCTGCTGTTCTTAACTTGTTTTCCTTCCTTCCTTCCTTTTAATCTCTGCCAGCTCCCATGGAGCAGGTCAGCAGTGCCATTTCCCCAAACCCCAGGAAGTCATGCTGGAGAAAAACTCACTACTTTGCAGGATTATTGTCAGTGCATTAAGTCTACTCTATCTTCTGAAAATAGACAAATGCTCATTTGCTTTGTCTTGCTGAGGCATAATCCCTGTCATGCAATAGATCACACAGCACATTATGTGGTCCCAAGTCCTAGCTAATAGAAGGAGAACAAATATAACTGGCCTTACTCAATTTCACTGTCCTTTCTTGGGCTTTATAGGTGGGTAGGTCTGCCAAAGTTAAACTTCTCCTGCGGTAATGGGATTTTTTTTTTTTTTTTTAAATCATTTTGCTGCAACTTCATTTCATTCATGACCCAATAGCCTTGACCACAATCACAAAAAGTAAACAATCATTCTGGGAACAAATCTTCATTTATATTATCTTACTAAAATTAATTGGATTAAATACACATATCAATCCACAGGTTCCAGCCCATTATTTACATTCCATCAGTCTCTTCATTTTAATTCATTGCTTTTCATCCAGCATTTGCACAGCTTAAAATTTCTCCATTCATGTCCCCAACATTCTACCAAAGTACACAAACTCATCTATTCACTTTAGTGTTTCTTGATTTATGTAGCTCTTATGATCATTCATTCCATTTTCCATGTCAAACACAACCATCTGTTCTTTCATACAACAATTTTTAGATCCATTCTCCTTATTGCAATGTTTTCACTGCAGATCATTCAGGTTCTTAGCTAGGAATACAGCATTATTTGCATACAAAATGCACATACCTTCAAGATTCCAAAAGCATATATCTCATGTCACCACAAGCAGTTCCCTGTTTCAGTTCCAGATTCATGCAAAACATTCCATGACCAAAGTCTATTTAGTTTACCACAGGTTTACTCTCATCAACATTTAGTAATTTTTCCCTATCACATATTTCAATGTCCCATTAAAGTCTGCCTAGATTTCCTTCACTTGAGTTTCACCCAAAATCATCTCATTTTTTGTTTTTTTGTTTAATTTCATTGCCTAGGACTCTTTGTTTAACCTCCAAATCTATTTCCAGAAGATTTTTTTTTCATTTCCATCAGAATTATTATTCTGTATCTTCAATTTGCTTTTTAATTGTAAGCATTCTATTGTTCTCCTGGACTACATTTTATGTCATTTATGAATCTAAATTGGAAATTAATATTCTTACTCTTTGTTTCAAAAGTTCACTGAGAAATACATTTTTGCACCTTTTGCGATTTTCTGACTTTAAGGGAAAGGGGAATCCTGCTATTGATCCTCTGCACTTAAAGGAAAATGATTTTTTAAATATTCTAAAAATGTTGGAAAGCAGCAAGTGAAAATGGCTGTCAATATGCCTCAAGGAATGGGACTTCCGGTGGTGCTTCCATTGACGACGGACCAGAGACTGCAATCATGCACAACTTTAATCCATGCTTGTCCTGTTGGAGGGGTCCTTAAGGGACCGGATTCATCTGACCCACCTTGTAGGGGTGGGAGAAGAGGGGGAGACTGCTAGCTGAGTCAAGGGGAGCCGCATCTCCCCTCCCTGACTTGGTATACTCCCCTAGAAAACAGGGAGAAGTGGCAGTTTAATGGCTGCCCTGAAGGCAGGAAGCTGCCAGGACTTAAGTGTGTGCTGGAGCGGTGAAGTGGTGAATGGCGTGTAACTGAATAAAAGACTTTGAACATTTTTTGACAACCCCAAAAAGCAGAAAGAAAGACTCCTCATTTGGAAGAGTGGTAGCAGCGAATGGGAAATAAGAGGAAAATATAAGGTAAATAAAAACCCAGAAATAAAAGAACTGTATGAAATGAGAGATTAAATCTGGAATAATCTACAGAATTGGGCACTAATTAGGCATTGGATAAAATGCTGGATTTACCTGGAATGGATAAAATTTAATGTTAAACCAACAGAAAAGAGAATAAAAAAGAAAAGAACTTTGAAAAGTGGAAGTGCTATAGAGCACCACCTAATGGTTAAAGATTTTTCCTTTCTTATGTTTTTATGGAAAATTACTGGTTGTATAAATTTGTGAAAGAGAAAAGAAATGAAATAAAAGATTACTAGCATAACAAGAACCGCGGAAGTCTCACAAAAAGTGGGGATTGAAGCAAAGTATAAATAAATGTAATATTTTGGGACTGTTTGGTGTTGACTGTGACAAGAAAACAGAAGAAAGAGAAATTGAGATAAACGGAGACTTTTGACAAGGACCATAACAGAAAAACTTGATTTTTAATAAAATAAAAAATAACTCAACAGATTAAAGAAATGGAAGACATAAGCAAAGAATTTAAGTTGGAACTGCAAACTGTGAGAGAAATGTTAAAAGAAAAAATGAGACTAGTGGATATATTTGTTGGCAAAGTAATGGCATTGCAGTCCATAGAAGAACAAAGAAAGCTCAGAGAGGAGGAGTTAAAGGAGAATGAAAGTAGCCCAGAGGAATATGGAGAACAAGGGCAATTGCCAAAAGACATAAAAGGACTTAAAGAGAGATATTGATGATAGAGGCAACAAATAAAAGAGAAAACATTCCCAAGGTTAAACAGAAGAAGGGAGAATTCTATAAGAAGAAACCCCAAAAAAGAGAACAGAGAAGGGTGTGGGAAAACACGACTGATAGGCAGAGGGAAATAAAAATAACATTAGAAGGAAAAAAGAAGAAAGACTCGGGAAACCTAGAAAAGGAAAGCTGGCTAAAATTAAAAGAAACGATAAGGCCGAAAGATTTAGAGATAAGGGTTAGGGATAGTATAAGTGGGATACTACATGGAAATGTATATTGATATTTTTCTTTTCTTTTTTACTAGAAATATAGATTGGGGAACTTGAAGTTCAAAACTTGCTGGGAAATATTTTAAGATTATATAACTATATATATAAAATTGTATATGAATTTTACTGTTATGAATTCTTTCCTTTTTATACATACATATCCTAAAATATGTAATTGACTATCTAAATGATATTAGAAAAACAGAGAATATGATAAATTTGGGGAAAGTAAAAATGTGAATTATAGGCTATGGAAACTAAAAGGGAAATTTAACTTCGTTTTCTTTTGTTTTTCTCTTGTTGGGACATATGAAATAGAAAATGTAATTGATTATATAAAGGATATGAGAAAATAGAAAACATGACAAACTAGAAGGGATCATATGGAAATATAAAATATTTATAATGAGAGTATTTTTGATGGTTAAAAACAGGAATGGAAATTTATTAAAATATATAGATAAACTTTGGCTAAGTGGAAAGAAAGAAAAAACATGATTATTATATAATTATATATAAGATAAGTGAAGATAAAGTGAGAGATATTAAGAAGGTTACTATTGCGATTTTTTTTTGGTACATATATACATTCTAAAATATACAGTTGATTATTTAGTGGATAACAGAAATGTATAATAAGAATTCTTCATTATGATTAAAGTAGGGGAATGGAAAATTATAAAATTATATAGATTGAGGTGATATACCATGTGAATCCTAAATATATTAATTTTATTTTATTTTTACTCTTTTTAGATTGTTTATTATATATTGGCCTAGAGAAAATTAAGGATGATAATGATGTATAATGTAAAATAAAATAGGTGGTAAGTTGAAGATGGAAATAATAGGGGATAAAGAATAGAAAATATATGTGTGGATGGAAAGATATTGATATTGAATTAATGAATTGAAATATGAAATGGAAATTTATTTAAAGATAAGTGGAATGGATAATGACATGAGGTGGTATTATACAAGATAGATGGAAATGTAAGTAATAATAATAATAATAATAATAATAAATATTTATTTATATACCGCTCCTCTCCTGAAGGACTCGGAGTGGTGCACAGCCGTACAGATTAAAGCAATAAATATGTGATGCAATAAAACTAAATTAAACCCAACCCTGGCTGTAAACAAATTTAAAACCCCACTCTAAAACCCTAAAATTTAATAAAAGTATGACTACGTATAAATGTTGTAATCTGGAACCGCATTGCTCACGTGAAGAGATGTGTAAAAAATAAAAAACACTTTGGGAAAAAAAAATATGCCTCAATGAATGATCTACCAAAACAGAGCACTGTAGGAAGAGATTGTTGATTATAGGAAGAATGACTTAAAGAAGGGATTGCCATTTTTTTAACAGTGTTAATTCTCTTTCCTCAGATTCTTATCCTTACATTTTGCTCTTTCATTAGTGCCAATCATTTGAATGTGCATTCATAAAATAAACTATATCGAGCCAAATAGGAAAGGCAAAATCCAGACATAGTTCAAGGTATTTTACTTTGTACTCTATATTCTGATTCCTAAAAATTAAATTAGAAGTTAAAATGCCAATTTAAATTCTTCAGTATATTCAAGGGACCTTTCGTAATGAACTTCATCCTAACTTTATAATGAACTATAAAAATAAAACTGGTAACCAAAAACATTGTTCTTATGCCAAGCAGATGATATAGATTATGTACATTTCTTCTTTTTCCTCCTTTCACTGTTAAGAAATCATATTCCCAAGTTGGAAAGAAAACTCACTGACATCTGGGTTATAATATTGTAGGAAGTTAGCATCCACCCCTCTCCTAGAAAAATTGAAATAGCCTAGGAAATATTAAAAAGGCAGAATATTTCTCCTAAAAAGAATAGTCACTCAAGAAGCAGAAACTCAACTCAAGAAGCAGAAACTCACCCCCACCTTTGTTAATGAGTGGGCCATTAAGGCCTGGGCCAAAATACTTTACATAAGAAGGAACTCCAGGGTGATGGGATTAAGGATGGCCCTCAGGAAATGATAGGATTACCCATCTCACCACATGGTCTGGGAAGATTGCATTAGCCAGCACTCAGGTAAAGCCATGTGGTCCAGACCAAGCCTACAGAGTTAAGATCCCCGCCCCTGGGAGTCTGACAACCAATTAGAATACAAGATCCAATTCAAATCCCAACAGAGAGTATAAAACCCAGGCACTCTCAGCATCTCAGAACTTTTTTTCCTTTTTCTCTTTTTCCTTTTTCCTCTTCTCTTCTCACCTTGAAGCATGTGATCATTCTTCTCTGGAGCTCTAGGCCATGTGGCCCTATAACCATTAAACCTTCCAAGCAGCCTCCATGTTTCCAGTGTCTTTTTCCCCACTTGGAACTGAACCCAGAAGGATATTTCTTTCAACAATATAAAGAAATTTGCTTTAAAAACTATAAATATCTCTTTGCTCTTAATATACTCATAACACTTAGTTTTGTACATCAAATATGCCAATCACAAGAAATAATGAACATGGGATGAATCAACTTGATTAGATTTTGTGACCTAGGGTCAAGGAAGAAGATAGGTGATTATGCAAAATTGCCCTCAGAAACAATAGGATTTTATTTCCTTCTTTCTGCTCTTTCCAGGGCATTCCAAAATTGCCTTTACAAGAAGGAGATTATAAGGGGATAGGAAAGAAAGAAGCATTCATTTCTCAGTTGTATCTATTGTGCTGGCAGAAGACACTACGCATTGGCTTGAACTGGAAGATGTATCCTGATTAATAGAAGCTCTCTGCTGGAGATAGACTACAAAATCAGAGTAGAAACGTATGAATGGTGGTTATAGTATTTGATTAGAAGCAGGAAAAACCAGGTACTAGTTGCTCCTTGACATGGAAGCTGACTTTGTGACTTTCGGTCAGTCATATTCTCTCTGTAGAGGAGCATAACTGAAGAAAGGAAACAAGAACCATTAAGTAAAGATCAACTGGGTCAGAAGAGAGGGTCAGAAAGAAACTGAAGATGACTGTCTTGAGACTTGTTGTGGTATTAGAGGGGTCCAACTCTACCTGTCTGGTAATTTGCCCCGTAAACAATAGAAGCCCATCAGTCCTTGTGGTGTCTGTCTCCTGACCTAGCAAAATATTAAAAATATTGTTTCAGTAGTCATTTGGCCATTTATGTACATTTTTAATTTTTAAGCATTTTGAAAGTATGTCTTCTCTAAATGGTCTTAATTGAAAGCGTATTTAGATGGGCTTCCTTATGTACTGAAAAGACAGTGGCTTTAATTAAAGAATTAAACTGCAGACAAAGCCATAATTGCAGGACAATAACCAATTAAACTTTGATGTGTCCTTGGAGTTTGAAGCAGATGTTGACAAGGAACAAACAAAATACTTATTTCACACAAATGCATGTAAAAATGCTGAAGTGAATAATAAACAGCAACAATAATGGGAAACTGAAAAGTGTCCATTACAGTGGTAGGATTCAATTTTTTTTACTACCAGTTCTGTGGGCGTGGCTTGGTGGGCATGGCAGGGGAAGGATACTGTAAAATCTCCAGTCAGAGATGGTATTTGCTGATTCTCTGAACTACTCAAAATTTCCACTACCGGTTTTCCAGAACTGGTCAGAACATGCTGAATACCACCTCTGGTCCGTTAGTATAGTGGTTAAGGCACCAGACTAGAAGCAGGAAATTATATTTTCTTGTCCTGCCTTAGGCATGAAACCAGCTAAGTCACTCTCAGCCAATGAATCCCTTGCTCTCAACCCTAGAAAGGAGGAAAGGGTAAACCACTTTCAAAAATCTTGCTTAAAACACCACAGGAACTAGCCTATGAAGTTGGCACGGCTCAACAATAATTTAAAGGCATGTGCATGCAGATGTGCAGAGAGAGAAAGGCAGACAGACATGGAACCTGGAACAAATCCTGACAAACTCTTAAGTCAGACTAGAGGCTCATGAGATTTCTGATTGATCTTTGTGGTATTTGGGCTGTCAGGAAATCAGATTAGTTTCCAATGATCTGTGACTGTGTCTTAGTAATTCTGAAAAAAAAATCACACAAAGGGAATCACTAAATTTTACTACCACAACCCATTCAATTTGTAAAATTTATGAACGATCATGTAAATCCAAATTGTATGCCCTCTTCATTGACCCCACTCAGAAACACATTGAAGTATCTGAGGAAAAATGGAATGTCTGAGGCAAGAAGGGAAAGAGAACTCCAATGGTTTATTTATTTTACAATATTTATACCTTCATGCTTCCAATCCAATTGAACTCTGTGCAAGTCAATAAAACAGGAGGCTAAAATCCATATATTATTATACAAAACCAATACATCAGTATATGTCATTGATTAAATTAACTTAAATGTCAAATGCTTGCAGAAACAATGTCTGTTTTGGCTAGTTTTTGTAATACAAAAGGAAGAATTTTCCTTTCCTTCAGAAAAGGGGTGGGCGATTATGTCCCCCTTATGATCTGCTGACATGAACTCCAGGAATTCTGGGAGTTGAAGTTCACAGGTCATAAGGAGGTCATAATTGCCCACTCCTTCTTGAGAAGGTTTCATCAGATGGACATCCTCAAGATTTGAATCTTAAGAATGAAATATTCTTAGTCATTAACTTCAAATATTTTGACTGCTGCTTATACTGAACCAGATTTAAGAAAAACCCTAGAGACAATGGTATGTGACCTAGATTAAACAGAAATGGAAAAATCAACTGATGCATTTGCTGGAAGTTTTGGTATGTTTTTAAGAATGAAAATAAGAAGTAATGACAAACACAGTTGGGGTGCTGAAACTGCATATTTTGCTGACTTGAACAAATATAATTTTTATATATTTTTATAATTATGGTGTATATTTCAATACATTGATAAAATCTCTCAGTAACAATCATAATGAATATGCCCACATTTCTGGATGAAAATGTAAAGTAAAATAAGCAGTGGTTGGTGTTTGCTTATAAACCTTAATAGTGCTAAAAAAAGCAACTATAACAGGGAACTGGCTTATCAAGTTTCATTCATTCTTTTGCACTGTTATAATTTATTATTGTCCTCTCTTTCATTTGATTTAAAACTATTGAAATCAAATTGACAACATTTTGAAACAAACTGGGCTTCTCAGGTAGTCCTTGCTTAACAACCACAACTCAGATTAGCAACTCTGTTGCTAAACAACATTTTCATTCACTTCATCATATGAAGTGACTTGCAATTTTACCTCCAGCTTCTCCGTTAACTCTACTTGTCGGAATCCCACCTTGAAGCCCGTAAGTGGTGGTCATGTGACCATGGGTTTCTCTGACGGTCGTAAACACCCACCAGTTGCAAACTGAGTGAATCTAGATCACATGACTCCAAGGATGCTGTAAAGTTTGTAAATGCAATCACAGTGTTACTTCAGTTGTCAAAAGGGCAGATATTAGGAGAGGTCTACCTGTAGTTTATAGGTGCCTTATTTATTTATTTTTTTAAAATAAGCTCAAGGATTTAAGGATTTTTCCATTGCAGAGGGCATTTACTTCTGGGCTTCTCCAAAAGACTCCCCCAAAGTTTTCTTATCCAGATACGTTATCCAAGAGCTGAACAAGAACATCTCTAAAACTATCAGAAACACTTTAGTGAATAACTATAGGACATAAGTGGAGAATTGCAATGTGATTGTGGCCTGTTTTATAAATTTAAATTCCTAGTAGTTTTATTAAAACAGTTCAGAAGAGGAAGAGAAAAAGCAGTTCCCTTGTTCTATGATATAAAAAGACCAAAGAAAACAGATGTGTATTTTATATACTTGCTAGATGATAAGCAAACAGGCTTATTCAATGATCCAGAGAGACCTGAGCCATTTCCAGTTTTATAAATAATGTGAATATAAATAAGCAGGAATTAAAAAGTGATGACATAATAAAATAAGGCACTGAACACCTCAATCAATTGAAAAAGAGTGACAGATGATATGAATACACACATACACAAGACTTAATAGGTCTTGAGATTTAGGTTATCTGATCCTATCTCAGCTCTCACAGATGAATCTCTCCTGAAGAAAGATTGGCCTTCATAGACATAAAGACAATGGAGCCAGTTACATCTCAAATGGTTCTTTTTAATGAATTTAGGCAACTGCTTTGAGTCAGAATTAATTGCTGCATGTTGACATCTCCCTGTAAGTCTGTTGAGTTTATTTTTTAAAAAAGAAAGAAAACAGACTGTTTTAACTTTTTAAGTCCACCAGTCTATGAATTAAATTTAAGAAGATTTTGATTGTCTACCTGAATTGGAGAAGATTGCTTTGAATACTGTAGTAATGATGATTTAGTAACAGCTGTGGCTTGTTATATAAATCGGCTTTGCAATATTCAAAGCAGGCAGTTCCTAGTATGGAGGGAATGGTGCTGTAAATTGTTCTACCAAAAATATTTAGATCACAGTTGGAATTACTAACAAAACATTCCCCCATCCTGGGAACCAAATCCTCTCAGGGTGCCCATCATTGGACATTGAATGGCCAGAATGATCTATCACAAATGTGCTGACAGCTGCCACACTAGATGTTTATAGTTACTTCACTAAAATATATATATTGTTCCCCTGAATATGAAAACCTTTTTATGCTTGCTGCCATAAGGGAAACCAGGCCAAGAATGGTTTAACTACTCAGTTAGTTCTATTCAATATTGTTCTTTGGGGATTTCTGTTAGAGTTAATTGAAATAATTTATTTTGATTATTGGGAGGGTAGTTATTTAGGAAGGAGCAATAAACTGTGGATTCGGATGAAGTTTCTTCGAAGACAGATTGAAACACAAACTGATCCCTAGTATGAGAACAAAAGAGTATGCCAGCAATAACAGTCCTAACTTTACTTATGAATATTTGCACATTTGTAGCAGAGCAATACAGACTTCAAAAATGATTCAGATGAAGTGTCTTAGACCTCATATGTACATGTATACAAGTCACTGCTAATCATTCAAGCATCACAGCTTTTTTTTGAAAGCGTAAGCCTGAAAAAATGAAATAAATGGCACATTAAAGGAATATAAATATATAATAAAAGAAGCACTGTTACATCAATTCCATCCAGCACTTCTTTTAAATCATTTTCAAAGCATGAACAAGCTAAATCTATAGCATTACCAATCAAATGAATCAGAATGTTTTTACTGTACACAGGATAGAACCTGGAAGAGAGAACTGTGATTAATACTTCAATAAACGAAACCCCTTACCCCTTAATATTTCAATAAACCAAATCCCTTTCAGTTAGCTAAATTTCTTAACCCTTGTAGCCTAATTGATATCAGATAGTCTCTTTAACTATATGAATTATGTACAGAATCAAATCAGAGTAATATTATTTCCAGTCTTTTCTTGAGCATCAATATATAAATGTTCTCTCCCTCTTCCTCTCCTCACCCTTTCCATTTCTTTCTTCCTAGGGCTTGGAAAAAGTGACTGGTCCAAGGTCCCTCAGCTGGCTTTGGGTTTAAAGTGGAAGTAGAACTCATCATCTCCCGGATTCTAGCCTGATGCCTTAACCACTACACCAAACCGACTCTCTAATTTTATGGTTATAATTTATTCTACAGACAAAAGAGTAGGTAGGTAGGTAGGAGGTAGGTAAAATGCTATTAACACAGTTATCCAAATAAGCCTAGAAGTAAAAGTTTTTTTTTTTAAAAAAAGACAATATCTTACCAAACATATAGACGGGCCTCAAAAGAGTCCAAATACTAAATGAAGTGAAACTAAACACTTCCTAATGCTAGTGAAGAGAACCTAAGAGAAAAACTTTAAAAAATGATAAAAACAACAACAAATGTCTTACAGAAGGAATAACACTGTGGATGTAAAAGTGTCTAATTTTCCTCTGTCTTAACCGCACGAGGTAAAGAAAATGAAAAGCAACTGTTTCATCCTAACAAGCGAATTAGACTTGAACAAAGAGATTCATCTCTATTTTCCCCTTATACTCACCTTTTTCTCCAAGCACTGATTTGAATATCATAATATGTCATATGCAATGGCAACCATAATCCCATAGGTTCAATAGGAAGTTTTTGCTTTTTTAAAAAAAACCTTCTCATCATACTGTTATTCCTCCAACTCCCACAGGGAAAGATGAAAAATAAATCTACTTACCTTGAACAAGGTTATCCTAAGAAGAGTGACTTAATAAAATTGTGGTTGTTGTACACAACTCATTTGCATCCTGCTACTAAACAGGCAACAATTGTTCAAGAGAATAATAACAGTGCTAATCATAATTTTACTTAACGGGAATGGACTCTTTACTGTTTACTATAGGAAGAAAAGATGCTCCATTTTTTCTTTTTTGTTGCTGAAATGCTGAAAACATTTCTAAATTACTCTAACCTAGTAAGTAGGCATTAATAAAGGAGAATATTTGTAGCTCAGGGTTGAAATGAAGGAGTCCTTGGTGCTCTCTGAGCTTGTTTTCTTGCAGATGTTTCATTACTCCAAACTAGGTAAGATCATCAGTGCACTGAGTTACAAATATACGCCTTTATTAATGCTTCCTTCCTAAGTTAGAATAATTTGTAAATATTTTCAGCATTTCAGCAACAAAAAAGAAGTAAAAATGGACCAACTTCTCTTCCTATAGTGCACTGATGATGTTATCTAGTTTGGGTAATGAAACGTCTTCAAGAAAGCAAGCAAACACAGAGAGCACTAAAGATCTCTTAAGAAGGCATTTCCTACTAAACCCAAAACTTCCCTTAGTATCTTAGTTACTTAAATGTATCTAATTCTTATGATCCTCTTGATGGAGTGTTAGTTACCTTGTAGTGTTAAAAGGGCTTCTGCAGAAAGAGCAGAAGAGTTATTGTAGAGGGAGCTGATCTTAAATAAGTAGTCAGTCTACTGTAAGTTCTATCTGCTGGAGGAAAAGATGGCAATCCATTGCCACAAGTCAGGACAAAGTCAAACTGATGCAGAAAATTGACCCTATTCTGTATCCTGCACAGTAGTGAATTTGTAGCTGTGCAGATGCAGATAGATAAACTCAACAAGACGTCCATAACAAAGTACATTTATTGGTTCATCAGATATCCTCATAACTCACATTTGTGACTAAGTTCTTCTTTAATGACCAATCCTCTGTATATCTGTCTTGTAGGTAAAAAGATGATAAAGCCTCAACTCCATGATGATTGAAGCAGCTGCATGATATTAATCTTTCTATCCCATAGTCGTAGAGGTAGTGGGTAGAGCTGCTATCACGAGGCTGTGTTCAGGCAAGAGAGAGGAAAACTCCCCCAACCCATCGAGGGTCAAATTAGTGACCAATCGGGATTATAGATGTGGCCATGTGACATGAACTACATTTCCCAGGATACCTTTAACTATATTCACCATGATGCATTCCCTTAAGGGGACAGCTCACAATTGCTATCTAACTATGCAATTCCCATACACTGGCTGGACAGCACAGATCCCATAGATCAGAAAGTTTCTAATGAACTATTAGGAAAGAGCAGAGGATATGTGCAAATAGCACTGATGCTTGTAATATGGCAGAAAGGACATCCAACTATTGATGTTGCCAAAGGCAAAAAGAAAATCTGATATTATAAATATACAGATACCCACATTGGTATGTGGAATGTCAGAACAATAAATCAAGGCAAACTTAATATTGGCAAAGCAGAAATGTCAAGACTGAATATTGACATTCTTGGGAATCAGTGAACTGAAATGGACTGGAATGGGTCACTTCACTTCAGAGAATCACCAGATGTTCTGTAACATGAGCTTGCAAGGACTCGGAAGCAGTGACTGACAAACATTCCTGGCAAAATAACACCCATCAGAACATGTAAGCAACTGAACAAATTAGCAAGAATGAAGTCCTTATAACTGCAGTTTCTTCTGTTCAGTTAGATATAACTGTAAAACTTGCAGATAAACCAGAAGGTGTCTACTGCTACAAAGCTAGGACACTGCACCAGGATATCAAATCGTGACCAACTATAAGCATCAGCAGTTCCTGTATTGAGATAACCTATGTTTATCACACTGCTTCTATGTTTTGCCATCAGGTTACAAAGAATGAAAAGAATATCCAAAAATTGTGAGTTTATCAGGGAAGTTCTTCATTTTAACATGTGTTGTTCATTTAGAGACATTATCAGAACTGTTGATATGCTGCCAAAGTAGGGCCCACATTTTATTCCATAAAAGCCCAAATTGGTGCCAAATTAATTTTACAAAGTTAGGTCCTAATACACTTATTTGGTATCAAGCTGCATGCTTTAGTTGGAGGATTTATTTGTTTAGCATATGGCTTTTCTGTATTCTCACTAATGCATCTTGCCTTCATAAAATTTGCAGTGCTCAGAACTGGAAGCCAAAAGATTGGAGTAGTTTTAACTTATATGTAATCTACATGGCATTGTTGAATCTGGCATCTAACTTACTAGTATAGCAGTTGTTAAGCCATACAGGGGCACAGTAGGGGTATCTACAAGGGCACAACTGCAGAGAAGACCTTCCCAAATGCTAATGACTTGAGGATGGCAGCTGAAGCTCTGCATTTAGTTCCACATACTTTTTGGACTATGTTGTTGCTAATATTGATTTTTGCTGCTGGATTCTCTAGGTGTATCTTATAGGAGTGTATCCAGTCCTATGTTGCTCCAAGGTACTTTGGATGGGATCATAGGGGAATAAGTTGTTTAAGTAAACCTTTGGAGCTTCATATGCTGATAGAGGATATGGAATGCTTTCATTCCCAAGGAAGCACATCATTGTCCAAAAACAGGCACATCATGGTTCAAAAGTTGAAAAAGTTTGCCAGAGATCAGTATGGAAATAATAGATATTGTTCACAAATTCTGTTTAGAAAATGTTTTTCCCAGTGGATGTTTCATGTGAAATTTTACACACACCAAAAATAAAAAATGTCCATATTATTTCTGAAGAGCGGACTGCTACATTTATGGTCCCTTGCATTCATTTCCTTCATGTTATTAGGTAACACTTAAATAAGGCTGTAAAGACACATTGTACTCTATTACAAAACTTTTTTTTAAAAAAGCTGAGTTAGAATGAATTAATTTTTGGATTTACAGACAACAGGTAGCATCACAGACACAGTAGAGTTTAAATTGGGCACCAGTTAGGATGGTAAAATGTCTGTGAACGTATATTCTGTTTTTCCATCCAAGCCAGTGATTAAGAATGCAATAAAAATGAGGAGAGAAATATATTAAAAACAATGTTTTAAATGCAATTCAAAGTATAGCTAAGCAAGATGATGATGAAAAGGCAAAATCTGTACGCGAACACAGAGATTATATATTCTACGTGACACTAACATATAAACTAACATGTTCTACATGAGGCTAAATGTAAATAATTTCCAGGAAATTTAAAGATATTGCTGCCAAATTGCTGGTTGTGAATGGATTCTTGATACATGTTATTTGAACTGTATTGGTTGTTTGTAGGCTTAACTCAAGATTCTGAATGGCTTGGAATTACATATTTGAAGAACTAACCTCTTGTGTGTTCTAGCTGGGTCTTTCTCCTTAGTTTACTGTCAATTGGGCCTTTTTGGCCCTATCAGCTACTACAATCTCTTGCCAAAGGAAGCCAAACTTGCCACAAACAATATACTGTACTTTCAGGTTCCAAGTGGAATTTGGCTCTTTCAGAGACACTTGGAAGTGGCTAAAAGTTCTATTAGACAAGTTGTGTTTTCCTGGGTTTAACTGCCATTTCTTGTTTGTCTTTTTCCACTGTTGCAGTGGTTTGTTTTGGTTGATTAACTGGAGATATATATCTCCTGTGGTTACCACAGGCTGTAGCTGATGGCTTAGTGGTAGCATTGGCAAGACTATCTGATCTAAATGCCTGGAATTATTGGTGCTACCATTTTCATTCTACTAGGCTGGAGGCATTGCATTCTGTAAAAATTAAAATAGTCCCAAGCAATCCCACCTTCCAACCCTACTCATGCAATAGTCCTACTATATTCCTTAATTTAATTATTACATTAAGTATTAGGAATTATAGTTTTTTTTCCTCTTCTACTCTATGCTCTAATTTGGTCACATATGGAAGTTCTAGGTTAGCATGGACATCATGTTCAAATGATAAATATTCCCGGTTTTGCAGCTAATAAGAATAGACCTCCAAGGGAATTATAGCACACATTCCAATAAAAAAGTAGAATATCCAGCTTGCAAAGTTTCTTGGACACAGGAAGAATATACATTTTGAAAATACTCCTTCAGTTGCCTGTAATCTCAAACTACATATTAGAGCATTTTGAAGCTGAAAGAACAGCTGATATATAATAACTGTCAATTTTTTTTGCCAATTTTTTTTTTGCCAGATGAATAACTTAATGATTTAAGATAATATTCAATGAAGGTATAAAAACACAAAATAGAAGAGATGGAAAAGCAAGAAAAAGACTACTAAACTGCACAGCCAATATGAGCATAAATATAATCAAGAACAGATTGTTGGTGTCAATTCAGAATAAATTATAGCATTTATAATTTTAAAACCATAATGCCAATGCTTAGAATAAGAACAATCCAGCTAGAAGAAGAACAGACTTGTTGCACTCTATCTTTTTTGTAGAGATTTATTTATTTTATTTATTTATTATAACATTTATATACCGCCCTTCTCCCAAGGGACTCAGGGCGGTTTACAGCCGAATCAAACCCAACCAATACAAAAGTTAAAAAGAAATTAAATAATAGGCTGTTTAAACTAAAACAACCCTCCCCCAAGAATATTAAAACCCAGATTAAAACCAAATTAAAGGAGACAATTAAAAACTATATCAGCCCAGGCCAGCTTGCTCGAAGAGCCAGGTTTTTAACGCATGCCTGAAGGCCCTCAGGTCCGTGCTGGTGCGTATCTCAGGTGGCAGAGTATTCCAGAGGGCAGGGGCCCCCACAGAGAAGGCCCTACAACTGGGGGCCGCCAGACGACACATAGAGGCCGACGGCACCCGGAGAAGGCCCTCCCTGTGGGAACGCACCGGTCTGCTGGAGATCACCGGCAGAATGCGGTCCTGCAGGTAACCTGGCCCAATGCCATGGATAGCCTTAAAGGTCAAAACTAGAACCTTAAAGCGAACCCGGAAAGCCACCGGCAACCAATGCAGCTCACGCAGGAGAGGCGTCACATGGGAGCTACGCGACGCCCCCATAATCACCCGCGCGGCCGCATTTTGCACCAGTTGGAGTCTCCGGGTGCTCCCCACAGGGAGCCCCATGTAGAGAGCATTACAGTAATCCAGACGAGAGGTGACAAGGGCATGAGTGACCGTGCGCAGGGCGTCCCGATCCAGGAAGGGCCGCAACCGGTGAATCAGGCGGACCTGATAAAACGCCCCCCTGGAGACGGCCATAATATGATGTTCTAAGGACAGCCGTGCATCCAGGAGGACGCCCAGATTGCGAGCCCTCTCTGTGGGGGGCAAAGTCTCTCCCCCAATAGCCAGCAAAGGTGTCAGCTGGCTATATCGGGGCGCCGGGAACCACAGCCACTCGGTCTTGGATGGGTTGAGCCGGAGCCTGTTCCCGCCCATCCAATTCCGCACGGCCTCCAGGCACCGGGACACAGCCTCTACAGCATCATTGGGGTGGTCTGGGGTGGAGATGTATAGTTGGGTGTCATCTGCGTACAGGTGACACCGCACCCCAAGACCACGGATGATCTCGCCCAACGGCTTCACATAAATGTTGAACAAGAGAGGGGAGAGGACCGACCCCTGAGGCACCCCGCAAACAAGGGGCCTAGAGGTGGACCTCTCCCCTCCCGCCAACACAAATTGCGAATGGTTGGAGAGGAAGGAGGAGAACCATCGCAGGACAGTTCCCCCAATCCCCAACCCCTCCAACCGCCGCAATAGGATACTATGGTCGATAGTATCAAAAGCCGCCGAGAGATCCAATAGGACCAGGACAGAGGAAAGCCCTCTGTCACGGGCCCTCCAGAGATCATCGACCAATGCGACCAATGCTGTTTCGGTACTATGCCCGGGCCTGAAGCCCGATTGGAATGGATCGAGGTAAGTAGCTTCCTCCAGGTACTGAGGGAGCTGACGTGCCACCACACTCTCAACAACCTTCACTATGAAAGGAAGGTTGGAGACTGGACGATAGTTGTTTAAAACAGCTGGGTCCAGGGAAGGCTTCTTGAGGAGGGCCGCACCACCGCCATTTTCAAGGCGGTAGGAAACGACCCCTCTCTCAAAGAAGCATTGGTAATCCCCTGGAGCCAGCCTCGTGTCGTCTCCCTGGCAGCCGAGACCAACCAGGAAGGACACGGGTCCAACAAACAGGTGGGGGCATTCAGACCCCCCAGCAATCTGTCCACGCCCTCAGCGGTCACAGGGTCAAACTCCCCCCAGATAACATTCTCAAGACCTGCCCCGGACACCTCCCCCGGGACCACCCAATTGGAGTCCAGCCCGTCCCGAATCTGAGCAATTTTGTTGTGCAGGAATCGGGAAAACTCGATTACAAAACTTGTAAGATATTTTTCCACATTTCAATGTTGTTGTTGTTTTTAATTGGCCATTCTGTTAGATTTTAACTAGGCTTTAGATGACTTTTCCCATAGTTCTTGTAAAATGTGTCCAAAAAGTGAAGAATGTGATTATTTTATACTTTATTGTCCTGCTTATAATGCAAACATATTTTGAAAATTTTGAGTGAAACCTATAAGCTCAAGATCCACCAAAGATTTGAGAAGATCCATAATGGAAAATTTTTTGATGCTAGCATGTAAGCGAGTATTTTTATTTTATTTATTTATTCTAGGTTTTATATACCGCCCTTCTCCCGAAGGACTCAGGGCGGTGAACAGCCAACTAAAATACATGTATACAAATATAAATAGTTAAAAAAGAATTAAACCCTAGGCTGTCCCTATAAAAATCTAAAAATCCCAATTAAAATAAATTAAAACTTTGTACACCCATCCCAACCAATCCAAAAACCCCATTTAAAATCCCATTTGAGTCAGCTCAGGCCGGCCTGCTCGAAGAGCCAGGTCTTCAGGTCACGTCTGAAGGCCCTCAGGTCACTAGTCGTTCGTAATCCAGGGGGCATCCCATTCCAAAGGGCGGGTGCCCCCACAGAGAAGGCCCTATTCCTCGGGGTCACCAGACGACACATAGAAGGCGTCGGGACCCGGAGGAGACCCTCTCTGTGGGAGCGCACCGGTCGGTGGGAGACTACTGGCAGAATGCGGTCTTGTAAGTATCCTGGTCCGATGCCGAGTAGAATGTATTTATGAGGGATGAGGATTAGTTTTAATGGACCTATAACCTGAGTCGGCAAAACTCAAACAATTTCAATGTGGCTTTAATCCACTGGTGGGATTCAAATTTTTTCACTACCAGTTCTGCGGGCGTGGCTTGCTGGGCGTGGCAGGGGAAGGGTACTGTAAAACCTCCAGTCAGAGGCAGTATTTGCCGGTTCTCTTAACTACTCAAAATTTCTGCTACCGATTCTCCAGAACTGGTCAGAACATGCTGAATACCACCACTGCTTCAATCAGCTCCAGAAGGCAACATTTTCAATTGGTACATAGAAACAAAATATTATTTCTCCTGTGTATAATCCAAGGCAAGCAACAATCAAAGACTGGAGCAAACAACAAGAACTCAACATAAAGCAGATAGTCATAATTAAATGCAATAAGAAGCAAGTCTGCAAAAAGTTGCTCAAGCTGAGGAGATAGATTTGAATATTGAAGGTTACACATCCTTATCTTCTGAGTTTGATCACGTACACCTGAATATATTTCTGAACTATAAACTCTTCCAGATGACTAACTCTTTCCTTCTTCCAGCTCTGCTGAATCAAAATTAAAACGCACCTGCGGCTATGCTGAATTGTTTTGACTACAGTGGTACCTCTACTTACGAAATTAATTCATTCCAGAAGCCGTTTCATAACGAAAATTCCGTAACTAGAGACGCATTTTACCCTATAAATGCCCTAATCCATTCCAAGCTCCCCAAATTCAGACAATAATTTTTTATAAATTATAATATTTTGTTAATACCTGTAATAAAAACATGTTACATTACTGTGTCTCCAGCTCTTTCTATCTCTTTGGATTTCGCTAGCGTGAGACTGAGAACGCGGCGCGGTGCGTTACTCTCATCCCATACACAAAGATCCCTCCTAGCCAATGGGATGCCAGGAAGATGCTGGGAGATAACCAATGGCAGAGCAGCTCGGACGCGGCATTTTCAAACCAAGATCAAACTGCGCAAATTAGCGTGAATTTTGAAATTTTTGGCCTTTCGTATCTTGAAACATATTTCGTAACTAGAGATGATATTTTCTTGACGATGCGCTTCGTAACCTGAAACTTTCGTAACCAGAGCCTTTCGTAAGTAGAGGTACCACTGTATTTTCAAATTTGCTTGGACTTTACACGCACATAGGTGTGTAATATTTTTGTGTGAATAGAACTTGTGGAGAAACCCCAATCAATACTTACTGTTTGAGCCAACTTTCTACAGTTGCTAAGTACAGAGCAAAACCTGCCCATCAGTTGACAGACCATTTCTGACTACTTAATCTTACTCGGGATCCAGAAGTAAGCATACATCTCTTCAGGCTTTGTTTTTAAAACAAAGTAGTATATGTTCCTGTGCATCCAGGGTTATCAAACATCTGGCAAAAGAAGGACATGTCCTCGTGTTCTCTGACAGGCATGGTCTTAAAAGAAATTCTTGTCTAAATGTTTTGAGTATTTAACAAGCTTATCTCTTCCTGAGCTGCTTTTCTCTGAGGTGTAGCACTTCCAGAATAAGTGCTAACCACAAGTTAACAAGGTCTGCTCTGTGACCTTAATTAGTTGATTAGTGATCTACTGCTGGCTTGCGCTGTTGCCTGAAATTTAACCTGTTAGGTGGTAACCAGTAATTACTTCCTCTCCTGTGAATATAAATAAAACATTAAACAGATAGCTTGTTTTCCTTTCTCCCATTTATTCTTCTTTCCAATTGCTGATGTCCTGTTCTGCCTGATCAGTAATTTGGTAACTCTATGTGTACCTGTATTCTCAGATGGCAAATTTCTGATGCCTTCTGGTTTCCCATGCTGTCACACTGGGCTAGCAATTCCACACCTGTGTTCCAGAAGTGGTATTCAGCAGGACCTGACCAGTTCTGGAGAACCGATAGCAGAAATTTTGAGCAGTTGGGAGAACCAGCAAATACCACCTCTGACTGGCCCCACCCCTATCTATTCACTGCCTCCTGAGTCCCAGCTGATCGGCTGGATCTTCTTTTGTTGCCCTGCACAGGAGAACAGAGCTGGAAAGTAGGTTAGTGGGATAGGGAGGGAATGGAGATTTTACAGTATCTTCCCCTGCCATGCCCACCAAGTCACACCACACCCACCAAGCCAAACCCATAGAACTGGTAGTAAAAAAAGTTGAATCCCACCACTGCTGTGTTCCTTTAATGAGGCCAGAATGCTGCTCTAATGCAGGGGCAACCTTGGCAACTTTAAGACGTGTCAATTTCAACTCCCAGAATTCCCATGGTTGGCTGGGGAATTGAAGTCCCCAGTCTTAAAGTTGTCAAGATTGGACAACCAGAGGTGGTATTCAGCAGGTTCTGACCAGTTCTGGAGAACAGGTAGCGGAAATTTTGAGTAGTTCAGAGAACTGGCAAATACCACTCTGACTGGAGATTTTACAGTATCCTTCCCCTGCCACGCCCACCAAAACACGCCCACAGAACTGGTAGTTAAAAAATATGAAACCCACTACTGTTGGACACCCCTACTCTAATGTGATCTCAGAAGTGTGCTAAACCAAGAATATTCTCCAAGAAGAGCAGAAATTGCTACTTCTGAAGCAGTATTTCTACCTCGATTCAGCACCAGTGGCACTGGGGAATATCAGAAGTTATTTATTTATGAAATTTCTATGCTGCTCATCTCCCCTATAAGGTGATTCTGGGTGGCTAGTCATCCCACCCAACTAATTGACTGCATCTCCAACTAGAAGATCTCAATTCTCTCAAACTGAGAGCATTTATCCTTCATAATATCAGATGTATAGATTACTGTAGGGCCAAATATTTTCAAGTTATTTCATTTTAGAGCTTATGGACACAATACTGACACTTTAAAGAAGCTAAGGAAAATGGGTAACTTGTAGAGTTTGCTTCCAAAATATCCCCTATCTATGAAAATAGAGAGATCAGCTTAAATGGCAGGCTTCACATGGCCTCTTTAGACAGATGAGATGAGAGGGAAAGTGAGAAATATTGCTGGTATGGTTGCAGAGAGGCCTGAAAATAATCAGAATGACATTTGAACTCAAGAGAAATTGCTATTTCCATTAGTAATATATAAATTGTGGTAATATCTTCCAGAAAGACTACTGTCAAAGCAAAAGGAAATGGAATTTTTGTACTAGTCATTACAGAGTGCACTGGGATCTTTGGTAGTTGAGATAAATGGCCTGCTGTCTTCCTATATTGAATGCATTGAAATCCACAGCATAAAATACAGGAAGGTAGCAGGAAATAGCTTGGCTAGAAAAATGATGAATATTCCAGCAGTTTTTTTCCCCCCTTTCAGGATGCTGCTAGAAAAGGTGGAAGAAATAACAATCAGTTGTGACAGAGAAGGATCTCCTATATTGGTGCTGCTTATTAACTCCCACAATTTACATAGTGGCTACTATTACTGTACTTTCACCCAGGATTCCTACTCTTTCGTTTTTCTCCACTCCAAAAGCAGCAGGTGCAGAAATCAGATTCCATCTATGTTGGGAAAGCATTATTGAATGGAAAGTGTTTGCTGATTTCTTAAACACCAGGGATCCCTTGAGCCAGTCTCTCTTGGAAGTATAGCCAACTTGGTTGATTATTTGGGAAGATTGTAGGGTCTTAGCAACTCAGGGATGTTTTACAATTATAGTTCTCCAATGAGGCTGCCAGAAAGCACTTAACTATGAGTGGTTCACGTGCTGGAGGACATAAACCAGTGTCTTTCAAATTTGGCAACTTCAAGATATATGAACTTCAACTCCCAGAATTCCCCAGTTCCCCCATGACTTAAACTTTCTAGTGATTTTCAAGAAAAAGCTCAGATGTTCCTATTTGGGTCAGTTCATGAACTTTTGGATTACAGTAGTGACTTTTTATGCACCATTTATGTTCCAAAAAGAGAATTCCAGGTTTATACAGACGGTCAATATGATCTGCTTTGAAGGAGACATTTTACTACATTAGCAAATCTTGTACAAAGGCTCCGGCTACAAGTCACCATGGCATCATTCAAGATATCATTATGTACTCTTCATTGCTTTGCTCAGGACCACCCATGAAAACATATACCTGGCAATCACATCAAGGAGTACCGCAAACATGTATCAGTGCCTTTTTTGAGGGGGTTGTCTGCTATTACATTTGCACAATGTCCCAGAGAGCTAAGATTAGGGCTAATCCTATGGGTCCATAATAAGGCCTTATCAGTGATGTCAAGGCTCTGTAAGGCTTGAGTTGCTTTTTCAGAGTGTTGCATATTGGTGTCAGGCCTAATGTTTGCATTTACAAACTCTCAACTATCTTTTTCTAGAAAAATACTGCATTGGCACAGGAAACACCACCTAGAATATGTAATTCTGGTTTTAATGGAGATAAGTGGAAAGTAAAATCCAATGTGTAAAGTATGGACATAAACCAAAAATAATGATAAACAACCATGCCTTCCAGTGTTTTCATAAAGTAGTCATATTTCTCCATTGGCAATATCAAATGGAGTTCATAGACACAGAAGCCTGGAAACCACAAACTTTGTCACACTTTGGAAATTGGTTATTTACAACCAGCTCTGTGGATGTTTCCAATGTTTTTTATTGTTTATTGCTGGGAGAACCTGCAAGTTTGGCTTAAAATCAACAGTGTTCTTCATGACTTTTTTTTCAGTTGTTTTATTTCCCAAAATGTTTGGACTTTAATGGACAGACGGTACTCAATAAAGTGGTATCAGAAAGTATTATTTAGTACAAAAAGGTACACCCACTTTAACCATTTTCTATTGATTACTTGTAACATCATGTACTCAACCAATGCTACAGAGGTGTAAAGTCTATCCTCATTACTGTAATTTTGGCACGATGTTGAAGGGCTGCAATTGTGCAATGCAAGAAAATTATACTTTCATTTAGATTTTCCATATTAAATGGAGAGGAAGTACAGGGAAGGAAGACACTTTCATCCAGCTATGTTGGAGGGTCTCTGCCTAAATATGCAAGGCATCATCAGTCTACTAAAAAAAGCTGCCTAGCAAATTGGAAAGCAAAAAGTACTAATTTAGTATCCATACAGCCGTATCTACATCCTGTACTTTTTAAATACATATGAGAATTCTGTGCATTCACATGGTTCATCTGAGCAGAGGCTACATAATTTCTTTAAACAATTTGGTTATACAGGAAGGATGTGACCGCTTGGTTCCATATGTGCACTGGAGAACTGCACATGTATTTCAAAGTATCTCAAAGATCTCTTCTTAAAAAACAAGTAACGTATTGCCATATCAATGGGATTAGGATGTTAACAACATAAATTAAAATGTAAAAATAAGTCCTGCATAATATTTGGCTATATGTTAAATCAGAAGTGGGCAATTAATTTTCCTAAGAGGTCACATGAGCAGCCGGGACTGTTGTAGAGGGCCACAGATGCTCCACCTCACAACAATGCCACTTTGCAACCCCTGCCGAGACACACACTCAAACCCGCCAATGTCCCGCTGACACCACAAGCCGGACAGAGACAGCCAAAAGGCCAGATATAATGCCAAGGTTTGTGTAATAATATTGTTGGTGAGGGGCTTTGCTTCTGAAAAAGAAATGAGATATTTAAAATCTGAGTGACTCAAGATATGTTTGGAGCTCTTGCATTTTTCTTCTTCTTTTGAAGCATGTGACCTTCAAGTGATATTATGAACTGTTTTGAAACTTTCGTCTCTTCAAAAGTTAACATGATGCTATTCTTCATGAAAAATAAGCCTCAAATTCACCAGAATTCATTCTCAGAGTTTGGTTTCTAGGCTAAATAAATATGTGTTTGAAAAAGACTAAAAAAGATTTCAGTAACTGATGGCTTTGATGTTCGAGCTATCTAAATTTTCAAATTTAAGCACATATTGTGCAGCTAGGGTGCACGAGTTATGATATTACATGTTATATTGCATTTAAAATGTATTTTAAAAATAACCACCATGGGAGGGAGCATATAACTGAGGCTATGTGGACAAGGGGAGAAAGAGGTGGAATTAACTTTTAACCCTTCTGACATTACGATTTTGTGTAGCCTTATTTGTGCAAATGTACATAATATGGCAGATTAAGCAGCCTTCGGTTTCACTGAAATCAAACTCTTTTTCTCTTCCACTTAAGTTTGTGATTTAGACTTCAGAAGAGCATCTGAAGTTTCTTTAATGCACACTTGCTTAAATTTGTATTGAGGTTAGAATCTCAACTACATTAGAATATGGACCAAATAATCCACTGTTGCTGAAACATGCCATGCTCAGACTTCTCTGCTGAAATTTTCCATTTTTTTCTTTTTTTTTCTTTTTCTACATTTTTTATTTCATTAGAGTTCAATGTCATCCACAAGAATAAAAGCCTGAGTCATATGCGATTAATGTATTGTGCATAGTATATTTTTCACAGAATATTTTCAGAAGACTTGTTATGAATAGCACCTTTTACATAAACATTAACCCATAAACGTATTTATCTAAATTCTTTTCTTTACAAAATCTCAGTTTTAAAAAATATTTCTGCAACCAGACTGTACTGGTTGTTGATTGTGCTAGCTGAATTTACAGAGTGACCTGGTATATTTTGTTCAGCCATGTGCAAACCCCTAGAAGAAGCTGTGAGCAACTCTTCCATTTGGTTTTCAGGGGTGTTTTGTAACACAGTGCAGCTGTAAGCCAACATTCTGAAGCTCACAACCCAAAGTGGATAACAACAAAGAATTCTATTAATAGCAGTGGAAAGTGGTTAACATTCCATAATGCAAGCACAGCATGCTTAAGTCATCTTCTTGCAAGATATATCACAATTCCATTTTTTTTTTCTGTGTGGTTAATCAAATATATTAGGCTTCACTGAGCATAGATAACTGCTCATTTCAGTTACATTTCCAGGCCTATTAGAACCAAGGAGAAAAAGGCAGGACAACCCAAATTCATCCCATATATGTCCTGAAGCAGAATAACCAAGCAGCACCATTGATTTAGGATAAGGGCATCATTGAGTTCCAGTGAGCTTCTCGTGTTTCTTCTATGAGGGATTTTTGTTTTCTTTCATTTCCAGATGCAGTTGCTCCAAGTCCTTCAATGGTAGTTATTCAAAAGTTGTGATTAAGAGCTCCAGAGGACCGTAGAACAGCTACCACTTTCCTGGAATTGTTACACCACACTCATACCAGCCCACATAGTAATAGGGTGTCATGTATCCAATGCGTCCAAATGACACAGGTTCTTGTCGATATTGGCGATAATAACCTGAAGACACCAAAATATTGAAATCAGTATCTTAATAGTAGCAGAGGAATGTAATCAGTTTATTAATTTTACTTAATATCTTTAAGTTTAGTTCAACAATTACTTGATTTAATTAAAGAAAATGAACATGGAGGAAAAGAAGTGAGATACACTTTGCTAGGTGAGCTTTCTTCAAAAATACCCAATTGTCTCCTTGTGTTATTCCTTATGGCATGTAATTTATCCTGTTGTAGAAATAGCTTAAATACACTTCTTTCGGCTCTGCTGTATACAGAAGGTTTGAAATAGAAGGGAATTACAATTTCTTGGCCTTCTTGTGAACGTTCTTCTTGGCATGTACCACTAGCTCTTTTTCCTCTTCCTCCTTTTCGCTGCATGGCCTCTGTCAACAATAATCCTGTGCTTCATCTGGTCTTCTCTTTCTACATTACAGATTTTCAGTTTTGCTGCTGACTGAAGGTCCCTTTCTGAAACAAATGGGATTGGTGTGGGGCCAGCCTAACTTCTTTCTGACTCGTAGAAGTTCTTTCACTCATTGTTCCATTGTTTGGGCTTCCTTTCTTGGCTATTACTAGAAGTGGTGCCTTATACCTCAAATCTGAAAGAAAGCTGTTGAAGCCAGATGGATCTTTATATTTATACCTTACCAATCTGCCACACAGATCTCCTTCTGTAATTGTAGACCCGTTGGAAAAGTACCAGCCAGGCAAAGAGAGGGATCAAGCAGGGAATTAGCCTTAAGTCATTGTGTATCCACAAAAGTTCTAAGACTAACCTCTCCTAAATTCCATGGCACCTTATCTGTTCCCATGATAAGGCAAACGGTCTGAGCAGATTTTTAAATTGTAAGTGAAATAGAATAAAGTAGCCAATATACACCCTTCACATGTAGCTCTGGTTGCTTGCGCCTCACAAGATTAGGGCCAGAGAAATATGTAGCATAACCACATTTTCATTCTCAAAACTGCTTGAGTGCATTGAGTGGCTATATTCCAAGGCACTGTCTGGGTTATTGTGAGAAACAGAACAACCCACAGTAATGTATGCCAATTTGAACAGACAGAAACATTATGTATCACATAATAACTAATAGGCAGAGACAACTGTGTCCTGTTCTGATGTACCATTAATGCCAATAACGCTTTCATGTCTTTTTTATTAAAGTAGGAATGGCTCTTGCCACGTAAACACAAATTAGACTAATGGTTTAGAAGATCGTAGCATTTTTCCTGCAATCTGAAACAAGTTGCAGAGGTGCATTCTGGCTCCGCCCCACCAATCAGAGGCGACTAATGGAAAGAAGAGAACAAAGAAGGCTGAAATATCAGTACTAGCATTAAAAAAGAGTAAAATTAAGGAATCAAAAGAAATCAAATTAAAGCTAACAATTTTCAAATGATAGGCAAGCCTATAGAAAGAAGTGGCATGCTTTAAAACAGGGGCCTCCAACCTTGTCAACTTTAAGACTTATGGACTTCAACTCCCGTCTACAAGTCTTAAAGTTGACAAGGCTGGACTATCTGAAGTGCTGCTTTCTGTGCTAAGGTCCAGTATTTCAGGGTATTTTGTGATTCTTCTCCATAGTCAGCCCTATCTGGATCACTCACTCTTGCATAGAAAGCAAAGCACAGCACAAAGCCAGAATTTCAGTAATTAAGTTATTTGCCAAGGGTTCTAAAAACTCTGCCAGCCACTGCTTAGACTGAAAATGAAATAATTTGCCATACGCTTTCCCAGCGTTATGCTTTGCTAATGTGTTCCATCTCTAATTCTGTTGCTAGTTGGGAGTTGACATCCCAATAGATTTAGAGAATACATTGAAGGAAGACTGGCTTTTAATACTGAACTGCCTAAACACATTTGCTGATGCGTTGGGGAATCTGGAAAGAGAAAGTTCAACTTTAGTATTAAATTTATGTTTTACCGACAAAGAAATAAAGGAAGACTAGAATAGATCTATTTCAAGCTATTTAGCTCTCATCAGTTAGCCATACCCTTCTGGGATTCGAACCCAGGTTGCTTACATATTAGACAGAAGTAGTAACCTCTAAGCCACAGGTTCTCCTTGCATTGTCAGCTATACCAAGGAAGATATTTTTTCTCTGGTGGGACTGGTCTATCAGGGCAACCTGGTCTACCCAATTATGGGATGGATTGTACTGCTTCTGTTTTCGTCTTTCAGCCCCAGTCCAGCAGCCTTTGCAGGCAGTCGCTTTCATGATAAACTATTTTTGTGTTAAATTTATGTTTCCTGACAAAGAAATAAAGGGATACTAGTATAGATCTGTTTCAAGCTATTCAGCTCTCATCAGCTAGCCATAGGCTTAGAGCTTAATACATCTACCTAAAATGTAAGCAGCCCGGGTTTGAATCCCAGAAAGGTACAGCTAGCTGATGAGAGCTGAATAGCTTGAAACAGATCTATACTAGTCTCCCTTTATTTCTTTGTCGGTAAAACATACATTTAACACAAGAATAGTTTGTTGTGAAAGTGACTGCTTGCAAAGGCCCTTGGATCAGGGCTGAAAGGCAAAGCAGGAGCAGTATGCTCCGTCCCATGATTGGGTAGACCAGTTGCTCTGATAGACCAGTCCCACCAGAGAAAAACCACTCCAAGTTTAGTATTACAAAATCAAAGTTTTTGAAGAACTCGGCATAAGCTGCCTTTACAATTTGTATAGCAAAGATGGTATTCAGCAGGTTCTGATCAGTTCTAGAGAACCGGTAGTGGAAATATTGAGTAGTTCGGAGAACTGGCAAATACCACCTTTGATTGGCCCTGCCCCCATCTATTCTCTGCCTCCTGAGTCCCAGCAGATCGGCTGGGTCTTCTTTTGTTGCCCTGCATAGGAGAACGGAGCTGGAAAGCAGGTTTGTGGGATGGAGATTTTGCAGTATCCTCCCCTGCCATGCCCACCAAGCCATGCTCATGAAGCCATGCCCACAGAACCGGCAGTAAAAAGTTTTGAATCCCACCACTGTTGTATGGAATGTAAATCTCCAGGGCCCCATCAAATTAATATTGCACTTATTTTTTTTACCTTGAATAGGAGGCAGAGCATTGACATAAGACTGTGGTCCTGTCCGTCCATCCAGGTGTGAATCTACAAACTGACAGTGATCTTCACCTCTTCCCCAACTATCCCCGATGCTGTAAAATGTATCTGGAAAAAACAGTGAGGACGATGAAAAGCACTTAGAATGAGTTTGCTGAAGCCAAGACTCGTATAAACCCAGGGAGAAGAATCTTCTGTCCCTTCCTTGGTAGTAACTTATTTATTACGTTTATGAATTTCTGCAACAATAGAAGCACTGTAATGAAATAATCCATTGGGCCAGTATGAAAGTGTGCCAGTGGTCCTTGCCAACATTCTTGTTAAAAATGGTTGGCTAAGAATCACAGTTAAAGTTCTCTTGCCTTCAAGTGGCACATTTGCCATTGGGCTGGCAGCAGTCTTTTTGTATTGTGGTTACCTTTCTCCAATGAGTTAGGAACAATTAATATGTATATAATTAAGAACTTGCACTGAAATGAGGTAGCAGAATTTTTATTCCACATAAAACAGAAGAAGATGGTACAAATAGCCATTTATGAATGCATGGAGAAGTATTTTTCTCTCCCTCACTGACCTGAATCGAGTCTGAAAATTACTATTTGAGATGAATAAATGAATTTATTCCCAGATTGTGTTTTTCCCATATGTAAACCCTTAAGGCGTACACATTTTGACTGTACTTTTTTAAAAAATCACTTCTAGGTTACATGCATACTATTTTAAGCATTTTCCCCTAAAAATAATCAATTTAAACTATTTTCTATAGTGATTTAAAAATTAAAACATAATTGTTGCTTCTTGGTCTGGTTCTGATATGTTTCTTTTTTAAAAGGTGGGACTGGTTCCATTTAGATCCGAGTTAAAATATTACAGCGTCTCTTTATGCACTTGCTGAAAATGAAGTAGTATCTCTCTGATTTTTACAGATGTGAGGAAATGCGAAATCTCCAAATTTCCAAAACTGCAATGAATTTAACAGAAACGATTGAGACTGAACTGATATTTTGTATTATGCAGCAAAATGTAAATCCATTGTCTTGAATGATCCTACCTAGGGCATAGCACTATTCAAAGCAAAGCATTATGGAATGACAGAGTAGCCTACTAAGACACAGGCCTATCACTCTTTGAAGAGGGACCCAAATCACAATTTTAACAAGAAAGAGGAAAATCTGCAGGCATCCCTTGCTCATGCTAGGAAGATACTCCACTGCAAAATATTGTCTTTTTTTTTTTCTTCTTGCTCCATCTCATACACTTGAAAGTGGATAGAGAATTCAAATAACAGAATTACCCCAAATTATTAAAACAGACTCGGAGACAATCCAAAGTGTTTTCAATTTATAACTTGGATAGGATTAAAAGGGGAAAATGGGGAGAGGGGAGATGATGTCATTTACTGCCAGCCAATAGCTCAGATGCATTTTAATCATACAAGAAAATCACATTTATTTTTGAAACTTTACTGTAACTTACTTGAGCACTGCCAGATGACCCAAATACATACCTCTTAGATCATCACTGAGGTAAATCTTGTATCTCAATGAATTACAAAGAACGACACCTACAAATTTCCTGTACCACGTCCGTTTCACATATTGCTTCCCACTGCATTCTGAGTATGTGGGATCATATTTAAAATTGAATGGGATCCAGATGGGTTCACCACCTACAAAACAGGTTAAAGGCTCAACTACCAAACATAATCATATTAAACAACAGTAACTTAACAATAACTTACTAAATGCAACTACTTGACCAGACCAGTACATGATTTACTAAAACAGATTTACTTCAATTTGGAAGTGATCATGCAAGCATAGTGTTATAAGTGGAAAATTACTAAATGCTGAGGAAGCCTTTTGTTTCCTTCATTATGTTCTCTACATACCACTGTAAAATGTCTGGAAAAAGTCTGAATAAATACTAATACTAATAATAAATCTGAATAACCCATTCTACTAAAGAGAAGTTCCCTTAAGGATAGGCTTCATCACGAGTCCAAAAACCCAGAAGGCTAAACCTCAAATCCTGTGACCAACCCAGATTGGAGCACGCAACAGTATCCTGGGACACGTATATTTGCCTTCATTCAAAGTCTGAATGGTTACATTGCAAACCACAATCTGAGCACCACAAATCAGAAAACACTTCAGTGGGTATTCAAATTCACAACAAAATCTTGTACTGTACAATATGCTCCCGAAGATTATAGGAATTATCTACCTTTCTTTTTGAAGTCAACTGTCCTTATTTTAGAACCTGTGTGTTCTGACATGTAAACTTAAGCACCAATGGACACTCCTAATTTTTTTTAATAATTAGTTTTGAGGTACAAAAAAAAACACTGAAGACCTGCCTTCTCAGACTTAAAAATCAGGGTAGTCTATGTGTATGGGAGAGACCACTGCTTGCAACAATTCAGGAAACCATTAGGTTAATTTGCACAAAATACTTCCAATTTAAGAGTCTGATTTAATTGGCTCCCTAGTAGATGATATAAGAGCACATAAAAACACCTTCTTGTTTACAATGACCTTCGCTTCTAAAATATGAGCTTTCCTTATATTCTCCAATCTCTTACACTGGTATCGGTTGTCCCATGGCACGAGAACCATAATTTTTTTTTTAAAAGGAGGGGCACAGCACTATTTGGTCTTTTCTTTAATAGGTTCTTTTCCATTTGAAAAAAGGCATAATCCTATAAGTATCCATCAAATGAGGAATAACATGCAAAGATAAGCCCATTGATTTGTGGCTGAAATTACTACATCAAACTTCTCACTTTTCCTAGCATTTCAGCCACAATGTTATTGGAAAAACAAGGAGTAGGATAAAAAGGAAAGAAGAAAGAGACCCATACAATGAATCTGGATCACAACACTCCACATTCTTGCACTGTTCATCAGCAGCGTGGTTTCCCATGAAGAGGTGCCAGTGAAATCGACCATATACCACTATAGCTGCTGTTGTGAAGCCAGCCATATGGTTTCTGTTATGCACTCAAAAGCAACTTGCAAGATTCATTTGGCACTTTCTGCATTTTAAATATTACACATGAAAACCCAGGAACAAATTATGATTCCAAGACATAATTTTAATCCATTGTACAATAACACTGTGCTAAAAATGTATTAAATGTCAAGTGGCTAATCTAAGCTGGCATTGTCTTGAATTGTGTAAGGAAAGATGCACTGTAATAATCTAATCTAAATTATTTCTAGAACTATAGCAAACACACAAGTCACTAGCCTGAAATATTGTTTACTAACTTGACAAATGGACATAGAATTCTGTTCTTCTTCTACTCCAAGAGCTGATAAAGTCTTTGGAGTTTCTTTGGAGTGTAGCCACTCCTTCAAATTTTGATGTCATATTGGAACTTTTAATATCACAGAAAATGACTAATTACACAGAGAGCAATTATACTGACAGTACTTACATTTTAATTAATGTAATTTAATTATAATAAACTGGATTAAACAAAGTATACTTCTCTTGCAGATGACCCGATTAAAGTACTATCCACTAGTCCTTTTTAAGGTAGACTAGACTAAGTTGCAAGGGTTATGAATGGTAATACTTTATTATAAGGTTACAGTAACAGAATCTTGCAACTCTGAATGTATTTCCCCTCTATCTTTATAAGAACTAGGGAAGAACATGTCTGAGATGCTTACTCAAATTATATTTCTGCTCTGGACTCAATTTTCTTTTATCTAAACATTGCCTTAGTTGTGGTTTTTCCACTGGTTCCTCAAGATTATTCCAACTTTCCGTTACTGTATACCAGAGGGCAGGGGTTATGATTCTCAAAAGCCTAAGTAGTCAATAGGACCTAACCAAATCCTAATTCCTGAATGTCATACACCAATGAAGCATGCCAGATCAGGCTGACAGCCAAAGATATATTGGGAGAAAAGAGAAAATGTTATTTTGGAATAGGCTCCCTCAGATATTGGAGCTGGATGAGACAAAGGCAACATCATGAGAAACAGCAGATAAAAGAAACAACTGTAGTATATTTATGCAATGGTTAGAGAGCTGTGAAGAAGCTGACTAAACACCTGCCTGTACTCCAAGTAACACTATTTCAAGGGCAAGTGTGGCTCACAGACTGAACCAAGTTCTGTGTTGATGCCGTAAAGGCTTTTAAGATGAGGATACTCTTCCAAATTCTGCTTTCTAATGATTATTTCCTTCCATCCTTCCTGCCTCTTGCCTCCATCATAGATACTAAATCACAGCTTTAATCTATGTCACTCTCAGGAGCAAACCACAAAGCACCAGAAAGCAAAACTGAAACTTACCTGGTGGTCTTACAATAAGAAGAGGATTGTCTATAAGAAAATAACAAGGAAATGTTTCAATGGTTTACTCTAAAAAATCAGCACCCACAGCCAAAACAAGACAAGTAATTTCTGAATCTTCTTGTTGATTTGCGTAATTTATATTCTGCTTCATAAACTCTGAATGGCTCACATACAGTATCATATAGAAATCAATTAAAGCAAGAAGTGTAATTAAAAACAGTGTGACATACTTCAAAAGCTTGACAAAACAGCAGTGTTTTTACTGCCTTCCTACACTGGAGGGTTGTTTGGACTTCAAGGTTAAATTATTTTATGCCTCCACTCCTCTTAACATCTCTGATGAATAAGACCTGAAGCACTGCTGCCCCTTTGTAATTTCTCCATCTATTTTAGGATATTCATTTCCTCTGACTCCTCCTTCCTTTTCTTTTCCTTTTAAAGTCTCCACATTATACTAGGGCTTGACCTAGACTCTTTTTTTAAGGTGCTAGTATTAAAATTATATCTTAATGTACATTTACAACTAGTTTAATGGAATGATTCTTTAGTAAGTGTAGAAGTCTATTTTAAAAAATTCTTTTAATCAGTCTAATCAACTGATTAGGTATCTGCAGGCTCCTGGTGCTTTCATGATGATTAGAGAAATAAGATAACCCCATGTTACAAAATGTCTCCCTTTTCATGATATTATTGTGCATGTCCAAAATGGGCAGGACTTGCTATAAATTTTTTTTGCCAAGCAGACATGTTAATTCCCTTGCAGATATAGCTGCTAACGAATTAAGGCTTCAATTGATTTTACCAGAAATCCATGTGACAGTACTCGATTGGACATTATTTTTACATCCTACGCATTCAAAAATTCCTCTTCTAAATCCATAAGAATTGTTGAGTTGATTTGGAGGCAAATTTATTGAAATATGGTTATGCTATGTGCATGAATTCCAAGTCAGGAACTCAAGAATCTAAGGGTGGGGAGAAAATAACCTTGCAGTTATCCAGAGTTAGTTTAAGGTGTCAACCTCATTGTGTTTGGTTGTTACATTGTGCCAACTGACCTACCTACGATCAACCTTCCACGTAAAAATAGCATGGAAAAATATGTCTATAGCTGGACGTATTTTAAAATTATTTCAAAGCTTTTAATTTTAAAGAACAGAATCAGCTTTATGAAATGAAAACAAGCTTCAGCTGAGAAGGGGAAAAATCTAAAAGAAAAATTTGTTTCTGAAACTTTTTGACAGACACAATTGTTTCCAATTACTCAGCTGCTCAGGATTAAAAGGAAAAAAAAACTACTGTTAAGTGTCTTGCCATGCAAGGAACAGAAATGGAATTTCCTCTCTTCATTTATTAATTTAACCTTTTTTTTCCATTATCGGGGTAAAGGTAAACCTTTCTTGTGCTGAGTTTGACCCCTGACGATCTAATGGAAACAGTCATGTAGTTTTCCTGAAAAGAAAACAGAACTGACCTGCCATTCCTTTTCTTTATTATCAGGATAGAAAAACTAAAGACTTAATCCACATCGAGCCACCTGAGAAGCTCTTAGAAAACATTGATGATGGCTTTCTGCATCGAAAGAGCAAGAGCTGAAGCACAAATTCACTCTTTTGGCCAGAGACGATTTGGCCAAATCTTCATCATTTTGTTTTGAACTTAACAATTACTGTCCAACTGTGCAAATTCAAATCCCAGAATTCTCAACAATAAACATTCTGTCTGGAGAAGCTTGGAAATAAATCCACATATCTGAAGAAAGCTCAGGTTGGGCAAAGCTGTCTTTATTTCCTAACATTCCAACAGATCCTCCTTTTCCTCCTCCTCCTCCTCCTCCTCCTTTTACTGGGTTGTTCGCTGATCATTCCTGTTGTCATTTGTTGTTTTTATTCTGAAATCTAAACACCCACTGGATTCTTGTTGACAGTGCTCTAATTTGCAATTTAAAACATTTTGTATTTTAATACTATATTAAATCACTGTACCAGATTCAGTGACATAGGTGATGGATGAACTTATAGGACCATAACCATAGGGATTCGTTGCTTGGACCTTAAAGTAATACCTAAATCAAGGAAAGAGGGAAAAACAGCACATATAAAAATGGCAGAATAACAACAGCTTGTGGTAATAAAATTAGACAAATTCCAAACAGGCTTTTTTTAGAAGGAATCCTGAAAAGTTCCACAAAAGCTATTAAATACAATTTGTTTTTTGAGGCACCTCTAATGATAAGCTTCATCAAAAATATTTTATTCAGTCATGAAACTATATAAGAACCAACAGAAGTTGATAATTGAGCAAAGAGCCCAACACTGGTGAAACATAATAGGTGAAGTGTTTAAATATCCAGCATTATTTCAAGCACAATGTTTACTTTCTCTGAAATTGGTTGATGAAGACAGATGGAAGCCATCAAATGTTAAACAGCCATATTAAATTCTGTGGCATGGGCACATCCATGAATTAGCCCATACTTTCCTTGGAAGGAAATCTATCAATATCTCCCCAAAGAGTTGGGGGGAAAAGAAAAATCTGGTGAATAAAAATAGCCTTCTGCACAACCCTCGTAATGTATATAAAAGCCACCTTGTCAATTTGAGTGGCTTCAATTGCAGGCTTTATTTTAATAGCAAGTCTGAGCTGGAAAGATAAACTGTCTGATGATGTCAATGAAATTCTAAAAGTATTCATCCATCCATTTAGCCATTCATTCAGGATCAATGGACATGGGGAAAATTAGCAAAAAAGCTTAAAATATGAATGTAAACAATCAACTTCTGAGGAAAAAAAAACAAAATTAATGTTACTAAAAGTCTTATTTCCCAAGGATATTGATTTCATGGCAAGACATGCAATGAAACTTGTGATTAACTTGTGTAGGAAAATATATTATTTTGATAAATGTCCAGCACTTGACATAATATCAAAAAGCTGCAGAAGAAAAAGTTATTATGCCAGAATTTGGAAACCAAAGCCTTTAAAAAGTTGCTTTTCTTGAAATGCAAGAACATAAATGAAGCCCCAATTTTGCAATAATTAAAATATTTGCCTCTTCTGCATACTTTGAAACCTGTTACAGCTGCTCCTGAACATGTGTTTATGCCCAGTCACTTCAGATTGTTTGGAAGAAAGAGAAGTGCATTCCTTGAAGAATGAATTATATATTGATACTGACACTTGCCATATTTTCAAATATCCAAATAAAAGGTAGGTGTCCTTTCAAAACTCTCAGAACCACGGAATTGAAAAGGCAGCAAATTCTCAAATTGAAAGAAAAGAGAAACTATTAAAGATAAACTTTTGAGTTGTAGTCCTGTCTTAAACACAAAGCCAGTTTGGGCCAGTCACTCTTTTTCAGCTCCTGGAAGATGGCAATGGCAAACTACTTCTGAAAATCTTTCAAAAAAAAAAAAAACTTGCAGGAACTAGTTCAGGTGGTCACTAGGAGTCAACACTGATTTGAAGGTACACACAAAAAAATCATACTGTAATATAAGGACATTTTAATAGAACAAATGTGGTATTGTTGGGGTTCTTTAAGCTTGATCTTTGGCTTAGAGGTGTTTCATGTCTCTAGTAAGTAGCCTCATCAATATAGAAATTTTGGAGAAAGATTGCCATAATTTCCCAGTTTATCTTTTTAAATAACAATCTTTGACAGAGAAAATGTCATCCAAATTTGGATGAATCCCAATGGCAATATCCCTTTCGCTTTCCAATTAAATGTTGTACAGACAAATCTGATATGATTACAGCGCCAGGTCCTAGGACTTCAGACTAGAAGTTGGTCTAAAGAGAAATAAAAAAAACTTTATGTTGAAAAAGAGCTGACATAATCAATGATCCATTTTTGGACAAAAATTATATTCAGTAGTTAGAAAAAAAATATCTGCCAGAACATTAGAAGACAAATCATGTAATTAATTGAATTGTACACAGTATTATAATTCTTATTTGCTTTTGGACTTGACTACTACTTCTGAAATTCAGTAATAGTGACTTTATATCTCCAGAGATCCAATATGATGGAATGGAAAGCAAAAACAAATTCCTTAATTTTAACTGATGAAAATGTTAAAATATATTATCTCATCTACAGTTCTAATTTAATTATTTAAAATGTATCATATGGCCTGTTTTCCAAAAAGAAAAAAAACAGATCAGCTTAGATACAATATTGTGTGTCTTCTAATACTGTAAAAACAAAAAATAATTAAGAAAGAATCATAGCAGAATAAGAAAACTCTTAAGGAATATTTAAAGTTAAGTTTTACCCAAAATCTGAATAAATAAAGCAGCATTCAACTGCTATTGCAAAATTGCAAATTGGGGTGCCCCATTCACAAAAGAGCAACTGATTTTGTTTAAGAAGGGCAACTTTTTAAAATAATAAAATTTTATAGATGCTCTGGATAGCCGAGACAGTCCTATCCATTTTAAATCATATTAAAAATAAAGCCATACTCTTCCTTTCAGAGAAATAAATACAATATAAACACTATGGCAAAGTATTTTAAACTTGATAGATTAAGCAATTTGCAACATAGCTCGAGATTTAGCAATCTCTTAATCACAATCCATCATAATTCTGAGTTCCAAATTCTTTAGCCAACCTTGGCTGATCCTCTGCTAAACAGGATTGGCCCTGATTAGAAATTGGATGGAGGAACGCCTGGGAATTCCAGAGCTTCTGACTAGACTGGAAAGTTGAAAAAACACAGCAAATTATTTCTGTAACACTGCCACAAACATTGGCGGGAAGGAGTAATCAGGAATTGAGCTCAACTCAAGGGTGTTTATGCTTCTACCTTAGTGTCTACAGATTATTTTTTACATTTTGTTAAGCGTGAATTTTAAGTAGGCAAGGATCTGAGGTCTTCGAAGATAGATATCAAACAGTTGCAAAACTTAGAAGGTACAGAGGACAGTAATAGACAAGACCTAATAAAAGAAGAATAAAATCTTAACTCATGTATTGCATTACAACAATGGTGTGTCAGTTATTTGTATATTTTAACCTATTTCTGACTATATTAAAATGTATATTAAATGAATGACTATACAGAATAAAATACTTTAGCCAGGTCTTTTGGCAAGCAACAGCCTAAAGCTCAATTGAACAAGTAGACATAAGATCCTTCAAGCAGGAACCACAACAAAGCCTGAGGAACGCACTTCAGGCAGCTCAGTTTCTGTGAATCAGAGTTTCCTCACAAGCTGCATATAATCATGAACACATGGATTGAAGCTAGTTTAATCTCCCAGTTCAGGTTGCTAAATTGCAGAAATTTTACAGTGGTTGAGGAGCATTTTTAAAGTCACAAGATAAGGAGCTATTTTTGCCTGGGAGTTCTGGGAGAAACACAGCACTGGTGGTGCAGCTGTCAAAGAAAAGGCAAAGGCTTCAACCCTATCCTGAAATTCTATTTCCCTATTATACAATCTAAAGTGGGAGCTTCTTGATTAGCAAATATAACAAATGAGCAAAAGGACTTGAGTACAAATAAGTTATTGGTTGAACCAAGCTCAGAGAGCACCAAGGGCTCCTCATTTCAACCCTGAGCTACTAATAATCTCCTTTATTATTATTAATGAATACCTCATATGCTAATGTCACTGCTACATTTTTCTAATTTGTTGTTGTGGTGATTCCTGATTGTTCCCCAGATTCTGAAAGAGGAACATCTTTGCCTACAATGTTCTCCCATAATTGGGTATTGTTAGACTCAGATGTTGAGCCTTATTCTCAGCACTGTGGGTGCAAAAACGATTGTGGCCAACAAGGAGCAGAGGGAAAATGCCTAACAGCTACAAAATCAGGGGTGGGATTCTACTGGTTTGGACCGGTTTGGGAGAACCGGTAGTTCCGGTGATCATTTAGCCCTGCCCACCCACCCCTGCTCTTTCCTGTGCTTTATTTCCTTGTTTTGGAGCACAGCTGATTTGCGCGGCAGAGCTGTTTTGCCGTGCCTCCTCTGTTTTACTCACCGAGGCTACAGCAGAAGGTAAGTGTAGCACATGTGTACATGTGAAACGCGCAATCACCGAATCAGTTGTTCTACCGGTTGAATCGCACCACTGTACAAAATGCTCCAATTAAAGTCTATGGAGATTCTCAATCATTCCAGTCATGGTTGTCCCAAATGTGGTTTTCAAAAGGCAACTGGACTTTCCTTCCAGGTGTCTTTTGAAAAGCATCTTTGGTCTCCAATGAAATGTTCCAAGTGGAGAATACTGACTGATAGCGCTGGAACTTTAGTGGGAAGGAAGTCATAAGCAGTGGTGTTCATAACAAGCCACAATGATATCAAGATGACAATGTACAAAATGATATCACTTATATTATGACATCATAGTCCTTGATACAGGTATATAAATGACATATTTTATGTGATGCCATTGTTGTCATATGCCCCTATTTGTTTCCCCACAATAGGATAAGGCCAAAGGAAAAAGGAGGCAAACTGCAAACTTATCAGAATAACTGAGTCCAGTGGAATAAACTCTGCAGCATCACCAGTTCTAACAAAAACAGAGGGGCTATGCAAAACATATTGTCTACCCTAAAACTGACTTGACCAAGGTCATTTTGAGGCTTCAGCATTGCCACACTAGAGCTGGGGGATGGGGGGGAATAGAGATAGTTGGGGTTTGTAGCCAAAACAAAATACTTTCTCCTGGGAATCAAGGATGTTCCCATAGGTGGTCGGCGAGAGGAGTGATGTTACAGGCAACCAGATAACACCTTGATTGGACCATGTGACTGATTATTTGGGGGGAGGGAGAAAACTTTTACTTTTAATTAGGTGAAAACCACAGGAACATTCAGAGTCAGTTTTCACCAGCCTGTGCCAATATGATATATCCAAATAAAACTATTCTTTGAGGAATCTACCTGCCTTGGAGTTATGTTTGCTATGAGTGTATTATTTGGAATCCTGACACAAATAAAATGCAGGTCAAGTAGGAAACACAGCAGATCAAAGGAGAAATTGCTACCCTATTAAACCATACATCTGAAAAGGAGGCAAATGCTGAAAGTTTTTGAGTTTGCCTAAATCTTTGTGCTCATCAGAGATTCTGGACATGGTTGTTCCTATCCACCTATGTAAATTAGTTAGCAGGAATACAAATAAACACAACATATTTTTTCAGTTCATGAAATTCAGTTTTAATAATACCTTGTTTTTCCTCTTCTCTCACACATCTCCTGCCACATGTGCCTCAACTTTGATAACTTGTGAAGGAGGCTCAGTGGCAAAGAAAAGATTTGGTGCAAATCCAAGATAGACTTGGTGGCTGAGTTGGATTCGTAAGTGTTATGGGATATTTGAAAATCTACTCTGTCCCTGACTTCAAATGTTTAAGCCATGAATGCACTGCGGGATGGGTTTGGTGTGTGTGTGTGTGTGTGTGTGTGTGTTAGATAGGAATGATTTCCAAAATGTCTTTCAACTGTAAATATCAATGTTTCTATATCCATTTCCCTCCCACCCCTCCAAATCAGGCTTGTTAAAACATATGTTTTGGAATAATACCTTGTATTTGGCTTCAAGTTTTCAATGGGCAAATTAGTGTTTGCTGCAGTCTTGGTTGACCATTTGTTCCTGATGACATCTTCATAGGATGCACTGTAAACTAAATAACCTGCCAAGAGAAATATGTCATTGATGTTTTAGACCCTAGGGTACTTCAGCAGCATAATACATCACACAGTACCATGTGGCAAAAGTATTTTGTTGGTATGTTCAAAGCTGGAGGGAATTCCCATTTTTGCCAAGAAGAGATGGCAGCAAAGCTAGGTGGTGAATAGGGCTCTATTAACATTATGCAAGTATGCATTAGCTATCTGGCTAGGTACTTCTCATGTCCAAAAAAGATACGGAACACTTTGGATTCTACCAGAAAAAGAATGCTTCAAAATGTGCAGTGCATAGAGCACTGCTCTATGACTCATTAAAGCAACCAGACCTTTTCCTAAGATCATATGGCTCTTAGAAACCTTTGAAAAATCCCAATGTCCACATTCCTAATGTCACTCTCTCACAGCCCCAGAAGAAGGCCATAGCAAACCACTTCTGAAGGTCTTGCCAAGAAAACACAGGGACTAGTCCAGGCAATAGCAACAGCACTTAGACTTATATGCCGCTTTATAGTGCTTTACAGTCCTCTCTAAACCGTTTACAGAGTCAGCATTTTGCCCCCAACAATCTGGGTCCTCATTTGACCGACCTGGGAAGGATGGAAGGCTGAGACAATCTTGAGTCGCTCAGAATTGAACTCCTGGAGTGAGCAATGAGTTAGCCTGCAGTGCTGCATTCTAACCACTGCACCACCAGTTGCTAGTAGTCAAGATGACTTGATGGCGCAAAGAAATAAATTTGTATTAGTGAAGGAAGAAAGTAATAGACATAAACAAGTGACCTTAGGCTTCTAAGGATATTGAATCTTCCAACTTTGTAATTCCCTACCTCTTTAGCAGCTTTTAGACTTTCCTATCAAGTAAAACTACACATTTTGGTCCTGAATCCAGGAAATAAATTAGCAGCATTTATAAAAGCAACATACAGAAGAGTGCTATGTATCCTCAAATGAGGCTCTTCTCCAAGTACTATCAGATGTTGAAATCTGATATACATTTATAAGAGGCAGGGACTTTTCTTGAGGGCACCCTAATTTTGAAAAAGCCTCTCAATTTATAGATCAATCAGTAAAGCCACTCACAAAATATAAAGTAGAGAGACTGGTCCTCACTTTATGATTTTTCAGTAGCATGTCAAGACATTTTTATTTATTTATTTGGTCAATTTAAAAAGAGATTAGTTCTGAAGTTTAGGCTAAAAATTATTTCTTATTGGAAAGAAATCTGGAATACGATTGAATGAAAGGCATTGGGGGATTTATCACAAAATAAAATGCAGACAAGGAATGAAAAAAAAATGTTCTGTTCAATTCAGCCACCTTGTTCTGTTCAATTCAGCCACCTTGTTCTGTTCAATGACCAGTCTGACCATTGCAGCAAGCATTTGTGTACCTGTGACCAGATCTCCATGGGTAGGTGCAGCCCAGTCAACAATCACAAAAGAATGGCAGCCTTCCACAGCTACTATGGTGATGTTATGAGGAGTTTTCTGAGGTTGCATCCCTGGATTCTTTAAGTTCTTGGGAACAAGTTCATCCAGGCTTTCTACTTGGAAGTGATCTAGTGCCTCTGTCAAAGAACATGGAGCTGCTGGATCTTTGTTTAGATAAGTCACATAAGGAGCTGGAAGAAATTGCAAGAGAAGACCATTCAGTCTCAAAGGTCGAGGTGATGATGGATTAGTAAAAGGAAAACTCGATTTGACATTCAGACAAGTTTCCAAGATTAATTGAAAGTGCAAATTGGTTAAAATATACCAAACACAATTCCTGAACTTAGCGATTACCTATTTTCCTATCATTTGCTAACTTTGCAAATGGAAGACTTATTTTAAGCCTGCAAAAGAAGGACACAAAAACCTAAGGGGATTTATTTAAAAGATGCACAAAAATGGGCTTAGCCACTGCACATATTTGTAGCCATGAATGGAGCGGGCAAGTTTCTGTAAGTTTAGAAAAATGAGCCCTGGAAACATGTTGCATATATAAAGGAATATTGTGTGTGTTTGTTTTTAAAACTACAAATTAAGGTAAATTACCTGTTAATTTATCTGATGATGTTATCTAGTTTGAGTAATGAAATGTCTGCAAGGAAACAACCAAGCTCAGAGAGCACCAAGTACCCTCATACCTATTATTGACTGTTTCCTAGTATGATTGATTGCTTATTGTACCCTATAACTATCATTAAGTGTCTACCTTATGATTCTCGACTCCTGACGAATGTATCTTTTGTTTTATGTATACTGAGAGCATTTGCACCAAGACAAATTCCTTGTGTGTCCAATCACACTTGGCCAATAAAGTATTCTATTCTATTCTAAAATGCCTGTATAGCAAATAAAGGGATTTACAAAGCTCTGTATATTAGACAAAGTTGCAAGCAACTATAAGGTTAGGTGTTTTTTTTTTTAAAAGCATCAGAATATACAATATATATACCATTTTTTAAAGCATCAGCATTTACTGTACAATTTGTATACTAATCAGGTTTCTGTTTAATGTTCCCATATAAATTGAGCTTTATCTTCTTTTTGAATAACCTCGGTATACAATGTAAACAATTGGTGGTATTAAATGTCAGCTCTTTCAGCAGCTATATGACTCTTAGTAGAAGGATGTTTAAGAAATAAGTAGGGTCTTATTGGTAACATTTGTTTTAAATAGCAGTAAGGCTGCTGTTTGCACATGCCTGACAACACAATTCTGCCTCTTAAAGATTAGGATTTGGTTGTTATACAAGTCCCCCTCCTCTGGTGATCACAGAAAATGATGTGCAAAGTCTATTTCACAGAAAAAAGCATGGAAAAGTATCAGGCCCAGACAAGGTAATTCCTTTTGCTTGTGCTGATCAACTGGCCCTCATCTTCACCCACATCTTTAATAAATCACTAGAGATGTGTTATGTCCCTTCTTGTTTCAAATGCTCATCCATCCCAGTGCTGAAAAAACCTTCCATCAAGGAGCTGAATGATTACAGGCCGGTTGCTCAGAAGTCTGTTGTTATAAAAACCTTAGAAAGGTTAATGCTGTCCCACCTGAAAACCATTGGCGGATGATGCTGTTAATATGGCTCTGCACTACATCCTACAACATCTTGAATCTCCAAGGACCGATGCAAAAGTCAATAACATCAATACCATCATTGCAGATATTCTTCTAACTAAACTGATTCAGTTAGTGTGCCTGACCACACTTGTAAGTGGATCATAAGCTTTCTAACAGACAAGAAGCAACAGGTGAAGTTAGGGAAAATCACATAAGATACCTGTACAATAAGTACAAGGCCTCTCCCAGGCTGTATGCTTTTTTGACCACTTCTCTTCTCTCTATATACAAATAACTGCATCTCAAAGGAACCCTCTATTAAAGTAGTTAAAAGCCAAGAAAATGGATGGCACAAGGGGTATGATTTATGAGTGTCTCAACTAGAGATCAGTATATTTTCAAATATGTGCTTAGAATCTGAGTACTTAAGGGTTAATCATAATGCTCATAGTACTGCAGAGAAAGTACACTATGGACCTAAACCAATTTTATGGTTATTTTTTCTCTCTACAACTGAGATGTGAAATTATTAAATGCTCCCTGATTGGCTGCATCACGCATAGGAAACATATGAAGCTTCAATTGTACTTTCATGGCTGCCATTTTGACTTGGCTTTTTAACCATACCTTGCAAACAGCCTTAAGCAGCAACCTACAGAAATAATGAAGATCTATAAATAGCAGTGCTTAGCAAGTAGGCAAGAATGCCAGTTTGGTTTTCTCCTGAGACACAAAGTTCATCTTCAAAGTTTTATGCAATTAGCAATGAAGAACACTGTTATTCCAGCTCACTTTAACACTTTTGTATTTTATACCAATAAGAAGGGTTCACGCAAACAGATCTTGTAAATTAATGGGCACACATATTATCTCAAATCTCAGCTTGAGGTTGAAAAATCTCTTTGCATTTGTCAGTGGAAATATTTATTCTGTTACAGTTTACAGTTCTTGTTAAAACAATAATTTGTCCTTTTCTCTCCATGAATGCCAACAAAATGTTTATAACAAAAATGTCAATTAATCTTACTAGATTTTGTTACTCTGGAGGAATTATTTCCAAGCGTGCATTTATTTTTAAGCACCATGATTGCTTTTTGTTCCCAAATGACCTAATCTCTGTTAATGAGAGTAAAGGAGGACTTCTTGACAGCCTGATAGACATACTTGTCAAAGGGTTGATTGAAACCAAAGCAAAAAGTAGTTTTTTCAAAGGAAAAAACTGATTCAAATTCACCACCTAAAAATAATATTTAGAAACATTTTTTTTCTTTTAAAAAACAGCTTTCTTGGGGACAAACTTTACATGCAGTTTCATATCCTGTTATATAGATCGGATTTTAAAAATGAAAGTAATCCTATCATCTCTCTCTCTCTCTCTCTCTAGCTCTCTCTGTGTATGTGTGTGTGTGTGAGAGAGAGAAAGGAAATTCAGCTATTTCCTCTCCTGTTGCAAACCTTTAAAAATATTTTTTTGAAGAGAACATTTGCTTTGAGAGAAATCTCCCCACTTGGCATTGAACCTCAAAGGATCACCTTCTGATATAATAAAAACTTTGGATACAATTCCACTGTTCCTTTTCACTTAATCCAGGAGTACAGCATTTTTCTACTATTTTTTTTAAAGTACAAGTTTAGATTTGTTTTGTTCATAGATGTAAGTGAGGGGTGTGCCATTTAATGCATTATAAAGAACTTTAAAAAACAATTATGCAGCACAGCATAAAACAGAAAATCAAATACTGAGAGTATTTGCACCAAGACAAATTCCTTGTGTGTCCAATCAGACTTGGCCAATAAAGAATTCCTTCCTTCCTTCCTTCCTTCCTTCCTTCCTTCCTTCCTTCCTTCCTTCCTTCCTTCCTTCCTTCCTTCCTTTCCTTCCATCTATCTAAGGCTTGCAATTACACCGAAGAGCAGAACATGATGTCCATCACTTAATAACTATGGGTATGTCCTTCCAGTCTCTCTTTGTTTTGCACAAAGGTTTGCATCCATGAAAAAGAAAAGAAAAAACCTAAAGAAACTTTACAGTTTTAGATTTAAGACTGTGGAGCAGCAACATAATACACAATGTTATAATTTCCAGTCTGTATGAAGCTGAATTTACATCAAAAGAAGGGAAATGAATTGCCAGGTGAAAGATGCTTACTGGACTGAAAATATTATTCATACATTTCTTCCCATATAGGCCAATTTTTATATTGGAACAAGACACTGCAATTACTGTATAATTTCCACATTTTCAAGAGGTTGATGAATGGACTGAAAATATTATTCTGAATAATATTTTCAGTCCAGATTTTGAGAGAAATATCTTCGTCTTTGCCAATTCAGGGAGAAAATACCTTTTAACATTTACCACAGAATATGCTTTATTCTTAGAAGGAGCAAATAATGACTTGATTTTTCTCCTCCAAGTTCTTCCAAAGAGTGTCAGAATCTTCCAAAGAGTGTCAGAATTGGGAATACTATCTTGTCAAGGTCAGGATGAAGAACAGAATAATTCTGTTACAACAAAAGGCAACAATATTTGAATTACTTAGTTTAGGGGATAATATGTAAAAAGAGACAGAGCTGATTAAAAGCCAACCACTTTTGACAGGCCTTTTCCATTTCAAAACTTATGTGGGAGAAGACTGCAAGAGCTTTTCATGTCCTCTAGTGTAAGAACATGCACATTTCAAAAGAAAGTGCAGAAAAATCTCACGAGATTTTGTCAGGCCTGTAAAATCAGCATTCTAGTACAGGATCTTAGATTTTGTAATCCTTGTACAAAATTATAAAAATCTCACAAGATTTTCCAATTTTGTAAGAATTCAGAATTTTAAAGTTTTATTTTATCTAATCTTATTTGCAGGGAGGGGCAATTTCTATAGGGAGGAGGGTTCAGCAAAAGTTCTGATGCTCACAGATACATTATGCCAGTCCTTCTGAAAGATGTTTAAAATATGAATTTACAACCTTTATCAATGGCTTTATTTCCTCTATTTGACTATGATTCTTATTATGATCTCAAAAAGAAATGATTCCTAGCTGACGTACACAGGACATGTCTGCCATTAACAACAATCTTGCTGACAAGAGGGACAGTTAAATATTTAGCTTCAGAAGCCCGTATCAGAGGATTGGTAATCTTTGTTTTTTAACTGAAGTTACAGACTTACCAGTAAATCGTTTCTTTCCAGCAGAATCATACTCTAATAACGGATCTGTGCCCGTCACACTAAACTCTGGAAAGCTGTTTTCAGGCAATGCTTCAGTGGTGGTAATAGCAGTAGTAGTGGTGGTGGATGGAGGCAAAGTAGTTTCAAAAAACTCATAATCTAAACAAAATAGAAAGAAAGAAAATGTGATACATTTGTTTAAAAGAGTGCACAAGCCTGGTCATAATAGGCCACTGAAGCAGCAGAAAAGTTCTTTGGTCCATACTTCTGTTGCAGAAGCCTACACAGCATATCTGACCGTTCAGCTTCTATGTCAACATTTCGAGTAATGCACCCATTGAAATCAAAACTCTGAGGGGGGTAAATTCCTCTAAGAACATGTTTATTGGATACATCATATCAGCACAGCTGGTGAAAACTGACTCTGAAAGTTTTCATCTAATTAAAAGAATGAAACTTCCCCCCCTCCCCAGTGTCATCAGTCACATTGTCCAATGTATACAGCTGGCAGGCTCTTCTCCTTCACCAGCCACCTGTTATGATGACCTTGGTTCCCACAGGAAATCTTTTTATTTTGACTGTAAACTGGGCTATCTATGTTCCCCCCACCCCTTCTTTCTCAGGCTTTGTGGCAACTGTGAGGCAGCACAAGATGGCTTCATCCAGGTTCACTTCAGAGTTGACACTCTATTTGAAGACCTCTAGTAAAGGAGAATTCATGATTTTATGTGCAGTCTGTTCCACTGTCAACTTATTCTGTCAGGAAGCTCCCACTGAACCTCTTTTTTTTTTCTTTTTGATCCACTGGTTCCAATTCTGCCCTCCAGGGTAACAGAACAATCTACTTGCTTTTCTGCGATCGTATTTCCCCTTTATCATCTTTTCTGTAGCCTCAATGTGCCAGGATCCTTTAACTATTTTTTTCATAGTGATTGGATCCCAGAACTCTCTGGAACTCTTTACCATCCTGGTAGTCCTATTTTAAATTTGTTCCAATTGTTACTGATCTTTTTCAACTGTGGGGTTGCATAAGATTTGTAATAAATGGACATTCTTTAAAAATTTGCAGTGCAGCACTGGAAAGAATTTCTTGTTTAGCCAAGAAGTTCACCAGATGCTTTGTTGAACAAATCACCATGTTTCAGCATAATTGAAGTGAAAAAAGGAATGTTGATTAGTGACTGGAAAAGACCCAAGGCCAATATACAGGTAAACGCTATGACCAACTAGGTCATTTATCTTGGTAAACAGTGATTAGAAAGAGATGAGTCTGGTTATAAAAGCTACAAGAGACACACAATACATATTAAGTGTTATCTTGCTAATTATATTGGGCTCTGGCCTTATATAGCAATAGAACTGATACAACTAAGATGGTGTTACCAGCACATACAGGCCTTTCCTAATAGAGTATGTTCACTGTCAGAGTCCGAGATAATCATTAATATGGTCAGATAACTCCTCTTGCATCTTGGGTTTACTTCTCTAAGTTAACATACAAATATAGAATAACATAGTTGGAAGATACATCTAGTCCATTCAGGAGGCCCTATACCAATCTCATCTTTAAAATTTCCAGTGATGGAGCACCCACCACTTCTAGAGGCAAAATGCTTTGCCCTTGAAAGTATTAGGAACCTACTATACATATTGTACATGAAAACTCCTTCTTTAGCCAAATCTTCCTGGATGAATGTTGCACAAAAGGTTTGTTTTATTTTCCTACCATGTTTTAAATAAATATGTTGTTTTATAGTACTTTTAAACATGCTTGTATTATTGTATTTTAATGGTTTCATTGTAAACTCCTTTGAGCTGGAAAGTGATATATAAATTATGACAATGAAGTCCAAAGTCAGTGGTGGGATTCAAATAGGCTTACCACTGGTTTGGTGGGCATAGCTTGGTGGGCGTGCTTTGTGTGTGCATGCACAGAGGCTTTCCTACTGACCTTCTCCTGCACTCTTCAACAGCTGACATGCGGTAATTTGCTGTGCTGCGCGATGTAGTTGAGCATCAAAAGCAGGAAATAAAGGTCATATGGAGCCAGGGCGGGCGGGTGAGCCCAGCAGCTGATCTTCAGAGCTACCAGTTTGGTCAAACTGGGCTGAACCCACCCATGTCCAAAGTATACTGTGCGTGTCCAGACTTCCACTAAATATTATTACAAGTGGACAGATAGTTAATAATTGGGGAGAAGTTTGCAATTACATAGGGGAACCCATCAAATGTAATTGGCCAAAGACCCCATAAGTATGGAGGTGGATTTGCGCTATGAATTTCCATCTCACATGCGTTCGCAACCAAAACAGTCCCAGAAGGACTTCTAAGCTTTGTGTGCCTGCAAGTTGGACAGAGTTCTTGGCATTGCACAATGACTGTGTGGAGTTAGCTGAGAATCCTCCTGGGTGTCCTGCTGTTGCTTAATTTACAGTGATCCGTTTAATGGACAATTTACTTGTATAAGACAGTTTTCATCTCCTGCTTGGAATGTTTACTTAGAGAGCTTTAAATTTCTCGCTGGAATGAAGCAAGGAATAAAATAAACATAACAAAAAGTGGTCCTTGACCAATCTGATAGCCACTGGTGAAGGAAAGCAGCATTGTGATATTTTTTTCAGACAGCACAACCTCAGGAAGAACAAGACACAAAGTATAATCAATATTATTAACTCAATGAGCAAAACAAATCACTGAGATATTTGCTCTTGATTATTTTTACCTGTTTTGCCTTCTGTTATGTAAAAAAAAAAGCTCCATGCCAAATTTTAAAAGTTAATTTAAGCCAAGATTAAGAAACTCCTTCTGGTCTGTCATTTTTGTTCACTTATTTTCTCCATCAAGTTAATGGCACTATCCAAGCTTCATATTTAAAAATGAGCATGAATAAAAATTAGGTATAAGAAAGCAATGAATGAGCTAACCTTCAATCAGTACTTCCCTTCCAGCTATTAAAATCTGCTTACTCCATCCTGTTTCTACATGGTTGGAACGAGTGTCATTTAAAACTTCGTTTAAACACACAAATCTGTCTGTCAAGTTTATGTTTATGGAGAAAGTCATGCTGCCTGCAGACCTACTAATTTTTGTTTGGCCTAAAATCAGAATTTGGAAGTCAGTTTTCCTGCTTAGACCTATTTAGATTGGAGTTCGCTCTAGGCTACCAGCGTGTTCTTAGAAACTCATTATAACTTTCTGGAACTGAATTTTTAGAAGCAAAAAAGAAAGGTAAAGCCCATTTTGGAAGAGGATTTTTGAAGTAATCAGTACCTTCATCATAAACCACATACGATTCTGTAGTTCCCTTTATATCTGCATCAAACCCTGAGAATACATCTATGGAAAAAAAGAATACATTCAAACAGTAAAACAGATTCCCTTTCATTCAATGGCTATTGTTTATCCCTATCTAAAGCCAATGACTTCTACTGTAAAATACCGATCAAATAATTAATTGATCTCTATGCTGAACTGCTTTGGAAGGATAAAGAATCTATGGAGATCATTCTTGTCCACTTAACTAACTGCCAATATGGTAGTATAAACTTGGATGGGGATGACATAGTTTGTTTACATTTTGTTGAATTTTGCCCTCACTGCAAAATATCTGTTTTCCCATAGGAATCAGCATTAGCTACTCACTTATAGGAAATTAATAAATAGATGTATGGAAAGATGTTCTATGATTAATTGTTGATCATTAAGAAGCACCCCCATCTCTTGCCTGAATAACCCTTTTCTGCATTATCCCAATAAGTCAACAGAAATAAACTTTAGAATTTTTTTTTTGCACAGTTAAACCCATTTATCAGCAATCTATTTCAAAACCATAAACTAGATATTGATTGGTAAGCAGCACAATGAGACAAAAGGTGGCAAATATAGACCTATAAAACATATATCATATCTTTTCTGGAGTTACTACTATATTACACTTTTAAAGCTCTATATAACATACTCATTGCCACCCAAACAACAGACTACTGCTAGAAAAAAATCACATGAATCAGAATTGTTGTTAAGGCAGTCTTCTTCAGTTTGATATTCTCCAATGTGTTGGCTAAGACCAATGTGCATACTGGCAAAGGATGACGGGCAATGTTATCCAACACCTCTGGAAGATATTACAATGTGGAAGCTGCTAAATCCAAACTACTCCACTTCGATTATTCAACACCAGTTGCAACACAGCCTGAATAATGGCCTCATTTCTAAGCCTAAGCTCTTCATCTCCGGTCACTTTTAGACTTAAGAAAAAAAATACCATTTTAGGAGCCATGCCAAAGCAAATCCTGGAAGGGGCAAAACAATTTTGACCATTTATTCTTCTAGAGCTGAGTTGCCAATAATTCTTCTTTGGCATATATTACCCACTTCTTCATTCTTTCCAGATCTCTTCATAGACTGAACATGTATAAAGGTTCAAAAAGGATCATGTAATCATAAAAGGTAACCTAAAGGGTTGTTCACTGTCTCATGAGTTCTGAGTACAGCTAGTTCAAGAGAATGCTTGCTTAACTAATTTTTTTTTTTAAAAAAAGAATGTGGCATAGAAACTACTAGTTCATTACTATTCGTGTTTGCTGGCCTCTATTTTCCAATAACATGATTTTCCAGTAACAGGATAGCATGATAAAAGTGGATTTAATATTGTCTATAGTTCTTTAAAGATGTTGAACGTCTGGGATTTCATTGCCCCATCATTGGGGCTTCCTAAATATTCCTTGTCTGTGAAACATAGCCGTCTCTGCTAAATTCATTTTTATAAAACCCCAAGGAGAAAATTGGACCAAAGGATTTGAATAAAACCCACAGCAGCATTCTTGTCACACCGCATTTTCCTGAGTCCATTTGGAAGCCATCAATTGATTGGATTCCTGCGAAATGACAGTGTTTGACCCAAAACGCCACTGCATTTTTCCATCCTAAGAGAACTTTCTGGAAGGGCCCCTGGAAGATATTGATTATATTTGGTGGGACTGTAGTAAATCTGTTATCTATCTTCCAGCATCACGCAAGTATAATATTTTTGCAACACATTGGCCACTGCTTCTGCCAACTAGCTGGCATTCAGAAGATGCTCATCACATTCAATGAGAGCTGCCCAGGGACACCTCAGGTGCTCAGTAATAAGTAGCAAAAATAGTTCACTCAATATCTGGCCTGTCGGCATGTCCATCTGAATAGCTGGCAAGCCCCAAACTCTTCAAATCCTGGTCTTTTGAACAGAGTTAGGTTTTGTATATTCCAGACAGGTTCGTGAACAGCTTTCAACCATGAAAGACATCGTATGAAGAGTAACATTAAGGCCTTTGGAGAAGTGGTAGCTGGAAAGATGAGAGATAGAGAGGTTGCATTTCAAAATATGATTTAGGCAGATCACCAAAACAAACATCTCTGCATAGATACACACATAATTTCTATTACAGAGAGAATTCCACCGATATCTGTGTTCTCACTTCTTCTCTCTACATCTACAAACCAACTCTTTTTCTTATTCTTTTTCTTAATTTAGAATAAGTAGGTACTGCCCAATCCTACAAGTTTTAACCTATGAGTCATGAAATATAGTTCAAGTGCAGTACATTGACTTTATCAGTTCCATTATCAATGTTAAGATTAGTTTTTTCTTTGTGCGCCATTCCTTATTATTACTGTACTACTATTGTTGACATATCTATTCCACTTTTCTCCTAAGAATTCAAGACAATCATGGTAGACTCTTCTTAGGTCACTGGCAACTTAAGCTGATATGCACATTATGACATAATCATATAAAAGTTGCCACTATAGACTTGTCAGGATATCTGATGGAAGTTAGATGAATTGTAGCATACACATCGTGCCCACGTCAACATTCCCCTCCACCCATCATGTTCTCTCTGTTCTATTTCAGCTACTGTAACATCTCATAAAATATAAAATATGCTCTTGATCAACAACACAATGCTCATGGCAGATAGGTAGAAAGACAGACAGATATTTCAGGACCCAATCTGGGTCATTCACCTGGACCAGAGATGACTGATCCAGATTGGGTCCTACAAGATTATCCTGGGACATGTATATTTGCCTTCATTCACGACAGACAGATATTCATACGTAAGTTCAAGGTATCATGAGAGAACGAAATCTGTATGTTCTTTATAACCATGCATTTCTAAAAAAACCCAAACTTTTAATTATTGTCATAACATCATGATGATGCCCATGGCTTAAAAAAGTCTATTCTCTGTCATGAACACTGGGAATCTCTGCCAATGCCTTTTCGTAAGAGCAAACATATAACTTTTCAGAAAACGGCATTTATTATTTTTTAAAAAACAGATATGGGTTTGGGTTCTCTCTATTGAAAAACTCCATTTCAAAGGATGACAATTTCTAAGAGCTAAAGAATGATTTGTGGCTCACTGGTTTTGGGGTTTGTTTGTTTTTTACTTTTACTAAATGTAAGTAACCAGTTTATACTTTTCTCTTACACATCCAGTTAGCTTTAGAAAAGCTACCACCAAATTGGTTCTTCCTAGATGTGTTGATCTATGGCCACACTTGTGGAAATTATAGAATCTGTAGACCAGCACATTTTGAAGGAATTACATTGGGAAAGCTGAATTAGCACTTTCTTCCTATGATCATTACTGCTATAATGCCATTTTAATAATGGTCATTCTTTCTTCCTGTTGCATATCTTAGCAGAGCTAAATTACATACTCATAACTTAAATAGTGTTTTCTGGACTGTGTGTAGAATTGGAAGGCAACTTTCAAAACAATTTGCAGTGCAATACAGAGGGGCAGTTTCTATAAATAGCAAAGTCCATGGCAGTTGTTGCTAATCTCCAGTTTCTAATAAATCTTGTCATAGATCATATTGGGTAGGTTGTTAGAATTTTCAACTAACTCCACAGGGTTTGATCAGTGGTACTAAAAACCAGTAAGAATGCCATTCAGAAAAAGTAAAATAAAACATGTAAATATAGCTGACTTACCTAATACCATTTTGGAGATAAGAAAACTTGGGCCATCTCTTGTTTTCACTTTGCAATTTTGCTTTATCCTTCAAAGTCATGGTCAATTGCTTAGTCCTTTGACTCTAGTTTCTTCTGTGTTGCCTTTAAAAGGATTCCAGATCCCACACTTAGAGGCAATTTTTGTAGGTGAGGTCTGGAAATAGTTTATCACCCTGCTAAATGTAAGTAACCATTTCATGATGTTATATTTATTTACTTATAGCATTTACTTATTTATCAGTTTTTTCTGCTCAGCACTTAACAGTATATGCCGCTCCAATGAAAGATTCTGGACATTTTACATATTAAATCTTAACACATTCAATAAAATCAACCCATTAAACCACCCATAAATAAATGCAGCTGGCCCAATACTTTGTGTTCCACATCCCATTCCTCCTTCTCATAAATCAATAGAACAGGGACTATCCTGGGCCCAGAGTATAAACTGCCCATAAGGACCTGTAGGATGAGGATAGTCATATTCAACACAGCTTCTTTGCTTACACACACAGTTTGGACAGTGTCCACTTGAGGTCATAAGGAACCAAAGCGTAAGAGCTTTATACATCATAACTAACACACTGGAAACATATTGGCAACCAACTCAGTATAAGTGTTACCTTGGCGAAATGGCTCTTGCATTACATTATGCTCCAACAGGAGTCTCTGAGGAATTAAAGGTAAGTGCCTCAACTCAACTCAATCGCAACTCAAGCATAGCTTCATAAAGACATGAATGCATTAGGCATGAAAGCCAGTTGCATGACTTTGGGACAATTACTCTCTCTCAACCCAACCCACCCAACAGAGGAAAATAAGAGGAGGAAAGAGTATTAGGTATGTTTGCTACCTTGGGTTATTTATAAAAACAATGATGGTGGATATAAATCTTTTAAAAAATGAGATGAATGTTTTCAATTGGCAAAGTAGCTGAAGTTGGGCAAAGTCTGTCCTGGGTTTCACTGGCTGCTCCATCGGGAACTGCAAGCCCAGAACCACCTGATTTCTGTCCTGCTCCTTCAAGAAGCAATGAAATCCACCCAAAAAGGAGATTGCAGGGAATCATTTGGTTTCTGGATAAAAAGCAAATTGAGTGGGCATTCAAAACTGAAGAGGAAAAAAAATCTTCTCCGTTTCTGAAAACGATGAGGAAAATCTTTCCCTTCTTCTAAAATCTGAAGCATTTTCCTTAACATTTAATTAAGAATACACATTATAGAACTTACCCTTGACGGTCGATTATACCAATGCCATGTCAGTGTGGGAAGTGATACTATACATTACAGGGACTGACAGAAGAGTTGTAAGTGACTTCTGTATGATCAGTGTATATGAGAGCTAAGACACTAATTCTATTAACAGAAGAGCAGTCAGGCTTGAGAGAGATTATTACATGCAACATGCACATAACCCTCAGTGCTGATGAGATACAAGCTTATCACAGAACAGGAGCCCATCTTGAAAATTAATTGTTTTCTATACTTTTGTAACTGTTTTGTATAGTTAATGTCTTTCTCCTGGAGTTTAATTTTTGCTTAAAAACTCTCTATTTGCATAAATGTCTATATCTACCTAAAACATGCTTTAAAAAATTTTGGGCCTATTTCCCCATTTTGCTGGTTTAAACAACTCAACAATTTGTCATTGCAATAGACGTAAGAGAATGGGGAATTATTTCTTCTTCCACAACTACTAATTCAAGCTTTTGATAGCTTGAATCTTACCTGCTTTGTTAGCCCAGCAGCTGTAAAGCCTTGCTGGAAAACTAACACCTTTCCCCCATGTCACAACTTTTGCTGTAGAAGATATACTCAAAGATATTGCTGATATTTAGCCAACATAAGAGAGGGTACCTTCAGAATAACATTCAGGCAGACCATCCGAGTCTAATACAAGATTTCCCTGTTCATCATTCTCTGTGTGAGTGCCTGGAGGACAGGTAGGTGGTGGTTTCTCTGTTGGTGGCTCAGTGGTTGTAGGTTCAGGAGTAGTTGTAGTAATTATAGTTGTAGGTTCAGGAGTCGTTGTAGGTTCAGGAGTCGTCGTAGGTTCAGGAGTTGTTGTAGTTGTTGTGGTATAAGGAGTGGTGGTTTTTTTAACCATTTCAAGGCCTATCAATGGCTTACCTCCAAGACTTATTATTGGCTTATCCTGTGCATTTGCTACAGGTTTACTAAATCTTCCATGCCCAAACAAAGGTAAGCCATCTGGACTTACTACTGGAGCACCTTTAGAATCTATCAGAAGACAAGAAGAGGGAATTGTACTTCAATCGCTGCCTTATGATATTAGGAATTGGATTTAAGTGGGATCATAATCTAGAAAACTGGGCATATGCAATTTAAGATGCAGGAACTATTGAATATTTAAATAATAATTCTCAGGGCTGTAATTCCATTCTGTAAAACATGCTACAGGTAGTCCTTGACTTATGATCATAACTGAGCACAAAATTTCTGCTGTTAAGTGAGACATTTGTTAAGTGAGTTTTGCCCTATTTTATGACCTTTCTTGCCATAGTTTTTAAGGGAATCACTGCAGTTGATATGTTAGTAACCCAGTTGTTAAGTGAATCTAGCTTCCCCATTGACTTTGCTTGTCAGTCAGTCACAAAAGGGGATCACATGACCTTGGGACACAGCAATGGTCATAAGTATGAATCAGTTGCCAAGAATCTGAATTTTGATTACATGATCCATTGCCCCTGACTTTAGATTGGCCCCATTGATTACATGATCCCCATTGTTCCTGAGTTTAGATTGGCTCCACCTTCTCTAAAGGCTGTGAAAATTTGGTTTTATGCTTGAGCCAGGATCCTGGGCATGAGTTACAGCCCATCACCTGGTGGTATGAATGATGAATTAGATCATGCCCAGTTGCTATGTGTTTTTATTTTGATTCTCTATTATAGGTAATCCTCGACCTGTGACCACCACTGAGCCCAAAATTCCTGTTGCTAAGCGAGATAGTTAAAGTGAATTTTGTCCCATTTTGCAACTTTTCTTGTCTCAATTGTTAAGTGAAACATTGCAGTTGTTAAGTTAGTAAGATGGTTGTTAAGTGAATTTGGCTTCCCCATGGACTTTGCTTGTTGGAAGGTTGCAAAAGGTAATCACATGACCCCAGGACACTGCAATCATCATAAATACGAGTCAGTTGCCAAGCATCTGAATTTTGATCACATGAGTGTAGGGATGCTCCAATAGTCATGTGAAAAACAGTTGCAAGTCACTTTTTTCAGTGTTGTCATAACTTTGAACAGTCACTATGTGAACTGTTGTAAATTGAGGACTCCCTGTATTTCACGTTTTCAGTTGTTTTATTGTAAACAACTGCTTAGAGTTACATAAAAGTGAGGTGGGCAGGTATATAAATCAAGTAGGTAAACCAATTATTTTATTTACTTTCAGGATTTATCACAATGTAGAATTCTTTGGGAAGCTTATTGAACAAAACAAGATTTAACCATACCGTAGAACATCAGAATACAACTTACCAACGATAGTGCGGCCATCTCCGCCTAATTTTACTCTGAGAGGTTTTCCTTGGGAGTCTTGGAGATATCTCCCTTCAGCATTCAGCACCAGCCCTCGGTCAAGATCTACAATCTAAAAGCAGTATGTTGATTGAAATGTCCTCCAACTCAAAGGGACATAAAATTAAATCTTTCAGTTATTTTAGAATAAGATCTCCCTACCCACTTTACTCCTTGTGGACCACTTATTATTTTTTGTCCATTTCGTTTTCCATTATTATTTGGAACTATTTTATTATTTGGATCTATTTTTGTCATCAGATTGGGTCTCCCACCGTTACCTGAAACATACATGGCGAAAACACACAGCAATCAAACATTTGGGTAGGAAATTACAATTCAAATATTCAAATATTTACATTCAAATATTACATTCAAATATTTTCAACATGACAAAACACACTTTGTAAATAAGTATGCATAAATGTGTCTTTCAGGCATACATATATGGCTTAAACTAGATTATCTAATCATATTAGGTTAATAAAAGTATCTGTACAAAATGTGTTTCTATGTCTCATATGGCCACTACTATTTTAGTGTGTTTACACATTACCTTTGTATACAAAACAGGCTTATCATGTATTAATTTTTTCCATGATTTTTTTGCTGTGCTTTACAATTATATCCTAAGTACATAAAATGTATGTGCTATCTAATAAATATGTTTCTTTAATTAAAGAATAGGAAAGGCACTATATGAAACATCTAAAAAACATGAGGAATAACCAGCCGCTAGGAATCAATCTATCTAATATGATTATTACTAGACAAAATTATGGCTTTCTTAGTGAGAGATGATGAAAAAATGATTTTCACTGGAAGACCAGTTCAATGATATCTTTGGACACAATTAAGCAAAAATTCAGAGACTGCAAGTCTTAAAGCACAAAACTAAGAGAATGGCTCCAAAACAAACCAGTTTCCTCTAATGAGATTTTTACAGCCCAAACATAAAACTTCTCTCTTTCAATTTAAATAGAAAGTTATTTTACCTCACCTTGTCTATGAGGAAATCGAAACTGATGTCGTTGAGAAGGATTTAATAACCTTGAGTTCTGTATTCGTTGAACAGGAGGCACTGAGGGAGAAGTTGAGGAATGTGTTGGAGAAACACTAGAAGTCAGGCGACTATGAGAAGACACAGATGCAGAGATGTGTGGCAAAGTCAAGTTTAATGTAGGCAAGGATTTCAGTTTGTTAGAAATTTGTGTAGTCTTGGCTGATGAAGACAAAATAGGATCTTTCTCTACTTCTGATTGGTCATAGTCTTCATAATTATCATCATTATTTGAAACTGACTGATGTATTTTTGAGGAGGGCAATTTTGGAGATAGTTCAACCTTTGAGGGGGTTGGCTGGAAAAGTCCATGCTTTTTGTTCATGTGGGATGCTATCCTACTTGAAATTCTAGACCCAGATGGAAAATGGGGCTCTGAAAGGCGAGTTTGTTTCAAAGAAGTTTCTCTATTGTATTGATAATCTTTGATTGTGTCTTTGGAAGAGGTAGATATTGGCTGTACATATTTAAATCTTTGGGAAGATGAGGATGAAGGCAATTTATGCATATCAGAGGTATCTTCAGTAGAAGTTATAACCCTTGACCCAGCTTGTTTTTCTGGTAACAATGAAGTTGAAGAACTTTCATCAGTTCTATCAAGCCGAGAATTAAAATGTTTTGAAAGAGAGCGGGTTCTTCCCTGAGACAAAGATGTAGATATTCTTCTAGATGTGGGAACTTCTTTGGCAGGTGTTAAAAGAGATCCCCTTTGTTCCTCTTTAACATTTGTTTCCTTGTCTTCTGAACTGTCATTATCAATAAGTTCTTTGTCATTCTTTGAAAGCGAGATCAAATCACTTCTTGAGTTTAAGGAGGATCGGACTTGTGCCCAATCAGTTAATGCTTTTGAGGAACGAATGGATTCTGCCATTTTACGAGATAAAGCAGTTTTTGGTTTCTTTGGCAAAGATAGTATTTGTTTTGTCCTAGGAGTTGTAGTCTTGATCTTAAAATTATCAAGTTGAGACCAGGAAGTGGGAGAATGTAGAAGAAATGATTTTTCTGCAGATATTCTCGAGGAATCTGTATCTGTGGTTTCTTTTTCTTTATTATGGTTATTTTCTTGAGTGTTTACAGGATTAGGTTTGTTAGTAGGTGTAATTCTGTGGTGACTCTTAGTTTCAGCCACAGTTCTCCTTTTGAAATCATCTACTGAAGAAGACTGCTTAGAAAATGGTGGTGAGTAACTATGGAGAGGAGTGGATGGTAGAGGATTTTCGTTTTTACTCCCCTGTTTTTTATTGATATTGAAATTAGACCTAAGACTAGTACTGCCAGAAGCTAAACGAGAACTAAATTGAGGATGAACCTTGGAAGACTGTGTAGCAGAAGGATCTTTGGGTGCTTGCATTCTTGCATCATGATTATTGGTAGCTCTATTTGCAAATCTGTTAGAAGTAATAACAGATCTGTATTTTAATAAATCAAATCGTTCCGACGTAGCCAGGCCTGAAGAGGGCCTAAAATTTGGTCTAGAATATGATGAGCCTTGTTTGTCTTCTTCATCGCTTTCCCTTTCACTCTTTTCATTTTCACTATCATCAGAATTATCTCTTCCCTTGGACTTATGTTTATCAGAAGATAAAACACGTGAATGAGGTAAAGTATGGGTAGCAGCAGCAGAAACAGCAGAGGTAGTTATTTTTGGATCTCTCAATGCATGGTGATTAGAATACGTGAGAGGCTTTGTTTGCACAGATGGAGATGAACCTCCCTGAGGAGAAGACACCCTGGAATTTAATTTCTGCTCTCTTTTTTCTGTTCCCCTGCTCTTATCACTATCAGGACTATCACTGGTACCAGGCGTAATTAGTTTATAAGAGAAGTGATGTGAATGATTTTGAGACTTTGCAGCTGCAGTTGGTGAAGGAGATTTAATTGATATAGAAGGAACACGCAATTTGGTGGGTCTATTATGAGTTGTCTTCCGAGATGCAGACAGTTGCTTATTTGAAAGTAAAATTGAATGACTCTCTTTTGGAATTCTAGGAAACATTGTTGGCTTATCCTCCAGATGATCTAGTTGGTTGTTATTTTCATTATCTACAGGCAACTTATCTAAAGTAGCTTTAGGGACAGGAGAAAGGTTAGGTCTGTCCTGTCTTAGATTCTTTGTTTCATCCTCTGTATGTTTGGGAAGGGGAGAAGATGGTAATGATCTAGGATTATCAGTATTTGTTTGACCTACCCTTACTAATGTGCGTGTCCTGAGAGGTGCTTTATCTGAGGATGTGAAACTATGTGTGGGTTTAATGATGGAATGGGACTTAGCACTCCCTTTAACATTCTGAACTTTGGGTTGCATTGTTGATGTCACCTTGACAGAATCAACCATGTCTTCTGTAGAATGAGAAGCCATTTTCAGCTCTGCTTCTTTCTTGGAACCACCTAAGACTTTATTTTTGGGATCAGAAACTGGACTTTTTGAATCTATCTCATCAGGAAAAGCAACTGGGTGACTAGAAATATGCTTAGAAGAAGAGGAGGGTGAAGCATTTTGAGACAAGGCAGAAGAAGTTAGAAAAGGGGAAGAAGGCATAATTTTCTCAGACATTTTAGGTTCCAAATCTTCTTCAATATTTGTTTGTTGGTTTGTCTTCAGTTCATCTGTAATGGCTAAACAAAGAGACAAGAGAGAAGTGAACATAAAAATAAAAAAGAAACATAAAAGAAAAGAGAGAGAAAAAAAAAGAAAGATTTACTAAACAAAACATATTGTAATTATACCAAAGTAGTTTTTAAAATTATAATTATGGTAGTATATTAATTCAGAATTGTTTACTAATGGGGATTAAAAGCTGATATGAATATTAATTAAATATTTTAAAATCTGTTTTCTGAACATGAAAATTTAGCTTAACACATTCATTTTTAAAACTTCTAAACTTTATTGCTTGTTTTACTCTTGAGAAGAATAAGGGAGGAAAAAAAATGCCAGTTACTCAGTATTGGGCCAAATTAAATGCCATCAGCTGTGCTTTTAGAAATTATATCTGATGTTAAATGCCACACAACATGATCACAGTCAAAGTAAAATATTCAGTTTTAAATATAACTCTCAGATATTAATTTAGAGAATATAGTCAAACATCGGAATCAAGAAACAAAGAAAAATATTTTGATGATAGAAATTTGTTTCTGAACATTCTGATTGTCACAATCTTGCTATATTTTAATTACCCAGTGCAAGATGGAAATGGTAGACATATAGCTCTGGATTAGCCAATGGAATAACCAACCTCTGCCACCATCTAGGCTCTGGAATCTAACTGAAAATCTCTGCAGCACTTTATGCCTAAAAAGGGTATGTTTTAGGATCCATCCAATTAAGGGCTGCATGAGCCTGAACACGAGAAACTTTTGCTGTGTCAAAAACAACATTTCTTCAGAGATTATCTGCTGGCAAAAAGGGGCACAGTTGGAGCCAGTAGTGGGCAAGCCGTTAGGCAGAGTATGCATGGTAATTTTGTTAATTAAAAAAAAAATATTTTGAGCAAGTTGGCAGCAGAGATGGGCCTCAATGCCTAATACATCAGTCAGATGTTCTGTGGTGCAGCATGGTTGCTGCAGCCAGCAACCGGTTCTTAAATATTAGCAGCACCCTATGATTATATAGCCAAAGTCCAGTTCACTGCATTCAATCTTTCTCTTTTTAATCACCTCATTTACCTTTCTCCCTTTTAAAAACCTCCAAGGACCAGCAAAGGGTCTGAAATTAGTGGGAGATGGGGGGATACAGAGATTTAAGAGGCATATCTGCCTTAAAAGATTTCCTATGCCTACTTCTCCAACTATTCAATCATCTGGAAAGGAGCAGCGATTGTTCCAAAATTACCGAGATACGAGCAATTTAAAAAAGAAACAAGAAGGGTGGGAACAATGGAGACCCTGTACTTACTTGCTGGCAAGGCGACACTGAAGGCTTTCGACTGAGGGCCTTGGCCTCTCCTGTTTGCAGCACGAATTTTGAAAATATAGCGCTCTCCAGGCTGCAGACCCTCCACGGAAGCAGATGTGGTGTCTCCCGGGTAGGAAATGGACTTTGCGCCGAAAGGTCTGAGTGCCGGGGCGTATGAGAGAATGTATTCTGAAACAATTTGGCAGACGGTTGGAAGGAGGAAACTGAAAACAATCCTGTTTCCAGCGGACAGACTGTATGGGTAGGATGAATTAGAACGTGCATTACTAAAATTAATACACTAGCAATGCACGTCAAGTCAAAAGCTGGGGTATAAAAGATACAGTGTTATATATAAGTAGCAGTGGTGGTCAATTCTAATGCCCTGAGCAAGTGAATCTATTCATTTTAGTATGAATATATTAGTATAAGATGAACTCTGTGTGTATGTGTGTATGTGTGTGTGTATGTGTGTGTGTGTAGTAAGTATGTATTAAATGTGTGTGTATACCTATGTGTGTGCATGTATATCGGTGGTGATATTCTACTGGTTTAGCCGGGTTCTGCCAAGCTGGCAGCAGCGATGAGCAGTGGAGACTGAACTGCCGCTCCACTGTTGGGTGCACCCGCCCGCCCGGGCTCCCATACTCACCTTTATCTCTTTGAAGTGCAGCTGTTTTACGGCAGCTGCTGAAGCAACTGGGATCGTGCAGGCTTGCAGGAGGCAAATTAGAATGCCTCTGCGCCTGAGCAAACGCCTCTATGCCCACCAAGCCATGCCCACTGAACCGGTAGCAAAACTATTTCAATCCCACCACTGATGTATGTGTGTCTGTATGTGTGTGTCAATGGTGGGATTCAAATTTTTTGACTACTCGCTCTGTGGGCATGGCTTGGTGGGTGTGGCTTGGTGGGCCTGGCAGGGGAAGGATACTGCAAAATCCCATTCCCTCCCCACCTCACTAACCTGCTTTCCAGCTCTGTTCTCCTGTGTAGGGCAATAAAAGAAGACCCAGCCGATCAGCTGGGACTCAGGAAGCAGAGAATAGATGGGGTGAGGCCAGTCAGAGGTTGTATTTGCTGGTTCTCCGAACTACTCAAAATGTCCACTACCAGTTCTCCAGAACTGGTCAGAACCTGCTGAATACCACCTCTGCTATCTCTATCTATCTATCTATCTATTTATCTATCTATCTATCTACATACATATTCACAAATCTACAATTCATACATATATATATACATAGATTAAAACGAAATTCCGATGCCCGGCTTTAGAAAGAAGGAACGCCATCTTTAGATGAACAAGATGAACATTCACTCACCTAGGGCATTAGAATTGATACTACCATATACAGCTAGTCCTCGACTTACAAGGATTCATGTAGTGACATTTCAAAGTTACAGCAGCATTGAAAAAACTGGCTTATGACCATTTTTCACACTTACCACTGTTGTGGCATCTCCATGATCACGTGATTTACATTCAAATGCTTGACAACTGACTCACATTTATGATGGTTGCGGTGTCCTGGGGTCATGTGATCCCCTTTAGCGACCTTTGGACAAGCAAAGTCAATGGGGAAGCCAGATTCATTTAACAAACGTGTTAGCGATTGAACAATTGCAGCGCTTCACTTAACAAATATGGCAAGAAAAGTTGTAAAATGGGGCCAAACTCACTTAACAAATTGCTCACTTAGCAACATAAATTTTGGACTTAATTGTGATCATAAGTCGAGAACTATCTGTATGTACTATATATACCAATATAATATGAACATACACTAAAATGAACATATTCACTTGCCCGGTGCATTAGAATTGATACTAGCACTGCTTCCTTAAGCATGAAAAGATTATTGCATATAGAGAATGAATGAAATTAACTAAAACCAAAACAAAGATGACACCCTCATGTTGACACAAGTATAGTGACGCCAGTGGTGACATTAAGATACTTCTAAGCAGGGGTGGGATTCTACCAGTTCGCACCTATTCGCTAGAACTGGTTGTTAACATTCTAAGCAGTTCAGAGAACCGGTTGTTAGAAGAAATTACTGGCCTAATCCTGTAAGGAAGGCAGGAAGGAAACATTCTGGTGTTGCTTACAGAAACTGCCTCTCCGTTAACCTTTATTACATTCTTGGCAGGACTACTCAGGAACATCTCTGGAGTTTTTTTCTTCCTTTGCTGGTACTTTGTTTGTGTGGAGTGACCATTTAAAGTTACAATGGCACTGAAAAAAGTGACTGATGACCATTTTTCACACTTGCAGCATCCCCACAGTCATGAGAGGCCAGGCGAGGAGATGCGTGCCTCGATGTGAGTGATATAGAGTTGACCACACCAGCCAATAACATGACTACCAAGCAACGTCCACCCAGTCACATGACCACCAAGCCACACCCACCACCTAAGCCATGCCCACAGAACCGGTTGTTAAAAATTTTGAATCCCATCCCTGCTTCTAAGTCTCGATTTGCGTTACCTCATTAGAAAATTGTTCTTCCCTTTGCAGTCCATATTGCATAAGAGCCTGCCTGGCATGGTTTTGTGAAATAAACAATGCTAAGTGAACTTGTTTCCCCAAATTTATAATACACTATGACTGAGTGACTTTTCCAGTTTATTAAGAAAAATTTGCATTTGGAACACTAGAAAGAAGAAACTTTAAGTTTTCATTCATAATTCTTTGTTCATCCTGCAGAATCATTTCCCTCTGTATGGGAAAAAATATTCATATATGTAATATTTCCCCATGGCTTGTAGTTTTATCTTTCACATTTCGTACGAAGAAAATCTTAGAAAACTTGAACAGCAAGAGAGCGACATCAATTAACTTTCGAATAAAACCTCAGGCCATGGAATTATCATCCTCAATCCATCAATATCATAATAAGACTAATGAATATGTATTTTATATTTATGCATTATTTATTTTTGTGTATAACTTTCTTAAAATGACAGCTTCCCCTTTTCATATTAAAGATTGTCTTCTGTTTATTTCTCATGTTGACCTTGCAATACGAAAAGAGCTTATTTTGCAGCTAACAATATAATATTGATACCTACTAGCAACAGCACATCTTTGTTGGATTAGGTATTTTTTTTAATTATAAAAATATTTTAAAAAAAATTAAATTATAAAAATGTAATTTATAATTTATAAATAATTTTATGCATCCTTTTATGGCTTGTACAAATCCAACATCTAAGTTACAAACCAGCAAAGAACAGATTTCACCACATGAAAATGGAACAGGACATAGAACATCCTATAAATGGCTTCTCTTTTTTTTTTTAGTTAAAAATGTGAATGATGTTAAAAACTAGAAAGAGTTCCTCATTACAGAATGAAACAATTCTGATTTAGATCTGGATTGTGCCTGTAGTTTTCTGCTTTTGCAATCTTTTTTTTTGCTCAATAAAATTTGTACATAATTTATTCTGATTTATTTCCCCCATTTACCTTTGACTTTTCCTTCACTTTCTGCAAGGGCATCCCAGGTAGCCACAACAGTAGGAGTTTTGCCTTTAATTGACCACACATTGAGGTTTTCTGGGGCACTAGCAGGAGCTGCAAAATAAACAGCAGACATGGGAAGGAGAAGGGAAAGGGAGGGGGAGGGAGGGGGAAGGGGAGAAGAAGGGGAGGGGGAGAGAGAGAGAGCAGGAAAGAAAGAGAGAGAAAAAGGAAGGAAGAAAAAGAAAGAAAGAAAGAAAGAAAGAAAGAAAGAAAGAAAGAAAGAAAGAAAGAAAGAAAGAAAGAAAGAAAGAAAGAAAGAAAGAAAGAAAGAAAGAAAGAAAGAAAGAAAGACTCATAAACAAACCCTTCCTTTAGAGCCCAATAGACTCCCTGTCTCACATCTTTCTTCATATGACACAGGGATGCTTCATTCCTAAATATTTGCTTCCAGAATTTTTTTATTTCCAGTAATGCCTCTGGACTCTGAAGAGAGCGCATAACTTTTCTTAGAAAACAAAAGTGATGGGTGGCTGCAACCTACTGTTTCTATTTGGAAATGTGCCCTCGTCCAGGAATAGGACACTAGCTAAATTAGTGAGATTAATTAGGAGACATTCTGATGGACTAAGGCTGATGGGTAGCAAACAGCATTCTGATCAAATGAAGCTCTGCGACGATTATAAACAGGTAGCAGGTATTTAGTGGAACAGCAAGCATCCTTCTGGCAATTGTTTTACAAGAATATCCACAACATGTCCTTCAATTTCCAAACATGCCCACCATTTACAAAATGCTGGGGACTTCTGAAAGAAGCAATATAGATGGTGGACTCTCATTTATTTCACCGCTTGCTTTCCATGCTACACTTTTACCATCTAGTATAAATAATTCAGAGTTCTGAAGCCACTCATGCATGTCAGTATAGTATCGCTTTGTGGATAGGGCAGACGGATAGCCAATGAAAGGCCCGAGAGAGCTACTTTTATTGAGAAATTACTGGAGCAGCTCTATTGGTTAAAGATGAAGACAATTAGAAGCAAGTATGCCTGCTTTGCCCAACTAGGTAGCACCTCTTAAAACAGCAGCTGTTCAGAGGCTGAGTTTATATGCCAGACTGAGAAAGTAGATACCCATCCTGGGAAAGGTAATGGTAAATCATGTTCATATTGTTGCTAAGACAACTACCTTAACATAATGATTTCATTTGTTTTTTTGGACTGGAACCTTAACAATTCCAGAAAAGATTTACAGGCGCCATTTTGATTAATACTTAATACATACCAGTTTCTGGGGTTCTTTGGTAAACTGAAACACTCCACTTGCCCTCTCTTTCTCCTTGTGAGATTTTAACTGCAAATTCATACATGGTGTCTGGAATCAGTTTATCCACCAAGACCCGCTTGATAGATGCTTGTTTGTAATCCCACCTTGCTGATTCCCCTTTCTCTCTGTAACGGACAGTGTATTGCCTAGAAATAAGGTGACAGAAAAATGCAGGATAAGCCAGAATCATTAAAAGCAAAGCACAATAATATCACAGAATCATTAAAAGCAAATATCACAACTTTACAAACACAGTGCACCCAACCTCTGAAGAATTTGGCAAATTCTTCGGGGATAGCAACTCTTAGTCAGAATATTAAGGATGTGACTGCAGAAGAATAATCTCAGTTTAATACATGTTGAACCTCATATTACAGCCTCCAAAGCAAGACTGTTGGCTTTGTAAACAGTCAGCTGCAGATTTTTCCATCAGAGAAAAAAAAAACCCTGTCTTTTCCCTGGTTCATAGTAAGTAGTTAAAGAGAAACTAAGAGAGTCTACATGACTGCAACTTAATATACTGGAATGTAATGTATTCTTGCACTATTATTACTGTTAATCTTGTCATCACTCCTTATCACCCATCCCCTCCCACTTGTGACTGTATGACTAACTTTATCCCTTGTATCCTTATGATTTATATTGACTGTTTCCTAGTATGATTTGATTGCTTATTGTACCCGATGACTATCATTAAGTGTCGTATCTTATGATTCTTGACTCTTGACGAATATATCTTTTCTTTTATGTATACTGAGAGTATTTACACCAAGACAAATTCCTTGTGTGTCCAATCACACTTGGCCAATAAAGAATTCTATTCTATTCTATAAGTTTTTAAATGAATCACTGCAGTTGTTATATTAGTACATGTATTGCATTTTGGGAGTGCATGCATGTGCGCTTTGGGCACTATATGCCAAAAAGGCTAGTCATCACTGACCTAGAGGACATGGGTCTTTTCTGCTTTTCACTGAAGGGATCTGTCCATGTAACCAGTACTGAGTGAGAAGACATGACTCGAACAGCAATGTCTTTCGTTTCTTCCAGTTCGTCTTCCTCTGAAATGAGACAAGAGGATTTATGGGCTTTTGTGACATGAATATGGAAGTTGATTTTAAGAAGGGAGAAGCTTACATAGTCACTGGGATAGGGATTATTTCCAAATTCCTCTAGACAAAGAGTCAGCAATCTGATTATTGGCTAAGAAGCCAACATGTGAAAAAATAGAGTTTGAATTGGCTTTTCTCGTCCTCCTTAACTTTCAAAAGTAGAAAAATATCAAATTCCACCCTATTTTTCTAAAACCACCAAAACATTGCTGTGGCAGCACTTGACTGATTCTAAGAAAAACGTTTATTTATTTACACATTCATTTGTTTATTCAGCCAAGTATTCTACAAAAGCCTCCATATGATTTACCATGTAACAATAGGAGATAAAAGCAAATATTGTAAAAACAAATAGTCAATTCAACCAAACAGCACTTGGATTAACTATCAAGTCTGTTTATAAGAGACATTGAAAGCTAAAACAAGTTACAAAATTTCTGCAGACAAAAGATTTTTTTTTTCATTCAAAGTGAACAGAGCTATCCTTTGCCTGTAGTATATCCACCACTTCCAACTACCGTATAGCAGCTGTCCTAATTGATGCTTGCCAAATGAACTGAGGCTGCAACACAGAGAATTTCTTGGGCGTCATTATTCCAATATATCTCAAGGTCATCAATATGGAAAGTGGTCATACTTCTTAGACTTCATCTAAACTTCATTTCAAGCCTCAACTATAGTCTGATTTCAGTGCTATTGTGAGAGATGGTGAAAAGATATTCCTTAGTACTGCATAATGACTTCTTCTAGTTTTGAGTTGCTATAACTGGCCTATAAATAACTGAATGCATGCATAAAAGACAGTGTGATATCGATTAAAACAAGAGTGATTCAAGAATGTGTCGCATCTAAATTCCTGTGAAAAAATGCCAACTCTAGCCCCACATTAGTACGTGAATAAAGCACTGTTTCATTATCACCTGTAGGATTCACTGTAAATATTTTGAAGCAGTATCTGCAGAGAAAACAGTGCAGTATACAATAATTTATTTTTTATTACAGCACGTTTGACCATTTCCAAGCCTGCAATGCACAATATTTGGTTCCACCCAGATACAAACTGGACAAAAAACTAAATAAGATATTTAGCATTTATCTGGAGCCTTTCCCCCAAAAACTACATACCAGATGTGTTGAATTGCAACTCTCATATTTTCCAGTGAACATAACAAACAACCAAAATGTCTTCAGAACAATTTCAAGACAATTTAAGTTTTTTTTTTTTTAAAAAAATCCTATTTGTAGAATAAAGCACATCTCTACAGTGCGTCTCTAGAGTTCCTAAATAAACAATAGGCAGCCTGGTGCTCCCTTCTTTGACTTCAATTCCCATCATCCTCATCCATCATCAGGATCAGTATATCCTGATGCTAAGAGGTGTGGGATTTGTGGTCTAAAAGAGAGTACTAGAGTGTCTTCCCTTGTGTTAACTTGAGTTTCACTTTCTAGCAAAAAATCAACAACAAGTCATTATGCAATAATATGACTTGCCAGTTTGCACACCGATTTCCAAACTTACCAGCGACTTTCCTCTTAGTTAATACAACCTGATGCACCGGTTGAGTCCGCCCTGGGAAGTTCCTTGAATGTGGTGATACCAGATATACTGATTCAGATGCTGCACATAACAACAAGAAACACATACACGATTTTAATATATTTATTACTGGCAAGATTAAATGTCAACAGTGCTTGGCCCATTCAGGATGAAAACCTCTGTGTTTCAGAGAATTCTAACTGACTACCCTTGACAAAAATTGCAACCAGGGCAAGCACTAGTACCAATGTTGTCAGCTATTGTGGCTATGGGTCTCCACGGCAAGAATAAAACAATGTCAAACCCTCACATACCATTTTAGGGACAGCATTCTGAAGTGAAGCTCCAGATAAAACTTTTTTTTTTTTTAAAAAAAGCCCCAACCTGAAGCTTCATTTATTTAAATGCTTATGATATGAATACCATTTGCCCTCCTCCCCAACTAATTAATTGATTTAATAAATAGCTAACAATATGTGCCAGCATTTATTTCTGATGGATGTAAGTTAGAAGTGAAATAAACCTGGATTACAAATGTTCCATTTAGTTGTCACACTGCAAAAATACTTCTTCTCTGAAGTCACTGCAATTTTAATCAAGTCTTTTAGTGTATGTGCCTTCTTTTCTGAGGGCCCCATCAGATTTCCTGTTTTTTTATAACACACATCAGATTTCCTCTTTTTTTTATAACACACAATTGTTATTTTCTTTCTTGGTGGCCATGGGAGAACTTTGTTCTTTGCAGTTTAGCACTATTACAATCGATTTTATCATTGATAACAAATGGTTATCATTTGTTAGTAGATGTAACCATTTGTTTTGGTGAATGAAATAACAAATGCATCACCAAGGACAAGAGTTCAAACGATTTTTCATAACAAATAAAACAACGTAACAGGGAGAACAATAAGCAGATGCTCAAAAACATTCACACGGACACACACCTATTTTTTTAGCATAATGGGCTCTTTCCTCTTTTGGCAGAGACTTAAAACTCATTTTTCTGTTGCTCTCCCCATATCCATGAAGATAACCTGGATATCTCCGCGGGCTTGAGTTTGCCGAATGGGATGGTCTCCGCTGAAGGAACGACCTGCCGGATGATGAACGGAAGCGTGTTCTCAAAGGTCTGTTTGGCACTTTCTTTTCTTAAAAAAATGTAAAAAACACACAAACAAGCAAGTAAACAGTTACTCGGATGCATTCTTTCTGTGTCCACTGAAGAGCCAACTTTTCAAAATTGTAGTATTCGTTTGTTGAAAAAGGAACTGCTCACATGGGGATCTTGAATTAAAATAGAGAAATCTATCTATCTATCTATCTATCTATCTATCTATCTATCTATCTATCTATCTATCTATCTATCTATCTATTCATCCATCCACCTATCTGTTATCTATTTATTCTCTCTCTCTCTTTCTCTCATCTATCTATCTATCTATCTATCTATCTATCTATCTATCTATCTATCTATCTATCTATTTATCTATCCATTCATCCATCCACCTATCTGTTATCTATTTATTCTCTCTTTCTCTCATTTATCTATCTATCTATCTATCTATCTATCTATCTATCTATCTATCTATCTATCTATCTATTTATCCATTCATCCATCCACCCATCTGTTATCTATTTATTCTCTCTCTCTCTTTCTCTCATCTATCTATCTATCTATCTATCTATCTATCTATCTATCTATCTATCTATCTATCTATCTATCTATCTATCTATCTATCCATTCATCCATCCACCTATCTGTTATCTATTTATTCTCTCTCTCTCTTTCTCTCATCTATCTATCTATCTATCTATCTATCTATCTATCTATCTATCTATCTATCTATCTATCTATCTATCTATCTATCTATCTATCTATCCATCCATCCATCCACCTATCTGTTATCTATTTATTCTCTCTCTCTCTCTCTCTCTCTCTCTCTCTCTCTCTCTCTCTCTCTCTATCTATCTATCTATCTATCTATCTATCTATCTATCTAATTTCCAAATTGCTCACCAAACCAAACTTCCTCTGGAAAGCAGAAGGATACAAATAGAACAGGTTGCTGCTTTTAAATACTTCAGGGTGTCAAAGACATCTGGAATGCACATCATGTAGTAGAGTTACTGCTAAGATCCTCAAATGCTATTAAACATTTTTTGTTACACAGATGAAGCTGTAGAAAACCCCATGGCACCAAACTCTGAAGCAGAGGTGGTATTCAGCAGGTGCTGACCAGTTCTGAGAACTGGTAGCAGAAATTTTGAGTAGTTTGGAATACCACCTCTGGCCCCGCCCCCATCTATTCTCTGCCTCCCAAGTCCTAGCTGATTGGCTGGGTCTTCTTTTGTTGCCTGCACAGGAGAACAGAGCTGGAAAGCAGGTTAGCGGGGTGGGGTGGGAATGGAGATTTTGCAGTATCTTTCTCCTGGAGTGGGGTGGGAATGGAGATTTTACAATATCCTTCCCCTGCCATGCCCACTAAATCACGCTACGACCACCAAGCCATGATCACAGAAACGGTAGTAAAAATTTTTCAATCCCACCACTGCTCTAAAGCCAAATCCGCTGCAGCGCAGAAGTAAGAATTTGTGCAAAAAAATGCGCTGGAATCAACATTTTTTGAGTTCTCACTACATCAAATGGAACTTCAAATAACCAATTAAAAGTTGAGAGAAGAATGTCCAAAATCCAGGTAAGGCCCTGGAAGATAGGGATAAACTCCTGGTTGCAAATCCAGGGTTGTTTTTTTTCAGCTGGACTGACCCCTTTAATTTTCACAGATAATTTCCCTTCTCCAAGCAACAGGTTGTACAACAGGAGTGAGCATTATATGAGTTTTCTACGCCATTGCTAACCTCCCTAGGAAATGACCAAGCTAAGCAACTGCTCACCCAAGGAATATAAGATATGGCATTAACAAATTAACAGGCTGCCACTCCATGGCAGAAATTGGATAAATCATGGTTTTTGGGAGTATTTACAGAATGTTATTTTCCCTGAGAACTGCATTCTTTAAAACCAGGCACGATCAGCTTACAACCTACATTGCAAGACAGATACTCTACAATTCAATTAAATCAAGTGCACCTGCCTATGTAGTGATAACGAAAAAACATTTCACATGAATTATTACACTGTACATTTTACAGGGATAGTAGGTCTATTTATATTGCCCCTAACAAATATATCCCCAGGAAGGTCCCATATCTCTGCACGAATCTTCTCTTAGAAGATGCGGAACCTGCTATTAACTGCATAATCGCCATTTTTTACACTGCTGTAATGAAAGTAAAATATATAATAAAATAAAAAAAATATTAGACATAACCAGTTCCAATGCTAATTACTTTGACTTATTTCTTACTAGCTCAATACCCATACTTCACTACAAAACTATGTGGTGGGGCTTAGTTTTTGGTGAGGAAAATAAGGGAGGAAAACATCTGTCTCTGCCTACCAGCATTCATCGGTATTCATCTGGCTAGAGCCCAGTCAGCGTGAGAGAGTTGAGGGCTGTTTGGAAACTGAAACAGTATTTGCTGCGTGAGCAAGAAGGAGACAGCAAAAAGCCTGGCATGGCTTAGCTCAACTGATCTGTACTAAAGCTGCTTGGTGCTCTGAAACTGAAACTCCTCTCCTCTGCTTGTGTTTTGCATTTGGAACAGATTTCTTTTCAGGTGGGGAGGAGGAGTAGAACACTTTAGCATCAGAGCATGTTAATAATAATATACAGAATACTAATGCTGTGATGGTCATTTTGAAAAATCCTTTCTTAGTGAGCACTTAGAAGCCAAGAGAAACATACGTGCCAAATTTCAAGTTTGTAGGCTTTACGGTTCTGGAAATTTTGTGATGATGTGTGAGTGGTATTTCGCTTTTATATAGAGAGATTGAAGGCCTTAAAATCTGCAAATTTGTAATTACTTTACATAGTTCTAGATAATTTCAGTCCCGGGATTTCAAACTGCCCATGTCAGACCTACCCCTGGGGATGTCTCCCCTAAATACAACACAAAACGTTTTGTACATCCACTATGCAACATATCATACAGGTGTTTTTTGAAGGTTCATATGAAATATCACTTTGGCCCATTAAATCACACCCACCCTTTTCCAAATTTATATTATTAGATGATAGAGACACTACAAAAAGGTTGCAAATTTTTAGACTATGCTTTTTAACTTGTTTATTCACTCGCTCTGTTATTTAACAACAAATGTATTCTGGTGAAATATATCGATAAGAAGAGTGACCTGGATAACTGGTATGGTAGGTGCTTTGTTTATTGTTTGTTGTGTTTGCATTTCATAGCAGCTGCCTCGTATTCAACTTCATTCAACCAACATGTCTTCCCTGTGAGCATGGGACCTATTGGAGGAGGAGGAGGTTCTGCTACTAAATTTGTACTTAAGTTTCCTGAATAGTAATAGCAATAGCGCTTAGACTTATATATCGCTTCACAGCGCTTTTCAGCCCTCTCTAAATGGTTTGCAGAGTCAGCATCTTGTCCCCGACGATCTGAGTCCTCATTTTATTGATCTCAGGAGGATGGAAGATTGAGTCAAGCTTGAGCTGGTGAGAATCGAACTGCCAAACTTTTGGCTGCTGGCAGTCAGCACTGCATTCTAACCACTGCGCCACCATATAACATTATGAAATCCCAAGATGTAAGCTAAATTAGAAAGTTGTGAGTCAATATTGGATTTGTTGAGGACAACTGGAATAGCGATCACAGAGGAAGACAATGGCAAACCACTTTTGTATCGTGCCAAGAAAACTATATGAACATACCCCTTCTTGCCTAGAAGACAAGATCAGTTCAAGGGAGTTCTTAAAAATACAGTATGAATTGGCCTTTAATTTGTCACATGACAAGAGGCTTTTTTTTTTGTTGCTGTCCAGTTACATTTGGCTATCTTAAATAGAAAAAAACACTAGAATAAGCCTAGAATAGTAGTTACTTCCAAATGACCGAATCATTTGAAAAGAAATTGGTGGAAATAAGCCAGCTAAAGGTCTGCTGAGATGATAAAAATCAGCTGGTGCAAAATCAGGGTTTTCAGAACAATAGGAAATTAAAGACTTCTTAGATATCAAAGAATTAACAGTAGAAAAGGAGTAATTTTCCCTCCAAGAAGAATAAATTGTTATTTTATACATATGAATGAAGGTTGATGTGGGACATTCCAACATGCTTACTCTATAAAATAAGCATGCATGCTCAGATGGAACCGATAGTATCCGGATGATGCACCAATATGTTTTTGGCACAACATAAAAATCAAAGAACAAAATACATTTCCAATATGCTACAAAAGTACATAAGAGTGAGCCGATGTGCTTAAACACCAACAAAACACCTATGTGTTCATTGAGGAACATTATATAATGTAACTAAAGACAAACTAAGTAGACCCAGGTTATATGGTGAGTCTGTAATCAGCTCCCAAGATACATTAGCTGCATTTTCAGTATTTGCCAAGCATATATCCACATACCATTACTTCCCATAATAAAACTGTTGGTTGAAATATTGTACAGATGATGAAAAACCACAATGAGAAAAGGCCAAAAAAGAGCAATCGAGAGTCAAGGCATGCATTTAAATTGGCTGAGCTACAGAAATAAACCACATGAGTTGTAGAAAAAAAAAACATCACCAGTCCAGGTTGTTAATGAGAAGATTTGACATGTAATCTTCTAACCACAAGTAGAGAGACACAAACACCAGCACACACAATGGAGATGAAATAAGAGGCAATATAATGAATTCAAGATCCAAGTCATTAAGATATTGCAATAGTTCAGCAAAGCTGAAAGTGCTCAATCATGTGGATGTGGAAACCAGTGATGGGAAGTTAAGTGGTAGGAAAATTGCAAGTCATATATAGGGTAGCCAGAGAAAAGAAAAGAGCACATATTGTTTTAAACTGAAACAGTTATTTAACTAAAGGCTATTTATAGACAATCCCAAACATTGAAGGTGGGTGGCTTAAATTCAGGTTAAAAACAAACAAAAATGCACATATTTATGTAAAATAGGATGGGCAACTATGGCCCCTTTATGACTTGTGGACTTCAACACCCAGAATTCCTGAACCAACCAGGCTAGCTCAGGAATTCTGGGAGTTAGAGTTCTCAGGTCATAAAGAGGCCATAGTTGCTCACTCTTGATTTAGAAGAAATGCCAGTATATCCAATTCCTCCATAAAACCATACACACACACAAACACACAAATAGGACTGGATAAAATGAAGAGCACCAAGGCTAGCAATCTACACTCCAATTTAATAAATAAACCACAGAATGCCCCATATAAAAAAATGTGTTCTTTAGTAGGTGTACTGAACAGTTCAATGGATCCATAATAAGACAAGAATACTGACTGAAAGTGAATTTCATGACTCCTGAGAAGTGTATGCTATCATCTGACATAGAATTGGTCTCAAGCTGTCATCAAGCAGATCAAATAACGTCTCAGAAATTGTTGGTCATTAAATAAGGCCAAAGAAGGACCACTCACCTATATAAGAAGATACATGGCAATTATCTTTTGAACTTCTCTTTGGTAAGCTACACAGGAGAAACTATTCATATTTTTCTATAACAATCCGCAACTACACAATGCCAATCATAGAGGGTCTAGGAAAATCAAAATGATACAAGGATGCTTTGATCACGATTACGCTATTGGTCCGTCCTGCAGTGTGCAGTATGGGAAAGCAGTTACATGCATTGCAATGGCATCTTTGCATTTGCCCTAAAAGGTCCCAGAGTCAGTAAAGCTACTTTTCCTTTAGAAGAGGGCTCCCCAACCATGATAACTTTAAGACATGTGGACTTCAAGTCCCAGGATTCCCCAGCCAGCAAGTTGCCAAGCAGGGAAACTCTGTCTTAGAACCTATGCCATGCATCCACTTCCTTCAGCATATTTGTCCAATTAGGCATCAATACAAGATCTTGTTTGTCTTCTGCTACTCAGATTCTTCCTTCTCCCACCCAAAATGCTCATGCTTTACATAGTTTCCCTGCTTTACCTTCATTTACAGTAATCAGGGAGTTGCCTTTAATCAGAATCCATCAAGCCAACTTTAAATCGCTACTGTTACACCTGAACCTCTGAACAGCATGAAACAATTAGTAAGACATTCAGTATGATCTTTATTCCCCTCTGCTATTAAGCTGTGTGCAAAAGGAGGAGTGGGATTGTGCAGGTTGTCCCAATCCCTAAACCAGGGGTGTCAAATTCACATCATCACAGCAATGTCACATGACATATTGGGGCTTTTCTCCCCTTCGCTAAACCGGGTATGGGCGTGGCTGGCACATGACGCATCCAGCTGACAGGCTGGGACTTCGACAGCCCTGCCTTAAACTGTTTGCACAGGATCTGGAGAACCAAATCACTAAAGCAAAAGGTCCCGAACACCAGGTCTGTGGATCAGCATTGAGATGCGGCATGCCAGAAACTGGGCCATGCAAATAAGCAAAGGACCACCCACGGGATGCAGGCAACACACAAAAGCACGCCCCTTCCGGTCCATGGAAAAATCACTCTGCACGGAATCGGTCCCTGGTGCTGAAAACAGTGATTGTATCCTAGTGCAGCCGAACCGGTAGCAAAAATTGCTACCATTTCAGCCAAACCAGTAGTAAAAAAAGCCTCAGCTGAGAGGAGAAAGAAGAGAAAAGCGCAGGATCGGCCCTCCTACCTACCCTTGCGCTTTTCCTCTCAGCTGATTGGTTCTGCAGGCCTCAGCTGGTGTGTGGAAAGCTGCACGTGTGTGTTAGGTGTGTGTGCACACGATTGCCGAACCGGTCGTGGAACAGGTAGGATCCCACTGCTGGGCCAAAAGGTTGGGCGGGGCCACTACTTAAAGGATTCCTTTGATGAAACTGCAATCCATATGTTGTGTACGTGGAACAAAGCCAGGGGCAGTGGGACTGAACTCAGCTGCCAAGGAGAACATCATGGGAAAGAACAGCAGAGAGGTGATACTAGATTGGTATAAATGCTCCATGTGGAAAAGCTCTATTTTTCCTGGAAAATATAGCAAAAAACTAAATGCTCCTTAAGCCTAAAAGAATGTGTACGTTCCCTCCCTCCTTAGCACATCAGCAAATATTCTGAAGCTCCCATGGGGGCACAGTTCACGTGGATCCAGTTAACCATTAGTGCATATATTAAGCAGCTTAAATTTTTTAAAATTCCTGGCAAGTGGATTAACCACCGTTTTGTGAAGCTGGCAAGCAGATCAGTCATATAAGTGATTACTGACTTTTCTGCGCACAAGAAAAAAATGTCAGTAAGATTTTTATCTGATGCATAGTTTGAAAAAACTAGAGTTCCACAGGCAGACTGTTAAAATATCAGTCCATTTGACACTCCTCCAAAAACCCACAGAGATGTTGTAATAAACCTGCCCATCTGCCAGTGACACTGAATTTAAAGATGCTAAGACTCGTAATACACACCTCACCTGGATATAGCAGTAGCTGTGAATCCTCTTAAAGAATAATTTTGCTGGCAACTCTATTAGATCAACCTTTCATTATGGCATTAAATAGACATATCTGAAGGTTCTATGGGCTTGGCGCTTTCATATCCTGCTGTAACTCCCTGGTTTTCACTTTGCAATAAATGAGACTTATTGCTGATCCTTGACAAAGACTGAATACATTGCTACCGGCCACATAATTTAATTGAACTTCTGCTGGTCTGGTTTGGCAGGAAGGAAGTCTGCAATCGATCAGCTTCTTCTGCACCAGTTATAGACACTCTTTTCCAACTGGAACTAGTATAAAGACTCTTCGTGGGACAGAGGGCATGAAAAACACTAAAGCAGCCAACAAGCCATATGGAAAACATTCCATTTAAAACAAATGTGACTATAGACAAGGATTTGCTTCTCTATCCTAGTTCTCTCTGGAGGCTTTTTTAAAAAGGGAAAGCAAAACGAAACATACTATGGAGAGTCTTAATATGTATTCCTCCCCGTAGATTGGCTGCCCACTGCATTTGCTTGCCAATCTGGTATCTAAGACATGGCATTCCTACCCACCTCAATGAACCATGGATCAAGCTGCTTTCCAAAATATTTGAAAACAAGCATTCAGGGAAAGTTTACATGAAAACACAGTGCTCTGCCCATAATTTGGTGTTGATTCTTAGCAACACAGATTTTTCTTCATGAGAATATATCCCTAACTAGATCTTTTAGATCTTCCAATGGTACAGCCATCACCACTGTAGCAAAGTCCAACTTCTTCTCTTTCCCCTTTTCCAGCATTACAGACTTCTGAAGAGAACGAGGCATAATGTGTCCAAAGTAGGATAATTTCAGCCTAGTTATTTAATGCCTTGAGTGCAAACTCTGAGTTGACTTTTTTAATGAGCCATGTGTTTGTTTTTCTTGGCTATCCCTGGTATCCTCAGGAGTCTTCTTCAATACCAAATTTCAAAAATGCCAACACTCTTTCTTTCCTGTATCTTCAAAGTCCAAAAATTGGAAAAGCAATGTATTTTCATGTAGAAAAACTGGTTAACAAATGACCCACATTAGAATAAGCATAGACAAAAATGTGAATTTCTATAGAATTGGTATGTACATCAGAGCATCAATATCAATATTGATGCAAGCTTTTTTTGCCAAATTTGCAAACTAGCCTGGAAGTCAGTAAGTTAAAAAATTAGGGAAACCAACATGAATGAAACCAGGGGTGGGTTTCTACCAGTTCTATCCACCTCTGTAGAACCGGTAGCGCTGAAGAGCAGCAGACATAGAACCGGTTCTATGTCTGCTGGTGCTTTTGCCCACCCACCCACCTGGGCTCTTACCTGACCTTTATTTCCTGATTTTTTCAACTTCAGCTGCTGTGCAAGGCACAGCTGCAGTTTAAAAAGCAGGAAAAAAGGGCTTTTTGAAAGGCTGTTTCTCTGCAGGCAGCATGCTGATGACGATTTACAGGCGCATGGCCAGCAGCGTGCAGGGAAGCACATCATAAATCACGGAACCTTGTAAATGACCGAACTGGTAGTTAACCCTGTCGGATCCCACCCCTGAATGGAACTATCCTTTCTTACTAAGGATAAGCTCTAGACATTTACAGATGGCATCTATATCTTCAATGTCATATAACACAAAGGTACCCTCTCATTAATAAAACAGCTGTCTCAATAGACAGAAGTTAAGGATAGAATGTCACCTGTTTTGCACTGTATCCTAAGTGTTGCCTCTCTCTTCAGTAGAATTGGGGTACTATTCAATGCCAGTATGATAGGGATTTTTTATATATGAGGGGGGTTTGCCATATTGACCAGAGTAGAGAGGACACACGTTCGTTTATTTATCAAATTTATATAGCTGTCATGAATATGTCATGAATGTGATTCTGGGAGGCATGTATAAAACAAAATAATGAAAGCACATCTTAAATAACCACTAAAACAATTAAATATAAGTAAGATCATGGGGATGGGTGTTTGAAAGACTCATAATACAGCTACCTTGTACGCTCCCTGTTTCCAAGGGATTCCCAGGTCTTCTGTAAAAATGACATTTTAAGAATTTTCTGGAAGGTGAATAGGATCAGGGCTAATGTCACCTCGGGAGAGGGAGAATTGTATTCCAAAGAGCAGGTGGCAAAGCAGAAAAGGCTCAGCTCCTGAGTAAGATGAAATTTCTTTGCAGACAAGATACGTTACATGCCCCTCCTACCTGACCTGATGGGATGAATAGATGTGACCCAGTTGTGGTATTCAATTTTTTTTACTACCGGTTCTGTGGGTGTGGCTTGGTGGGCATAGCAGCGGAAGGATACTGTAAAATCCCCATTCCCACCACACTAACTGGCTTTCCAGCTCCATTCTCTTGTGCAGGGCAACAAAAGGAGACTCAGCCAATCAGCTGGGACTCGGGAGGCAGAGAATAGATGGCGGTAGGGCCAGTCATACGCAATATTTCCACTACCGGTTCTCCAGAACTGGTCAGAACGTGCTGAATACCACCTCTGATGTGACCGGGAGAGATAGTCCTTCAGATACAGTGGCTGCAATCTATGTAAGGTTTTAAAGGTCAAAAACAACACCCTAAATTGGAACCAGAAGCAACCACCACTCAGAAGTATAACATGTGCCATTCTAGGGACATACATAACTGCCTGCACTGCTGCTATTTTACCTCAGTTGAAGCTTTAGAATTCAAGGACGGCTCCACACAGAGCATATTACAGTAGTCCATTAGGGAGTAAAATGGAGCAATTTGCCTTTATACTGTGAATATGAAATATCATTGGGTCCAGTGGTGGGATTCAAAATTTTTACTATTGGTTCTGTGGGCATGGCTTGTGGGCATGGCAGGGGAAGGATACTGTAAAATCTCCATACCCTCCCCACTCCTGGGGAAGATTATTGCAAAATCCCCATTCCCTTTCCACCCCACTAACCTGCTTTCCAGCTCCGTTCTCCTGTGCAGGGCAACCAAAGAAGACCCAGCTGATCAACTGGGACTCGGGAGGCAGAGAATAGATGGGGACGGAGCCAGTCAGAAGTGGTATTTGCCAGTTCTCCAAACTACTCAAAATTTCTGCTACCGGTTCTCTAGAACTGGTCAGAACCTGCTGAATACCATCTCTGATTGGGTCCTGAACCACTTGCCACAGTTTCCATAAACTGCACCATTAGGATTCTTCCCTTTTGAAAGTTAAGGTGGGTAATTATTGTACTATCTCTGTGTTTATAGAACTATCAAATCTCTATAGCTTCTACTGTGTTTCTCCAACAATACACCCCGCCAATAGGAAGACCCAGCATGTTTTCTAGGCATGAGGTGAAATTAAGCCCCTTCCCAAAAATTTAGGCCTATTTAAAACATGCAAAATGGGGACAAGGGGGGAGGAACTTGCCATTAGGAGCGGCCCATGGGCAGCCACGCCTTGCCACCAGCCACTCTTAACGGCTGATCATGGTGGAGCGCAGAGGGCTCCCTATCCCCACCAAGTGCCTTTGTTGCACACCCGGGTATGGTGTTGGCTGCAGGCCAGGTCAGCAGGTGGGTGGTGGCGGTGTGGATGTTAGCCTCGGCGGCAGTAGGGCACTTTACGTTGCGGGACCTTCATCAGCTGCCACTGCCGGTTCTTCCACTGCCATCGCTTTTCCTTCTGCCCTCACCGCGGCTTATGCCGCGTTCGGACTGCTGCCATTGGGCAAGATGTAGAGGTCGGTGTTCATGCTGGACATCACGGCACAATGGTAGCGGAGAAGTGGCCCTTCCAATGGATGGAGAAATGGTTCGAATGCATTCCTCCACCAGCAGCATTTCAGCCGCTTCTCAGGCGGGGGAGCTGGCTCTGTAGCTTCCACGGTTCCTGCCGGTGGTGGTGCCTCTCTCGCCAGCGTCTTCAACAACAGCGGCGGCAGCAGCAGGGCAGACCCCGTTGCCGACGAGAACCGCCTGCCCTCCCGCAAGGGCATCGCTTTGCTTGACAGCAGCTGCATTGACAACATCCTGCAAATCGGTGAGTCATTCAGGTTTCAGTGGGTGGAAGCGGCGGCGGGAGGGTGATGCCATCGTTTCTCTCCCCCTCCATGCCTCACTTTGCTTCCCATCCCAGAGCTTTGGTCATGGTCTCATCCCCTATACAGTCAGGCGCTCTCCTCTTGCTCCCGCAGCCTGAAACCCCCCCATGGACCTTTTCCCCCTGTTTAAGTTTTCTTTATTCTCATTCCCTCCATCAGTTCCCTAAGAATACAGACTGGCCGGGCAGCTTCCTTCCCCCCTCGGTAGTTTGAAAAAGGTAATCATGTATCCATTTTGCTCTTCGAGCAGAGGCAAACCTTCCAATCCAAACTTAATAAAAAGGGAATCATCCTACAGACTCTTAGCACCCCCTTAAATACACTCCCCACCTTCATCTCCTTGAAGGACAGAAATAGGATGGAAATCCACTTCCTGGATTTCTCCTGGCAAATCCCAAAGACACTCTTCCCTCTCTCCCTCCCTCCCTCCTTCTTTCCCTGCCAAGCTTCCCAGAAGATTCTGTCTTTGGGATTTGTCATCCCCGAAAAGACGGCCTAGCCATTTTTTCAGGGGTCAAAAATAAATAAGACCCAGCCTTATTTTCTGAGAAACATGATACCTTGTTTGTCCAGAAACTACTTCTGAGGAATAAGTTTCATTACTGCTGCAGTGATGAACACAAATGTCATTCTGTAATGCAGATATCAACCCCAGAGGCATACAAAAATCCATGTTTACAGTAATATTAAGCCACGAACAAATCTTTGAGAATGTAACGCTGAACAAGCTGCTTTAGACTACAACAAGAGGGGAAGATGAAAGCAGGAACTGAGTATGAATGTCCAAAAAGACCTTTGAAAAAACCCGGACTTGTGTTAAAACAAAAAAAAATAAAATGGGCACAGATACACAGGTAGCTAGAAAAGATGAAACACATAGATTTTAAACCTGAACTATTTTTACTAGTTATGATATCAGAAAAAACTTGATTAGAAAAGTATGTATTCAGTATTACGTGTCTTAACAGCAGTGAGGATTACTTTCGCACAATATTGGGAAAATGAAGAAACGAGATGAAGAGATAATTAAGAAGATACTACATTGTGAGAAATGGATAGACTGATATTGAAAATTAAACAGAAAGAAGACCCAGAATATTATCAAACATGGAAACTATTTTATCAGTGGTTGGAAAAAGGGAGTAGAGCTTAAGAATGTAAAGATGTATTGTTAAGCAAACTGCATAACATACAGCATGATATTTATTAAGCACTAAGAAATGTAATGAATAGAAAATTAATAAAATTTATTTTTAAAAAAGAAAGGAAAAATGTTAAACCTGGATAATGGAGGCAGTGTACCATTTCTGTTCCACTTCAGCCAGCAAACTGAATTTCATTACACTACCAATTCACTATATATCACAAAATTAAATACAAAATAAGAGCAAAGAAAGCTTAGAAAGTTCTTGTTATGCACCAAGGTTTGGAGGTCCATATAACTATAAAATGAGTTGGGCTAGGTCATATTCTTGCCTTCATGACTGAACAGGGATTTGAACCTGAATTTCTTTATTCAACATTCAGTGTTTCCTCTGTCCTGTACTGGCATCACAGTGAATCACAATATTAATAAAAGGATAGGTTGAAAGAGAAGAGAATGCCTTAGAACTGAAATGCTATGAATTTTTACGTAGCACAAACCCTATCATATGCAGTGGCATGTACCTTTAAGTAAACATGCGCCAATAGGAGAAGAATCTTAGGACAGAAGGAATGGATCAACTCAAAGTAATTTAAGGTCATTTAGCAGATTGGATCACTTAAGAACCTAAGGTTATTCACATTATAGATCTCTAGCGCTATCCATCCATTACAGTGCAGATACAGTACATGCCTAAAGCAGACACAGTTTACATTGCCACAGTAATTGCAGAGTGATGGTATAAACTGTTAATATATTGAGGGTATTCTGGGTCAAAACATTTCTTATTTAATACAGAAAAGGGATTTATTCCAGCTTTTATTTATAAACCACACTTGTACATCTGTTTCTCCCAAAGGTTTGTTTTTTTGAAAAGAGCAATTATACCTTCTTTCTTAAAAATCTAAATCACTCAATAGCCATACCACAGCTATTTAGTCATTATATTCAAAAGTTTTCCAGCTCAAGAATTTCATCCAATGGTTTCTCAGATCACCCAGTACTCAGAAAAACTGTAGAGCTAACAAATTATAAAGCCAACCTAACCACCTCCCAATAATTGTTGACTCACAGAGAAGATCATATTTTCAAAAGTAGAAATATTTGATGGGACAAGTAAACAGAACAGAACGAAGATCTGCAGTGAAAGATAGGAAGATCAGAAACAATGCAGAATAACTTATAGTATTAATGCAACTCAGTGGTGGGATTCAAATTTTTTTACTACTAGTTCTGTGGGCGTGTCTTGGTGGGCGTGTCCTGGTGGGCGTGGCAGGGGAAGGATATTGTAAAATCTCCATTCCCACCCTACTCCAGGGGGAAGGTTACTGTAAAATCCCCATTCCCTCCCCACCCCACTAACCTGCTTTCCAGCTCCGTTCTCCTGTGCAGGGCAACAAAAGAAGACCCAGCCGATCAGCTGAGACTCAGGAGGCACAGAATAGATGAGGGCAGGGCTAGTCAGAGGTGGTATTTGCCAGTTCTCCGAACTACTCAAAATTTCCACTACTGGTTCTCCAGAACTGGTCTGAACCTACTACCTCTGATGCAACTGCTTAAATACAGTGAATACTAAATACAGTGAATACAGTGGAACAGCCAAAATAATTCCACCAGAATAGATGAGATAATCTAATAAATAATCTAATAAAATAAAAAAGCACAGGTTTATAACTCTCAAGTCTCCCAATGAAGAATTTTGGAAACTTTCATTTTGGAAACTTGTATCTAAAACCAAATGCTCGGGGCGGAGGGAACATGACATTTATGAAAACCTTCATAAAGATATCACACATGTGGAGAACAACTCATGACAGCTGCTAGAAGTCCAACATCACCATTCACATGACTCTTACTGCAAATCACCAATGACGTATGATACTGTTCTGACCCAAACTTTGTTCCAAGGAAACAAACATGAAACAGAGGTAACAGCAAAACCTTTAAATGATTCTTTACTATTTCCGTTCCTTCATGGTTAAACGGCTGTTTCAAACTAATTGTTTCTGATAAGAACGAGCCTTGCCAAGGTTGTGCAAAGCTGCCAAGAATACTAGATAAAGTTACTAAGAAATATTTCAAACACAAAGAGTCTCCAAACACCAACCAAGATACTCTGAACATCCACAAGGCTTGAGTGCAAATACTTCTTTGCTTCCTGCAAAGAACTCTGGTTTCTCAGCTGGCTTATATCTCTTAAGGGAGGGGTCATTTCCTTGCAGCCTTACTCCCGAGTTGCCCGTGCTGCTGCAGCTGCTCTTTTCTTTGAGCAGCCCTGAGCGCATGCGCACTGGGCACAGGCTCCTTGGGGACCTCTTCATCATTGCTGCCAACCTCCACAATCTCCCAAGGCAGCATTCCACTCCCTAATGGTCCTGACCCCATCCCTTCATCACACGCAGGCCTCTCATCTGAATCCTCGCTGTCCAAGACCTCACCCATCTGCACCTGCTGCTGCAAACCACAACACATACAAAGAAATATATATTGTCAGGCATTCCCTGAGAGTGAGATCTTTTTATGATTTTAGCCTCACAGCCAGAAGAAACATGCTCTCCTAGGCTTGTGGACCTTCTTTATGGAATGGTATCTTCTCCTCCTGGGTGTGTTTCAAGCTCAGAGGCAATTCCTATATGTATCTCAGAGTTCTAGCACTGAGGGCTATATAAGGAAAAGATGAATTTTCATAGAGATACAGAGAGCCAATTAGATGTAGCAGTGAAGGACCACTCCTTTTGGCAGGGGTGGGATTCAAATTTCTTAACAATCGATTCTGTGGGCATGGCCTAATTTGTGGGAGTGGTTTGGTGGTTATATGACTGGATGGGCATGGCTTGCTGAATGGGCGTGGCTTGGTGGTCACGTGACTGACTGGGCATGGCTTGTATGTAAATATTGTAAATATTTATGTAAATATTGAATTTTTTATTAAAAAAGGAGCAACTTTACCCAAAATCAGGCAAAGCAGGCAAGCAGATTGAACTGCTCACAGAATCACAGATTCACTCAGAGATCTATCTTTCTGCAATCTGCTACCTAACTCTGCACTGAAAAATAGAAGCTTCAGTCCTAAGGAAGGTTCAGCTCTGCTTTTAGATTAGCTAGAAAGTAAGAAATCCAATGATTTCCTGCTTTCTAGCTAATCTAAATCTCCCGGCATAGCTAATAGTCAGAACAGCTGAGGGTCGGGGGAAAGGATAAATAGCAACTTAACAGAAATTAGGCGAAGATACAATGCAGGCAAGTTGATGGCCCACATGACAGGTAAGGAGTGAGTGGGCAGGGAGGGGAGGGGAGGGAAGGAGCTAGCCAGTAGCGTGATTTACTGGTTGTCCAAACTATGCAGAATCGTAACAACCAGTTCTATAGAACCGGTCCGACCTGCCTTTCTGATTTTCCCACCCTTCACCGCTGGTCTACATTTTGTTTTGTCCTCTTGTGGCATAAGGCATGAAGATGATTCAGAAAATGAAGGTTTACTGAATATCAAAGAAACCAAGCTGGTCTATAAGAAAGACCAAATGACGAATAAAAAAGATATGGCAAAATGAGGTATTGCCTAGCCAGTTACATGTATAAAAAATAGCAGGCAAAGCAAATAACAAGATCTGGCAATAGCTAAGAGCAGGATAACTAAAGAAAGGGACAGAGGGGCTAATTATGGCTGCACAAATCTTAAGAACAAACACATAGAAAGCCAGAATTGAGAACATAGCAAATGTAATTAGCTGCTGCAAGAAGATCACACAAATTGACTACAAACAACAGCATGACAAAGTATCAACAATGATGCACTGGAATATCTGCAGGAAATACCATTTGCCTGGGGGACCAGAAAATAGACAAAGAAAATGAAGAAGCTAAATACTTTAGGACTTTAGACTTCAAACAGACAAGCATCTGTTACACAACACCCCACACTTAACAGTTGTTAATAAGAATAGAAGTGGCATTCAACAGATTCTGATCAGTTCTGGAGAACCGATAGCGGAAATTTTGAGTAGTTTGGAGAACCACCTCTGACTGGAGATTTTACAGTATCCTTCCCTTGTCACGCTCATTTAGCCATGCCCACAGAACTGGCAGTAAAAAAAATTGAATCCCACTACTGATATGAAAGACCAAAAAAAAAGTCTGGCAAGTAGACATTGCAATACCTGAAAACAGCTGAAGAGAAGAGAAAGAATTGGAAAAAATCATAAAGTATAAACAACTGCAAATAGAAATAGAATGACAGTATAGGGGCTCCTGTTTGGGTGGGAGGGTTGGACTAGATGACCTATGAGATCCCTTCCAACTCTGATTATCTGTTATCTCGTAGTGGCAAAATAAGCAAAGCTAGTACTAATAGTAGCTGGCACCTTGGATGCGACTGAATGCAATTCCAAAACTCCTAGAGCACCACTTGAACACCATAGGCACTGACAAAACTACCATCAATCAATTACAACAGGCAGCTTTACTTGGAAGAGCTTACAGCCTGCGACAATACATTTGTAGAAAGTCAGCACCTACGCCTCCCCTCCTAGACAAATGAAATATTTTGAGGAATATTTAAAAAGGCAGAATATTGTATTTCCCTAAATGACAAATGGAGAAACATATTTTTTAGAGGCAGGAAACAGACTCAGTCTTTCTTAATAGCCTCTAGCAGATACTGAGGAGGCAGCTTTTAGAAATGCAGATTTGGTAATCCATTCAAGACAGGATATTTTGAAACTCCCTGCAGCGAAGTCTGAACAAAGGTAGAATGGTAGGATTAGTCCTCACTCAAGATCCAAAACAGGATGAAAGCTATTAGGCCGCAATAGGAATTGCCCAACACCCTTTCAGAACACAAGCCCCTTCATTGCATCATCTAACCAAACTTAGTTCAGACAAGCACCTAAAATTTGCATTTCCTCTTTTGCCTATAGAGCCAGCTATAACCCTTACATAACCTTTTCATGACCTCATAGGAGTCTGGCAACAGCCAATAAAATATATGTTCCTGCACAGGAACAGGAAGTTCAAGTGCAAAGCTCAAAGAAGGTATAACCCCCCCCCCCTCTCAACTCCATTTTGTCAGCTTCCCAGAACCAAAAACCCATGTGCTTCTGCTTCATTAATAAACCATCTTTCCAATCAGCCTCCATGTTTCCAGGATCTTTCTTCCAGCTTGTAACTGAACCAGGTGGATATTTCTTCCCACACATTTAATGTTATTAAGCAACATCTGCCTATCCCAGATCCGTGAGAAGGACTCAATAGATGGACAAAAATGCCAAATGCAGTCTAAATGTCTTGCTGATTGTATGATCAACCGTAATAATAATGGAAGTGACAGGGCTTGTGGCCTTCTTAGTAGGTAACTACTAACTCGTGTCAATCAAGTATGAATTTACTCATAAATCAGTGACATTCCATTTCACCCCGTCTGCAATCTTAAAACAGCTCAAAAATTCACACATGCTTTGTTGGCCACATTTATTCTGTATTATTTTGCATTCAATGTTTCTTAATATGCATGGTTTTGCATGGTATTTTTGAGCCAGTTGTCAACTCCAAAACAGTATTTGGATCTGTTTATTATTCAAAGAATAACTATATTCCATTTGTCACAGTAATTCAAATTAAGTTAAAAATGGGTGAAATTATTTTCTTCCCTGTTACTTGTTACTAGTTACTAGGCCCAAAGCTGATAGAAAAATATTTTGTTTGGTATAATAGATCTTTCAGTCCATGAATTAATTACATTTCTGCTATCTATCTTTTTTCTGTCTTCAAGTCAGTTTTCAGTTCTGGCAATTGACTAGCTAAGCTTCCAAGATTTTTTAGGGGAGATTTCAGAAGTGATTCGCCCACATCATTTTCCTGGAATCGAGAGAGAGTAACTTAGTATCTAAGGTGGGACTAGAACTCGTGGCCTCTGATTTCTAGTCTAGTGCCTTAATCAATACATCCAATTGGCTGTCATATCTTTTAAGTGCTGATAACTCCTTCTGGATCATAACTTTTTATTGACTCCAGAACCTTACAGCATTTATTTGTGATATAATACTAACAGTAGCTGAAACATTCCAGATGTCCAACATATCTGAAACCAGATGAAACTTCTCCTTAATAAGTCAAGTTCAGCATGTCTTGAAATTATTTTTGTACATTCTATAATCCATCAATTTATTTGGCACCCATATTTTGGACAGAAGCTCAGAAAGCTTGCCTCTGTATCAGTTTTGTCTAGGCTGGTAAATAGACACTGACCGCTGCCAAGAGTGAATACAAGAGTGAATGCTGATTCTGCATCCCCAGATCATCTCATAGTCAGTGAGTGAGTGAGTAAGTGAAAGAAGGAAGGAAGAAAGAAAGAAAGAAAAAAAGAGAAAGAGGGAGAGAGAGAAGGAAGGAAAGGAAGGAAGGAAGGAAGGAAGGAAGGAAGGAAGGAAGGAAGGAAGGAAGGAAGGAAGAAAGAAAGAAAGAAAGAAAGAAAGAAAGAAAGAAAGAAAGAAAGAAAGAAAGAAAGAAAGAAAGAAAGAAAGAAAGAAAGAAAGAAAGAAAGAAAGAAAGAAAGAAAGAAAGATCTCTAAAGCCATCCAACCTCTCAATGATTCTGGGTGTCATAGGCATTTAAAATGGTCATTTCATAGAAGCTGTCATATAGAAAAAAATAGTTTACATCCTATCCTAACACACATCCTGGGGAAACAGTCAGTTCAGTGAGACTTTTTCAATGAATAACATAAGTAGTATATAAAATTATCCATTGCAATGTACTATCCGTCAGCTTCAACCACAATACACGAGCACACAATAGATACAAATTCAAGGTAAACCGCACCAAACTTAAGATTGCAGGAAATACAACTTCAGCAACAGAGTAGTCAATGCCTGGAATGCACTACCGGACTCTGTGGTTTCTTCCCCAAACCCCAAAAACTTTAACGTTAGACTGTCTACTGTTGACCTCACCCCATTCCTAAGAGGTCTGTAAGGGGCATGCATAAGCGCACCAACATGCCTACTGTCCCTGTCCTAAAGTTCCCTTTTATTCATATCCATTTCATGTATCAATAATCATGTTTATACTTATATTTGTTATCTAATACATGCTCAACAAACTAGCAAGCAAAAAAATAAAAATAAACAAGATTGGGGTCATTGGAAACCCCAATAAGATGCTGTTACAGGGTGGCAGATACCATGACAGAGAATGTATGTGTCCTAAATCCCTTTTCATGGCATTGTTTAGTGGATGAGACTCAGAGTATATCAAATCTGTCTGATGGAACAATCACTAGGAGATTCTCAAATAACTATTATTTGTAGGGCTCTGAAGGTAATAACCAGAAGTGTGAAACTAATCAAAAGCCAACTGGTAACCAGTGCAATTCTTGAAGCCATGGCATGCCCATAATTGTATACACTTCTGCATTCGAGACCATCTTCCAAATGGACCTCAAAGGTAACCCCACACAGAATTCATTGCAATAGTCCACATGTGGACTAACCAAGGTCTGAGTCATTGTGAGAAAGACTTTTCCATCCAGGAATGGGCACATTTGATACATATGATGCATCTGTGGGAAGATCTTTCTGGATACAGCCGTCATTTGCTCTTTCAGAAGGAGCAAAGAGTTCTGGAAGACCCCCATATGGCATACTAGTCTTATTTGGAGAAATGTGATCCTATTCAGAAGTAAAGACAGAAAAATCCCTGGATCTGAAAGGACTCATTATTACAACTTGGTTTTGTTAGACCTGAGCTTAACTCTAATCCTCCCCATCCAAACCTATATTATGACTCATCCCCTGCCACAATTTGGAATGGGATTACCACTGTAAGATGAGCTACTAAAATATGAACTTAGATTTATTTTTCATTTTTCAGTGAAAAAGAGAAAAAGAAAAAAAGCTGGATACAATGAAATAATGATGATCAAAGAATGCATCCAATACACTTTTATTCATCTAGCAAAAATAGAATGCCTACATTTCTGTCTGGTAGCTTTTCATTCTGAATGAAGGATATATATCCACAAGTTTTCTAGGTAGTACAACTCACCACACAGGGTTACTGTTGTGGGGGGAAAGAAGAGGCATAATATTGTGTGTTATGTTCCAATGTGTCGAGCAAAATGAATTTTAAGATGTTCTCCTTCAAGTCCTTTCAGGAGAAAATTAACATTGTTCCCTCAGACTTTACCCAAAACAATTAATGAACAAAAGTCTAACTTCAGAACTCAAAACAAGGGCAAACTAACATCAGAGCATTTTATCCATCAAGGATGCTCCATTGCAGATTTTACAGAAGCTCCACGACCATGTTGGGTTATGATGATAAGACCTGACTACAAAATATTTTTCTACTTTGTGTTGCAAGAAGGTATTTTTTTGCCCACCTAAGAAAGATTCATATGTTTATAGAAAGGTTTTCCACTCCATCTCTACCGTGCAAGTTGAATTTTCCACTGATTCTTGCCAACATTCTCTCAGAAATCTGAAAAAATGTCAAGGAACACATACTCAAGCTTTAACATGCACTTGATAAAGAAATCTAACATCCTTCTTAATTGTGTTTTTAATAGTAAATACAACCAATAAATCAGCAGATGCAACTTTTCTAGGGATTAGGAAACATTCTCCTTTGCCAAAGTCCAAACTAATAAAACATCAAAACATTTTTATCTTTGTAAAATGTAAATTGAGGTGCATTTTGTTACTTTCTGTATTGCCGTTTATAGTAGCCACAAAATCATCAGTTTTATAGACATAATTTTGAAGGTTGTTTCCTTAAAGCCAAATTTTAGTTTTTAAAACAAAAAACTTGAAGTTTATTTCTACAATGCATCAATGTTAATAATGAGTGCATGTTTTACCCAATAATGCATTTATATGTCACAGTATTTAATTATTTTTTTTTAAAATACATCCTATTAAATACTTCATTCAATATTTATGTATTTATTTATATTTAAGTATTTATTTATTTATAAAAGTGAGACTGATGAAAACAGTTTTTCACAAAGCAAGACTTCTTTGATGTCTTCGAAAGCTAACTAATATTTTGTGTTGCAACTTTTCAAGACAAAAAATCATTTCAGATAAAATGTTTTAAGAAAATGATAGATATTGTGCACTGAACTTAAAAGTTATATTCTGCAGTTTTTCATTTCAAGAAAGAAGAGAAATAAATATACTGTGATTTTGATTGATTGATTGATCGATTATGTGCCATTGTTTTCAACTCCTCACAACCACATGGATAAATTTTCTTCCTGAGATTCTTTCAAGTTTTCGACAAAGCACTCATCACCACTGTCACTGAGTCGATCCTCCTTGTGGCTGGACATCCTCTTCTCTCTCCTTCCATCTTTTACAAAAATTTGAACCTTCACTAGAGAGCTAGGCCTTCACATAATGTGGCCAACATGGATAATTTGAACCTGTTCATTTGTGAAGTGAAAACTTTGGGGAGCCAGTGGCCTTAGTGAGACAGACACCTCAGGTTACCCATTGTTAAAGACAGAATCATAGAACTGTACAATGTAAGAGATGTTCTAATTTAATTTTCTAGTTTAATCTCATGAAGATTTTCCAGCTCAGTGGAAACCATCCGCCTTACATTAATTATGTTCAGTGAAGGAGAGCCCACCACCTTCCAAGTTACCCTCCCTGTGAGTCATGCTTGACTTTATGTCATTGCCTCAATCAAACTTATACTCCTAATATTTCCTCATGGTCTTCCATCCAAGCATTACCCTGGTCTGATTCTGCTTAGCTTGTTGATTAGGCCAGGCTGGCTTTATGCCACCACCTAATCTGGGATCAGTTTAAAGTTCACTGCCATCAGCAAAGTTATAAGTTTGAAACAAAGATGTAGGTTAGGATTTTAAGTCCCCATCAAAACAAATTTTGAAAATATTTATCTGTTTAAAAAAAAACTAAATTCTTTCCAAATTTCAAATAGCTTCTCCATGTGCCAGTTTCAATGCCAAAGCTTTTACGTGCTGTACAGCTAATGAAAAAATCATGATGTAGTTGGACAAAGGACAGTGGCAGTCCTTCTTTCTCTCCTATCTTTTTTTTAAAGCATGAAAATAAAAAATGGTGTACATTAATAAACAAGAAGCATTGCAATTTTGGAACAATATTTAAAGCTGGAAAAATATGAATCTAAAGCCAGTTAAGAGATTCTTTGTTTTGCTCTATTTTATAGTCAATAAACTCCAAAGTCATGGAAATTGCAATATAGGACATGAATGGACTATAGAAATAAATAGTAGCAGAAGCAGAAAATTTCCATTTTCCATCATAAGAATCCAATGTAACTTTAAGACCCTTTCAATATTCTGCTCCTGGCTTCAGTAACAACATTGTCTAGCAGACCTATCCAAAGCTACTGTTGTTTTCCTTTTCTTTTCATAAAGCCTTAGTAAAGCCATTTACTAAGACTAGTAATCAGGGGTGGGTTTCTACAGGTTCTCTTCACCTCTGTAGAACCAGTAGCTTGAAGAGCAGCAGACATAGAACCGGTTCTATGTCTGCTGATGTCTTTGCCCACCTGGGCTCTTACCTGATCTTTATTTCTTGATTTTTCAATTTCAGCTGTCAAACGAGGCACAGCTGCAGTTAAAAAAGCAGGAAAAGAGGGCTGTTTCAAAGGCTGCTTCTCTGCACACAGCATGCTGATGACGATTTACAGGCAGCATGCAGGGAAGCACATCATAAGTCACCGAACCTCGTAAATACCAAACCAATAGTTAACCCTGTCGTATCCCACCCCTGCTAGTAATTAAATATTTCAATCAAAAATATCTTCTCTTGTTCCCCTCTTCAAGCTCTTGAATGGTTCTTATTCAAAGATTGCCCAACAATACATCCTTCTAAATTCTAGTGAAACTTCAGAAGTAGGATCCATGCTGGTTGGCAGAAATGCTGCTCCATTTTGGGCAGATTTGGAAGGTCCCTGAATTAAGTCAATCTAGAAGATGACCTTTTCTGATATTTACTGTATAATTTTTCATAGGGTTTAGCTAGGATCTGCCTTCTTAACGTTTTGCAAAGAGCACAAACATGAAATATTATGTAATTATGTAATATTGTCTGGAAAGCCAAGTTAAGCAGCAGTTAAGACACCAGGCTAGAAACTAGGAGACTGTGAGTTCTAGTCCCAATTTAAGCATGAAACCAGCTGGATGACGTGGGGTTAGTCACTCTCTCTCAGCCTTAGAAAGGACGCAAGAGCAAACTATTTCCAAAAGCTTGCCAAGAAAATTGCAACTACTAGTCCAGCCAGTTGCCAGATGTCAATATCAAAGTCACTCTCTTGCACTCCTCTTTTTCTGAGATTAGCCATCTTTTAAAACAAGCAGAATGAAACACAGAGGAGACACAGCAAATCCATAATTCTCTACCTATCCCCTACTGCTCCCTTGTGGTCACTAGGTCATGAAATGCTGAACAGTCTGTGCCACTGGAATTAGGCCTCTAATAGGGTGGACATGATTCAGAGTCATAATCTTATTTCATGTTGCTTTTCCCAGATTTCCTCAGTATGGCTTACACTCCTTGGATTTTGTGATCCTCCTTAGCTTTCCAAGATCAAACAAGATAGGCCAGAACAGTGTTTTTCCACACTTGGCAGCTTTAAGATGAGTATCCCAAAAATACTTTTTTCAAGAGGCAACTGCACCTTCTGGTTTTTCTTTGAAGAAGTTTCATTTCTCATCCAAAAAGCTTCATCAGTTCTGAGCTCTGAGCTGAAAAAGTTTCTTAGATGAGAAGCGAAAGGTCTTCAAAGAAAAACCAGAGTCCAATTGCCTCTTGAAAAAGCACCTTTCAGACAGCCATGACCTGGATGACTGAGAATCTCCATAAACATTTAAGATGGGTAGATTTTTCAACTCACCAAATTTCCCAGCCAGCATAAAGTCCACGCCTCCTAAAGTGGCCCGCACTTGAGAAACACTGGATTGGGGCTGCCACTTGGATAGGCAATCAAATAAAAGGACATTCCAATAATCAAGATGTTTTGTTTTTCCTTTTTTTAGAAACAGTATTTGCAATAATAATAGTAATAACTGCAATAGTTATGGAAACTGCTATGGAAGGAATGTTATTAGAAAATTTATTTTTCCCTCACATGTCAATGCATGTCAGCATTTGGAACCTTTTGCTATGGCCTGCACCATCCAAAAATCAAATATGCTGTATTCTTTTTCCTGAAAATTATTTCATTCATATATTTTAATAGGGCAATTATTCATTAAAGGAATGTATCATTACGACAGTTGGCAAAACTTTCATATTTTTCGGAAAGAAAGAAAATAAACATTTTTAAAAAGAAAAAGTGGCCAAAGGTTTAATTTAATTCTCAAAACTACAGGTAGTTCTCGAATTACAACCACAACTGAGACTGCAACTACGGTCATAAATTATGACCATCACTAATTTTGTGACAAGCCCAATTTTGTGGCCTTTTTGCAGCGGTTGTTAAGTGAGCCCATTGTAAACACTGGTTTTTGGCGAATACATCGTAAATCATGGTCACATGATGGCAGGATACCATCAGTGGCCATACATGCTGGCCAGTTGCCAAGCACATAAAATGCGGTCATGCAACCGGCAAGGTGGCCATCAGAACTTTGAATCTGGGCTTATAAATACCTGGGGGGGTGGTCTGTCATAATTTTGAACAGTCTCTAATCAACCTGTCATAAATCAAGGACTACCTGTATTTTAATCATTAACATTTTCTTCAAGCAAATCAAGGACAGATACCAATATTCAATAAGAGATTTATTTCTCAACCAAGGTAAAAGTCTGTAGAGATTCTCAATCATCTAGGTCAGAAGTCCCCAAACTTGGCAACTTTAAGACTTGTGGACTTCAGGTCCCAGAATTCCTCAGCCAGCATAGCTGGGAGTTGAAGTCCATAAGTCTTAAAGTTGCCAAGTTTGGGGACCCCTGATCCAGGTCAAGGTTGATCCAAAGGTGCTTTTTTAGGAGGCAACTGCTCTTTCTTGTTTTCTCCTTTGAAGACATTTTGCTTCTCATCCAAGAAGCTTCTTCAGCTCTGACAGGATAGTAGGGAATGGAAGGATTTATATTCCTTGCAGACAGCTGGTCATCTGCGTGCTTTTAGTGAGTCGTTGAAGCCCTTGGAGGTTTATCTGTGTTCTCAGGATCACCTAGGTAGTGCTCCTGGTTCCTCTAGTCTGCAATTTTTCTTCTCTGGAAATCCATTCCTACTCCCACACCATTCAAAGGGTGTTCAGATTACCAGCTGGTCTGCAAGGAATATAAATCTTTCTATTCCCCAGAGCTGAATAAGCTTTTCAGGTGAGAAGTGAAACGTCTTTAAAAGAGAAAATAAGGAAGTCCATTTGCCTCCTGTGAAAAAGTACCTTGGGTCAATCTAGGTAACTTTAAGATCTATAGCAAGGGTCTTCAAACTTGGCAAGTTAAAGACTTGTGGACTTCAACTCCCAGAATTGCTGAGCTAACATGACTGGAGGAGGAATTCTGGGAGTTGAAGTCCACAAGTCTTAAAGCTGTCAAGTTTGAAGACCCCTGATCTATGGACTTTAACTCTCAGGATTCCTGCACTGCCTGGGGAATTTGGGGAGCTGAAATCCACACTGGTGCTTGCAACTTTCCTCACCATCTTAAAATTGACGAGGTTGAGAAGCGCTGGTCTACTGCAGCTTTCCTCACCAGCTGCCTTCCAGAGATGTATTTCTTAATCTCATACTGGGAAAAATGCTTAGCCATGCTAACTGGGAATGATGAGATAATAATCCGGCATCTATAAGACCAGTCAAGAATCAGATGAAAGGGTGCAGCTCCTCAGGAAACTGGCAGAACCAACCGAAGCTGCAAATTTACTGACACACAGCTCAGCAAAGAGCACATTTTTTGTCACCTCTCCAATGGCGGATTAAGGCTCGCTGGTGCCCTAAGCACTGACAAATCTTGGTGCCCCCTCTCCTTTGTACATACAGTACTGTACAAAGGAAGCCATATTCTCAACTTTGTGGTGCCCCCTTTGGGCCTGGTGCCCTAAGCACATGCTTAGTCTTAATGGTTAATACACCACTAGACCTCTCCCAGGGCCCAGGCATATCACATCTGGATGCATGCGACATCTGGAGGTGGGAGAAGGGGGGAAAAGTTACTTCTGGAATGGAGCGTCTAAACCTGTGCTTGGACCATCTCATTTGTGGGTGATTGATGAGACAGAGAGGATGGGATGTGGGCATAGTCCCTTGGGAACAGCCAGAGGGCAATGGGACTGTGTGGGTTTGCCTTAACAGAGTTTAATTCTGAGTGGACATGTAGGAGTAATCCTCAGGTTACAACCGCAACTGAGCCCAACATTGATGTTGCCGAATGAAACATTGGTTAAGTGAATTTTGCCTCATTTGATGACTTTTCTTGCCACTGTTGTTAAGTGAATCATTGCACTGGTTAAAATAGTAACACGGTCATTAAGTGAATCCGGAGGCCCCATCGACTTTGCTGGTTGGGAGCCTGTGAAAACTGATCAAGTGACTCCAGGGCACTATGATCGTCCTAAATACGAACCAGTGGACAAATATCTGAATTTTGACCATGTAGATGATTATAAGTGTTGAAAAAAACCAGTCACAAGTCACTCTTACAGTGCTATTGTAACTTCAAATGGTCATTAAATGAACTGTTGCAAGTCGAAAACGACCTGTATAAGATTGTGCTGTTATCCTGCTGACTGTAGACTGGCCCTACAGATGTGCTGTATTATTATCTCATCATTCCCAGTTAGTTCTATAGAGGAATTATTGAGTCTGTCATCTGCACCTCTATAACTGTCTGGTTCAGTTCTGCAACCCAACAGGACAGACACAGACTTCAGAGGATAATTAGGACTGCAGAAAAAACTATTACTACCACCCTGCCTTCAATCGAGGACCTGTATACTGCACGAGTCAAAAAGAGGGCTGTGAAAATATTTACAGACCCCTCACATGCCAGACATAAACTGTTTCAACTCCTTCCCTCAAAACGACGCTATAGAGCACTGCACATCAGAACAACAGTTTTTCTTCGAATGTCATCACTCTGCTAAACAAATAATTCCCTCAACACTGTCCAACGATTTACAAAGTCTGCACTTCTATTACTATTGATCTTCTCATCACTCCTTATCACCCAACCCCTCCCACTTGTGATTGTAGGACTGTAACTTTGTTGCTTGTATCCTTACGATTTATATTGACCATTTCCTAGTATGATTTGATTGCTGATTGTACCCTATGACTATCATTAAGTGTTGACTCTTGACAAATGTATCTTTTCTTTTATGTACACTGAGAGCATATGCATGAAGACAAATTCCTCGTGTATCCAATCACACTTGGCCAATAAAGAATTCTATTCTATTCTATTCTTAGCATGGCTAAACATCGTTCTAAATATGAGATTAAGAATTGCAACTCTGGAAGGCAGCTGGTGAGGAAAGGTGAGGCCAAGATAAGCCGCTCAGGTGAAGAATGTAGCAGTAAACATAAGAAATGATCATTCATGCGGATGTCCTTTAACTAAATTCCAGATTTCTGAAATTCTAGAATTCTTTCCAAGCACGTACAGGTATTCCTTTACTTACAACAGTTCACTTAGTGACCATTCAAAGTTACAACACTGAAAATGGTGACTCAGGACCGTTTTTCACACTTATAACCATTACAGCAACCCAACAGCCAGGTGATTTACATTCGGATGCTTGGCAACTGAAGCGTCCTATTTATGACACTTGCAATGTTCAGGAGCCATTTTGCTACCTTGTAACAAGCAAAGTCAACGAGGAAGCCAGATTCACTTAACAACCGTGTTACTAATTTATTTATTTATTAATAATGCTTTATTGAATTTTATTCCATTTATACATAATACCAATAGTTATTAAACAGCGCTGTGACATTATATATACATTTTTGTGTCCTATCAAAACTTACAATGCATAATACTTTCATACCCTCTTATCTATTATATACATTATTTACATTTTCTATTTTTATATCTATTATCTATCCAAATAAACCATGTTTCCCATACTGCGTTGTATTCTGTGTCTGTTTTCCCTTTTAATTCCATAGTTGATTTATTTATTTCCACACACTCTAAATTTTTTTTTTATTATTAAGCCTTCAGGTGTTACAGGTGTTACTAATTTAACAACGCAGTGATTCCCTTAACCAATGTGGCAAGAAAAGTCGTAAAAAGGGACAAATTCACTTTAACAACTTTTTCACTGAACAACATACATGTTGGGCTCGATTGTGGTTGTATGTTGAGGTCTACCTGTACAGGTAGCCTTTGAATTATGACTGTAATAGATCCCTCCCATTACCATTGCAAATTGCAACAGTCAAAAAAAATGGGGTGGTTACAATTTTACGTTTTTTGTGGCAGCCGTTAAGCAAACCAATGGATCACAATGGGCAGAGTTTTTGCTGAAAACCAGAAACAGCGTTAACGCTGTTGTGTCATAAAACTTGCTCACATTACTACAGGGTGCAACACACAGCCATAAATGTAGCCATGTTGCTGAGAGCCCAAAGTGCAGTCATGGAAGACGCAGGGGAAGGGCGTCTTTTGGAACTTCGGATCATAAATCATAAATCCCCCTTTTTTTAAGTAGGTCGTAACTTCAAATGGTTGCTAAGCAACCGGTTGCAAGTCAAGGATTACCTATAACAAGTTTATTTGGAACTGACTTAGAACTGAACAGAACCAGAGCCAGCAATTATTTTATCCAAAAAAAGAAAAAATTCCCTGCTCATCCAATTGGTTTTGGCCAGATTATTCTTTGATCCGTACCTCCAATTGTTGCAACTGAGTTAACAGAACAAAGCTGAGGTTCAGCACGAGACTTTGGACAAATAAGATATAGATTGAAGAATAATGTGAAGAAATATGCTCGAAGAACCAATAAATGGCCTCTGAGTGAGTTGCAGGTGCTTTAAACTGTAGAGTCTCTGGACAGGACATTCCATATTATGTTAGGGTGTTCCAGCAGCCACTTCCTGAAGCCACTGTCCTGCAATGTTTTTTTTTTCCCAAAAGAAACAGAAGAGCTGGAAAAAAAATGCAGTGGGAATTCTTCAGGCGTTGCCACACCTATCTTTATGATCTAAGGCATCTTGCTGGAAACAACCACAGTTGTATTGACACAAATTGTTTATGCCTGATGAAAGATACTTCACAGTGCATTTTTTAAAACCACCATGAAATAGCTGATATTCAAAATCTGGGAGAGGAGAATCCTCTCAGTAAAAGGCGCATTTGTTTTTGTTTCAACTTTCCAACCTGACATCATGAACTTACTGTATTTTCTCAAGCAGATGTTTCCTTGAATCTAAAGGGATTTGCTTCCAAGCACTCTGTCTTGCTTAGGATTTTGCCCCTAGCTTAACAATCCTATCATCTAATTGTGGCAAGGAACTGGCCCTGTGGGTAAATATGCATTAGGAATTCCTGTACTTTACTCCCAGCTCAACTTGTACGGGCATATACAGCTTCTTACCATTTTTGCCCTCCCTGCAAGAGAAAAGTACATGCTTTTTTTTTTTTTTACTCAGATCAAAAGGACCAAAAATAAAAGAAAAAAAAATGGGAGGTGGGGAACATTCTTTTCTTATACATAACACTTAATTTTAAAAAACTAGCAAGAACTAATATTTAGAATAGAGAAAGAAGAGAAGAAAAAGTCCAAAGGGGAAAGGAGGGAGGGAGGGAGGGAGGGAGGGAGGGAAGGAAGGAAGGAAGGAAGGAAGGAAGGAAGGAAGGAAGGAAGGAAGGAAGGAAGGAAGGAAGGAAGGAAAAATAGGCTTTTGATTTTCTTTTACAACGGTTATAAATTAACTTCTTACTCATGGTTACAACATGACACTTTTTCTACAATCTATTTTTTTCTAGTCATTAAGACCATATGTCACAATTTCATTTTTTTTTCCTGTTTCACACAAAGTCTGTAGGAATTTCCAGTCAGCATTAAACTTAGATAATATCTTTTCTCTGATCAGAGTTGTCAATCTGGCCATCTCAGCAAGTTCCATCACCTTCATCATCCATTCCTCCATTGTGGGTAGCATTAAATCCTATCTCCTTTGTGCTTATAATGGTCTTGTTTTAATAGTCATGTATAAAAATGAAGTTCCAGGACTTTTTCCCAACTGGTTTATCAATCAATCCTAAAAGAAAATCCTCTAGTTTCAGTTGCATATACGACTTAAAAATCTTCTGAATTAATGCCTGGAATTGAATCCAAAACTTTGTAGCTCTTTTGCACAGCCACCAAACATGATAAAAGATCTTTCTGGCTGGTTTACACTTCCAATACAACTTTGAAGCATCTTACAAATTCTAGACAATTTTTTCCAATGATATATACCCATGATACGTAATTTTATTTTTTTTAAAAATGGAAGGGGGAGCAGGGGAAAACAATCCAGACCCTGGAAATCCTCTCCAACAGCATGCGTGGCAAGTTCTCCCCCAACCATTTCTCATTGTTTCATTATTATTTTTTCCCCTCCAAATCGTATTTCCGATCACTAACCATTTCTCTTCTGGAGTTAGCCTATTGCATAGCTACTGCAAAATCTACCCTGCAGCATTCCAGTGAGGAATGCTTTCTATCCCTGAATTGCAATCTTTGCATTTTGTAAACAGCTCAGAAGCTTCCCTGAGTTCCTTGGAAGAGTTTGTATGTTGTGTTTGCTTTACACTGCTTCAGGTTTTGCATCTCTGTGGGGACTGCACAACCAAAACAGAAGGTGGAGATCTGAGCTTTGGAAGAGAGGGAGAGGGAGAGGGAGAGAGAGAAGTTGTGATCCCATGTACACAAATAACCTTTTGCTCCATTGCATTCCTAGAAGGTTTTCTTAAGAAAAAAAAAAAAAACTTTTGTAGACAGCCACACTCTTATCAATCTTCTTTTAAAAGAAAAATAAGACAATTGTTGACCAATCACTTTTGCATGTTCAGTCTATGTGATGCAAAAAAAAAAAAAAAATAGAGGTTCAGGCTAGCAGAATTTTGCCCCCCCCCCCCCCAAGAAAGCCCAATTGGCTGACAGACCCCCCCCCCAAAAAAAAGCAGGTGGAGATAAGAGCTATTCGTGGCAAGAAAAGCGATAAGAATTGGGAAGCGCGACATTTCTCACGTAAGGTATTCCTACGGTTGTTGGAAGGGGCTGGCGTTGCGACTTTCTGGAGTGCCAGCCCTCCAGATACCCAGAGTTAAAACTCCCGTCCTCCTTGGCCAACATAGCCAACTGGGGAGCATTGGAACTGTAGTCCCACGTCTCCTGGGTTGCCATGCTACGGAATTTAACCGGAGAGAAAGGGTGGGTGAGAGAGAGAGAGAGAGATGCGTCCCTTCTGCAAAGTATCCCAGTGGGCTCCCACGTTCCCTCCCTCTCCATAAGGGCGCCCGCGGGCACGCCGTCGAGAGAACGAACCGGGGACTGTACCTGGGGAAGCAGAGTGGAGCAAGACAACGAGGAGCACCAGAAGCGTCCCGGCGGTGAGCAAGAAGGTCCGCGAAGCCGAAGCAGCCATGGAGCCGGTGGGCGCAAGGGGCCAAGGGGCGCCTTGAAAGCTGCCTTAAAGGGAAAGTAGGAAACGGCGTCCGCAGAAGGTGGCTGGGAGCTGACGGCGACGGGCCGGTGCAGAGACCGCACTCTTCCTCCGCGCTTCCCCTCTCTGGTGCCCACACTAGCAGAGATCAGCCTCGCCTCCGTTGCCGTCTTTGCTCGCCCCTTCTCTTCATCGCGCTGTCCCCGCTTCTCTCCGCGGGGTTGCCGCGCCGGCCTCCTGTCTCCTCCTGCTGGCCGGTGGCGCCATTGCAACCTCCGTGATTCGAAGTTCACGTTTAAACGAAACAAGACGCTCCGGTAGCTCGGAGCCGACGGGTTCCGTTGGGGGACGGATCAGCCGGAGATCGAGTATGGGTGATCCCCTGGGATTCCCTTTTGCGAATCTCCCATCACAAAAATCAAGCAGAGACGAGCCCGTCCGAAACAATGGCTCTGGCTAGATGGAGGAGGCTGGCATGCCGTGCTAATTGACATTGCGGGCGTGGAAAGTAAGAGGCGCAAAGTTTTTTTAAAAATGTGAAAAACAAAGTACCCCAAGGGACAAAGGGCTATATTCCCCTTTTCTGTTCCGGAATTCATTGCATTGCGTTTCTATTGCTCCCCTTTTAAAGGACAACATTAGAGGCCCAAACTTTTATCCATACAACAACTTTGCAAAGTCTTATGTAAGACAAGAAGAACCTGCTAAATTTCTAGGCCAAACTCAGTTCCGGCTTGTTTCAATCATGGTGGTTGACTTATTTTGTTTTCTTCTTAAGGTCCTGTACCCCTGTGATTTTGGTTGTTTAGCAAATTCAAATATGTAGGGGTACAGTAATTTTTACTATCACCATTTAGGTTATAGTGAATTAAAATTAATTAAAATTTTAAATTAATTAAATTTAAATTAATTAAAGAATTAAAATTCTTCCCCAAACCCCAAAAACTTTAACCTTAGACTGTCTACTATTGACCTTACCCCTTTCCTAAGAAGTCTGTAGGGGGCATGCATAAGCGCCTCAACTGTCCCTGTCCTATTGTTTCTTTTATTTTTCTTATATGTATCCATGTATTCATAACTATGTTTTTACTTATACCTATTATCTTGTAAGCAATTGGCAAACCAAATAAAATAAATAAAAATAAATAAAAGTTTCCAGGTTCGAATGTCTTTTTAAGAAGGGCTATAGAAGGCTAGATTTTGCCTCTGTAATATAAATCTGCCAAATCAGAGGTATACAATTTTTGATTAGCTCAGGGTCCACATCAAGTTTAACCAGACTTTTCTTTTGGGATGCCAAAATCTGGATGACCACTGTTAGCTAATGTTGATGGCACACTATAAAAAGGACTGTAATCAGAATTGAATTGGCAGAAGGGTTGGAAATTATTAAGGGTGAATGAATGCTTCAACTTCTCTGCTGCTTTAAAAAGACCAAATATTGCAGATTTTAAGGCTTTTACTTATCCATGCACTTTCCTATCGATTTCTTCTCATCTATCTTGTACAAGAACAATAAGTTACAAATGCTCATGAAGTGTCTGGACAACATTATGGTGGATGCAATTGAAGGAAAATTATGGTGCAGATCATTATTCCTAGCTTTGATGCTGATATATTCAAAAACCCATCCTCCTCCTCCTCCTTCATAAGTTTCTTTTTCATTAGAACATCAGGTAGTACATGCATTTGAGCCAGGTTCATTATTAATCAATGCAATGTCTTCAGTCGTGGACTTTACATGCAGTTTTAAGACTTGATACGGTAAAAGTACCCTTCAGGCTAAACATTGGGAATTTGAAGACTACAAACTAAGCTTATTCCCTCACACTTCCCTTCATGTTTTCCTGTGCTAGGCAGCAGAACAACATCTTGTCAGAAGGGTTATGTCTGGCACACTGAGAGTAGAACCAACTATTCATTCATGCTAAAATCATTTCCTTGTAAGAAGGGTAAAAATTGTAATGGTAGTCCTCAAGTATCATTTACATAGTAGGAAATATATAAGCCTATTGATGGGCTGACCTATGGATGAGAGGAATTTTTTCCAGTGTCATGCCGTAGCTGAGGAAATTGCCTCCTCGCATTGACATAAAGGACTTTACAATGATGCCTTCAAGGTATTTGGAAGAGCAAAGAGGCCATTGGCTAGACCAGGGGTCGCCAACCTTTTGGACCTCAGGGACCACCAAACTCATAATTTTAGATCCCAGGGACCAGTAACTGGTTCTGTGGGAGTGGCCTAATTGGAGGGTGTGGCTAGGTGGTCATGTGACTGGCTGGGCATAGCTTGTATGTAAATATTATGAATATCTATATTAATATTGAATTTTTTATAAAAAAAGAGCAACTTTTACCCAAAAGCAGGCAAAGCAGGCAGGCAGATTGAGTTGCTCACAGAATCACAGATTCATTCAGAGATCTATCTATCTGCCATTGGCTAGCTCAGTCTGTCACATAAAATTTGCTAGCAAGAAAACTCATAAAATTAACTCACAACACACCATGTATGTAAATATTGAATTTTTTATATAAAAAAGAGCAACTTTTACCCAAAATCAGGCAAAGCAGGCAGATTGAGTTGCTCACAGAATCATTCAGTGATCTATCTATCTGCCATCGGCTAGCTCAGTCTCTCAAATTTGCTTGCCATGAGTCTGCACTGAATTTGCTTGCAAGCAAACCTTCAGTCCTAAGGGAGGTTTGGCTGTACTTAAAGCAGAGCCGAAGATCTAAAACTAGCTACAAAGCAAGAAATCCAACCATTTCCTGCTTCCTAGCTAATCTAAATCTCCCAGAAAAGCAGAACAGATGATGGTCGGAAAAAGGAAAAATACCAATTTTAGCAGGCAAGTTTGCCGGGTAAGGAGTGAGTGGTTAGGGAGCGTTCCTGCAGGCCATGTGGACAGCACAGCCTTGTGTTCCTGCGCAGCCTGGATTAATTGCTTTGGCGGGGAGTGCTCTAGGGATGAGATTTCTTTGCGGCACACCAAAATTTTCTCACGGCCCACCAGTGGGCCATGGCCCACCAGTTGCTACCGCTGGGCTAGACAGCTTAGCTTTCACCCTCTAACCCAGTGTTTTTCAATTTGGCCACTTTAAGATGTGTGGACTTCAATTCCCAGAATTCCCCAGATCATAACAAGGTATTCTAGGAGTTGAAGTCCATACATCTCAAAGTGGCCAAGTTTGAAAAACACTCCTCAAGATTATCTTGCTGGCCCATAATGGGGCACTGGACACCTTTCTATTTTTCAGTATTGATGAAAAAGTTGACCTCCTGACTCCTTTGTCTGTGTACAAAGAATTAGGAAATGCCATCATCCATTGAATGAATGGCAGGCCAGGGAAGCAAGGGAAGAATGTGCAGAATGGCATGGTGCAAACATCACAACTTTTATATTTGTGCCAGGCATCAGGATGAAAGTATGTAAGGGCAACATTCGTGTGAAGACATCACTGTGCAAATGTCATCAGCTTGGTGTCATTATGGTTTGTGTAGATTATGTTGGCTTCATCTTGTTATTTTTCTCAGTGGTCTACAAAAATCTTAAGAGTGGCCTTGAACTTATGAAAAGGGTTTAAGTGTAGGAAGGGCAAAATCTGGGAAGTAGTTTGGAGTTCCCTTGTAATAAAACATGTTGCCAAATCACAACTAGAGTGACTACTAGACTCATGGATTAGCATATCAGGAGCTATGGAAGCATTCAAATAATTCCAGGTTGGCATATCTTACTGGTTCGGTCCAATAGTTAAGGCACTGCATTAGAAGTCAGGAGGCTGAGTTCCAGTCTTGCCTTAGCTACAGAGCTGTCTGCATGATCTTGAGCCAGTGTGTCATCCCCCTGGTGGAGACTGACTCTGAGGGAGAGGAGGAACAACCAACAGGGAGTGGAAGTGTGGCTCCGGAGGTTGTGGAGGAGGCTGGGGAATGGCAGAGGCCAGCTGAGCAGTCAGAGGAGGACCCAGGCCCATCCCCTATCCATCCTAGGGCATGCAGGGAGGAGAGGATAAGAGAGAGACGTGGTCTACTCAGAAGAAGGCCTTGATCCTCTTCATGGGCTGCAGCTGTGACAACTGAATAAGAGGACAGACATGCATACAGGCGAACACCAGAAACAAAGTGTGGAAATATCTCTAGTTTATTATTCCTCTCTGAGTTTGGCGTCCTTCCCAATGTGTGTTATCTGTGGACGACCTCCAGCCCTTATCTTGCCTGGTTTGTGTTTCTTTTTCCCCTTCTTCTTGTAACTGTTTGTGTGGGAGTTTTTTTTTTTTTTGCTTCCATCAAGGATATCTGGAGCTTGGAAGCAAAGTGAAGAAATAAAAGGGGCTTCACTTGTTTTCTGTGACTGTGTTTGTTTTCTATCCCACCCTGGGTCATCACATAGTGACCCTGTCTCAGACCTAGGCAAAAGGTATTGGTAAAGCTGGCCAGCCACTTGCGCGTCCCAATTCTGAATAGGCCCATGGCCCGATAGTAGGCCACAGTCTGGGGGTTGGGGATCCCTGGACTAGAAGACCTTCAAGGTCCCTTCCAACTCTGTTATTCTGTTAATCTGGGCTGTGTGGCAGGTGACTGCAGAGGTCTGCAAGATTTGGTTGGGGGAGAAAGAGCTTCTCCAGCAAGGCTCCTCAGCCATAGAAAGAAGTAGCACCAACTGTTCATTTGCTCCTGCTCCATCGCTAAACTCTTTGGAAGTCAATGAGAAATAAAATTTAAAAAGGAGTGACAAGCCAAAGTTGGTTTTAAAAAATAAAACAGTTCTTCCAACCCAACTCCATTTCCTGGCCAGAGGAAATAGAAACCACTCAAGGGTTTTCAGTAAGGTTTTTGTGTTTTGAAATTTCTTTCCTTTCTTCTATCTTTGTTTATTAAATTTATATGCTGCATATCTCACTTTAAAGTTACTCTGGCTTCCTTCATCACAATGGAGGAAGAGGAAGAGGAGGAGGAATGCATGCTTTATTTTTTGATTGGGTAGGTTTATGGAATCTGTCTTTTTTCTGGGAAGCAAAACTTCATTATTACAGTCCTAAGAATTAACTATGGGAAACCAAATTCCTGTGACCTTCTGCTTAAGGCATGTGATATTCTTGCAACCCTACAGACCAAATTGTAGGGGAAGTCAACAGAAGAGCTGCTTCTTGAGTTTTGCAGGCTGATGAGCCACAATATTTTTTTTTTCTCCATCCCAGTCAGCCTCTTGTGCTGCTGTCCCCACAAGAGCTGGACAGAGCAGAGAGGAAAATACAAAAAATAATTTTCCATGATATTTCTCAAAGGAAACTGAAAATGTATCAAGGGAACAAATGGCAGAATGTGGCAGCGGAAAACAAAAGAGCTATAGGATTCCTTTACATCTGCTCATCTCTACAAGCTTTGCACCTTCAGAGAACATTTAAGTGGGAAAGGAAATGAAAAATGAAATTCCTCACAGAAGAAAAACAGTAAATTAAATGGGTTGCGATGTTTCAATAAGCCCAAACTTGTATCCATGGCTATGTGTAATCTGTTTTGTTCTGTTACATTAACTTTTGCCAAAAGAGTGGGGGGGGGGAGGGTGATGGAGGTTACAGCATCAAAGCATATGCATAATTTAAATGTTTCATCTAAAACTGGCATCACCTCCAAGAAGGATTCTCATTTTGGCACTGTTTTTTTTTTGGCTCCACTAGCTCTCTCTTTATTGATTCTGTACATGACTATGCTTATCTTTACAATATAAGTAGTTACAGTGTCACAGATCTAACATGGCTGCTCACATAACCTTTTTAGAGTTTGTGAAAATGTTCCACTTTTTTTTTCCAACAGAAATTCAAGTATGGTCTTAGGCAGTAACACTTGGCTGATGCACTGATCTTTGCATCACATCTGCTTCCTTCTGGATGTTATTCTGGCCATGGTCCCAAGAAGGATCTGCCTTTGTGTACTGGTTTTTCTCTCTCTTCATATCTAATCATGCAGTCACTGTTTCTTGTAAAATATTTTGTTCTGCATTACCACCTACTCTTGATCAAATTGTCTTGCATCTCGTCAAAGTACGGACAGGTTGACTAGACAGAGCATCCTAAGCTTAGCTAAGAGTCCATAATGGATCATAGCTCAATGCTTGGAGAAGCTTCCTTGTAGGCAGAAGGGTAGTTAAGGAGGTTGGACAAAGGTAAAATTCTGTAGGAGAAGAGAGGCAAAGTTGGGTAGTTGAGTTAAACATGTCATCAGTTTAGAGCCCTTGTATTGGCACAAGAGATTAAAGTCCACCACCAATGAATTTCATTGACTCTTATCTAGCATCAATGTAGTGCTGACCATCAGTTGACCAGACTCTTGTGTACAGGCTTGAATAAATCTTCTATGCTGCAACTTTACGACCTTGATTCTTTGTGCCTAACGAAGTCCAACCAATAGGGAATCAGTGGCCCCAAGCTCCTATTTTATGATTGCAGAATTATTTTCACAGGGATTTCTCCTGGGCCACAGTTAAACTAGAAGTTTAAAAAAACAGAAAGGCAATTTAAGGATGCAATGATATCATTCCTGGGTCAGTTGGAAAATGAATGGATAGACATAACCTCTTTCTTACCTGGAGATCATGTCAGAGACTGAAATGGGATTATTTCCTTGTAAAGTATGTAGGTGCTTTTGTACTGAACTACTGTAGAATCTGTTCTAATGGGACTCAGGGAGAATTGCAAGTATATAGTGACGGTAGTTCAATATATTGACAAAACAGTTGAAATAATCCAGCATTGGAAAGTAGTGGTTTGTCTGGTATTATATGAATTCCACCACAGAATATTCTTGGAAGATCAAGAGGCCAAAGGCATGGTTCATATTTGCAGCAATTGCCAACCAAACACAAGAAACAGCAACACAATGCTGTTTGATGCCAAGTCTCCCATAAATTACATTTCTATGTGAATGATTAAAAAAAAACAGTTGCTTCCTGAAAGTTCTGTGGAAAACAACTATGTGCAATTCTGCACTTCTGTGCCAAAAGAGTGGTTCCCCAACAAATTGCCATTTAAAAAAATAAGTTGTGCCACAAAAGGTCTTTCAAAACATTCTTACCTACTGAGATAGCAGATTAAAAAAAAAATGATTGGCAGATTTTTTAAAAGAAATCTGTCAAAACAACAATACACACAACCCCTAGCAAGTTACAATGCCCAGCTTTAAAGTTCGAATAACTAAATGTCTTGTAGCTCATATAATCCTATTGATGTCCACAATGCAAATTGATAAATGGTTTGCATGCATGCTAAACTACTCTTGATGGAAGTAGTGACCAAGGGATTATATCCATTAAAACAGGGGTGTCAAACTCACGGCCCGTGGGCCGGATGCATCACGCATTAGCCACGCCCACCCCCGATTTAGTGAAGGGGGAAAAGTCGCGATGCTTCATGTGACACCACAAGTTTGACTCCACTGCATTAGAGAATAATCAGGAATAATCTTTTGCCAATGCCTCAGCATTAACAAGAAGTGTACTACTATTAAATCTACCATTATGACACAAATTTAAAAATATTCATTTTTTTTTCAAATTGTTTTCACATAGCACATAAATCCATGTTTCACTCTTAACAATGTTACCAGACAATAAAAGGAGATTAGTGAACTTTGCAATAAGATTGATGAGAAAAATAGAATGAACATATACATACTGTAATTACCTATGGAAATGGCTGACAGATGCTACAGACAGGAAAAGAAGAACGGATGAAATACACAGAATACGGGTTCATGTGTCCTTGATATAACACGGTTGGTGTGCACATGCTCTGAATAGATAAATCTGTTTCATTTATTTAATAAGTAAATAAATCTGATTCATTTCCATCACTTCTTTCCCATCTATGTAAATTTCAGTTCAAGTTCTATTTCTGCAGTTTTTAAAAAATAGTTTGGGGTTCGTTTATGAAAATTTACAGGAAAAGTTATATGCATTTAATTATGTGGTGATTTGTGTCTTTTCTGTTCCCTTCTTTCTTTAGTATTTTGTAATCTCCCTAATAATATGGACTTTTTCCTGCACTATGTAATATGCCAAAATCAGAGAAAAGTGAAAAACAAAGGAAAATTGCATTCCAGCTCCCAAATTCAGCCAATTCATATGAAAATATTAACAACACAAATGCCTAGCCCATTCTTAGCATCAATCATAACACTTATAATCTTCCTTGAACAAATAATATAATGATGGACAGATGTGAGAGCTGAAACTAGCAGGATCAGAAAACTGGGGATAAAACACTAACAATGTCCTGACGTTAACTATTTTTTTTACAACAAGGTGACCAGCTCTCCATCTGCTAGGATGATTAGGCAGGAGAAAGAGATGTAAAATTTCAAGTTTGGAACTGCTTGATGAGCAGCCTCTATAAAACCCATTGTAATACTTAAATGGAGGTTGAAAAGCTGATGCCAGCAAAGCAAGAAATAAGAGTTTGAGATCAGCTAAGATAATCATCAAAACACAATGCTGGTTCTATCAACCTCCAAAAATGAGAAATGAACAGAAAAAGTCTGCAACAAAGAGACACCAGGGAAAAAAAATACAGCTTTAATCACGGAGCTGATATATAAATATGTCTAGATTTATTGATTCTGCTGTATATCAGTGCATCTTAAACTTGGCAACTTTAAAGATGTATGGACTTCAACTCCCAGAATTCCATAGCCAGAAGTGATTGACTTATCTAGGATTCATTCTTGAATCTTCTCCTGCAAAGAGGAAGATAGATAGCCATACTCAGGATAAGGGTGTGTTGAGATAAGCAATAGGACCATGACAACTCTATGACCAATCAGTCCCCATTCAGAAATGATTGATGGTGCAGAAGCTATCAACAGGAAAACTGACAATGTCCAAAAGTGCTTTTGCAAGAGGTAGCTGGACTTTCTGGTTTTTCTTTGAAGATGTTTCGCTTCTCATCCAAGTAGCTTCTTCAGCTCTGACTGGATGGAATAGAATGTCAGAGCCATCCAGTCTGAGGTGAAGAAGCTTCTTGGATGAGAAGCAAAACGTCTTCAAAGAAAAACCAGAAAGCCCAGTTGCCTCTTGAAAAAGCACCTTTGGGACAACCATGACCTAGATGACTGAGAATCTCCATAGATAAAACTGACAATCGTGAAGCTAGAAATGGTTTTCTTGTTATTTACTATGTATTTTTATATTGTCTTGTGAGCTGCCCAGAATCATTTGAAGTCAGGCAGCATCAACTTGAATGAATTAATTGATGAAGTAACATCTTTATAGAATTCACACTTAATGTAACAACTGTTATCCAGCCTATGAAGATATTCAGGAAACAATTCTGAAAACTTGCCTGTTTCATCTGGAAAGAAATAAGAGTTGGCCAATATCAGCACACACCTCAAGAGATCTAGCCTAGATATTAATGATTTGTACTTAGTACCCTATAAAATCTTCTCAATATTTTTCATTTTTTTCTATTCCAAAGTTCCTATTCACTGCCTTTCCAACCTATACTCAGAGATGAGTTTGGATATATTTAGTTCTAAAAGAAAGAAAGCAAGAACAACCTTACATCTTTGTCACTAGAGGACACTCCAACCCACAAAAATTAATAGGGCAATGAATGACAAAAGTACAGAAAGAGGAACAGTGCTGACACTGGCCTAAAAAAAGACATGGATGCTTTTTATCAATCAATCAATCAGAATAGAGTTGGAAGGGACCTTGGAGGTCTTCTAGTCTAGCCTCCTACTCAAGCAGGAAACCTATACCATTTCAGACAAGTGGCTGTCCACTCTCTTCTTTAAAATCTCCAGTGACGAAGCACTTGCAACTTCAGAAGACAAGCTGTTCTTTAATTGTTAATTGTTCTCACTGGGGAAATAGTCTTTGGCCCCTGAAATATCACAAAATGTTTCTTCAAATAGATACAAGGTTGGTGGGTATACAGTTAAAATAACTAGAAGTCAGTTCTGTTTATAACAGTATATAAATATAATAAATAACTCAACTGAAATTATATCAATTAGGATAAAGTACTGAAGCCAACTAAATTTAAACATAAACTTTATTTATTCTCATTTTTGGGCATAATGTTTGGCATGAGCCTTATTAAAAGAAAGAAAAACCAATCTATCTAAAAGGTTTCCTGAAATCTGACAAGAATTCCCGCTGATTGCTGCAAAAAAAACGAGGAGCAAGATAAGTCCAGAACTCTTATTGCACAGAAATACAAGGCAGCAATAAAAAGTTTATCCAAAAATACTCCACTACCAATAAAAAAGAGATAGAACTATTTAACTTCTTTATTATTATCATAGTGCACATATTTAGCAACATTTCATCCTTTATTTTGTTTGCTTGTATATTGCTTTTGCGATTGCATTACAAAACTTAAATTATATTCAGGATTTTTCAATAACAAAAACTGAGAAGGACAGACTGTGGCCAGGTAGTTAAGGCGAGTTCTCAAATTGTGGTGACTTCTGGAAGGCGGCAAGCAAATTTCAAGGAGGGTTGCCCTCACTATTGCTCTGTCAGGACACCGACAACCTTCATCTAAGCAATTACTTTGGATCAAAACAGGACAAGATCCAGATCCGGACACTTAGGCTCTCCTGTGGCAGCTTTGTTTAATTGAGCATTTAACTGATTGACTGAATGACTGCATTTATATCATGCTTCAATCCAGGGGTGGGCTTAACATTTTTTAGCAAAGGATTCTCTGCCCAGTTGCTGGGTGGGCGTGGCCATGGTGGGCGTGACCTAGTTGGCCTCCTGCACCCTGGGCGGGGCGTGTTTTTGTCCTCCCTGGGCTACAGAGGCTTTCCTCAAGCCTCTGGGAGGGCAAAAAAAGCCTTCCCTGGGCTCCGGAGGCTCACTGGAAGCTGGAAAAAGGCCAGTTTCCGGCCTTCCTGAACGTCTGGGAGGCCCATTTTTCACCCTCCCCAAGCCTCTGCGTGAGCTCAGCTTTGTGTGCATCCAAAATGGCCACCTGGGGATTCCTAGGAAGGGAGGGGAGGGGTGGAGTGGGTGGAGTCAGCCAGGAGTGGGATTTGGGGGTTCTCCGAACTTCACAGAATCTTAGCTAGGGGTTCTCCCGAACCCCTGCGAACCCTCCCCTGCTTCAATCCAAGTCATGTCTCAGCAGTTTATAGAATATAGACAGTTTTAAACATCAGTGATGATGGTGATATGCGTTCAACTCAGAGTCTACTATTAGTAACCATACAAGATAGATTTCCTCCATGACAAACTGTCTCCAGTTGGGTCCTACTTCTAATGGTGCCCCCATTGCCATTGTAACCGAGTCCATCCACTTTGCTGCTGGTTCGCCTTGTCCTCTTCTCCTTCATTCTGTCTTTTTCCGGCATTGGACTCTTCCCTAATAGGAGATATGAAATGATCAGTCTAAATAAGCCTCTTTGTTATCATAACCTCATCCTGACGAAGAAGTAGGTAACTATTCCTTTCACTTAAAAAGAATATCTATCTAGTAGATTGGAAGCTTTGTGTGCATTTTACATTTTAAAAAACACATTAAAAAACAACTACAGGGAAATATATCTTCACTCTTTTATAAGAATATACAGGTGAAACTCAAAAAATTAGAATATTGTGCAAAAGTTCATTTATTTCAGTAATGCAACTTAAAAGGTGAAACTAATATATGAGATAGACTCATTACATGTAAAGCAAGATAGTTCAAGCCGTGATTTGTCATAATTGTGATGATTATGCCTTACAGCTCATGAAAACCCCAAATCCACAATCTCAGAAAATTAGAATATTGTGAAAAGATTCGATATTCTAGGCTCAAAGTGTCCCATTCTAATCAGCTAATGAAGCCTACAAAGGGTTCCTGAGCCTTTAAATGGTCTCTCAGTCTGGTTCAGTAGGAATCACAATCATGGGAAAGACTGCTGACCTGACAGTTGTGCAGAAAACCATCATTGACACCCTCCATAAGGAGGGAAAGCCTCAAAAGGTAATTGCAAAAGAAGTTGGATGTTCCCAAAGTGCTGCATCAAAGCACATTAATAGAAAGTTATGTGGAAGGGAAAAGTGTGGAAGAAAAGCACAAGCAGCAGGGATGACTGCAGCCTGGAGAGGATTGTCAGTAAAAGGCCATTCAAAAGTGTTGGGGACTTTCACAAGCAGTAGATTGAGGCTGGAGTCAGTGCATCAAGAGCCACCACACAGGGACGGATCCTGGACATGGGCTTCAAATGTCATATTCCTCTTGTTAAGCCGCTCCTAAACAACCAACAACATCAGAAGCATCTTACCTGGGCTAAAGAAAAACAGAACTGGTCTGTTGCTCAGTGGTCCAAAGTCCTCTTTTCTGATGAGAGCAACTTTTGCATCTCATTTGGAAACCAAGGACCCAGAGTCTGGAGGAAGAATGGAGAGGCACACACTGCAAGATGTTTGAAGTCCAGTGTGAAGTTTCCACAGTCTGTGTTGATTTGGGGAGCCATGTCATCTGCTGGTGTTGGTCCACTGTGCTTCATTAAGTCCAGGGTCAACGCAGCTGTCTACCAGGAGATTTTGGAGCATTTCATGCTTCCTTTCACAGATGAGCTTTATGGGGATGCTGACTTCATTTTCCAGCAGGACTTGGCACCTGCCCACACTGCCAAAATACTCCAGAACCTGGTTCAATGACCGTGGGATTACTGTGCTTGATTGGCCAGCAAACTCGCCTGACTTGAACCCCATAGAGAATCTATGGGCCATTGCCAAGAGAAAGATGAGAATGAGACCGAACAATGCAGAAGAGCTGAAGGCTGCTATTGAAACATCCTGGTCTTCCATAACACCTCAGCAGTGCCACAGGCTGATAGCTTCCATGCCATGCCGCATTGAGGCAGTCATTGCTGCAAAAGGGGCTCAAACCAAGTACTGAGTACATATGCATGCTTATACTTTTCAGAGGTCCGATATTGTTCTATGTACAATCCTTGTTTTATTGATTGTATGTAATATTCTAATTTTCTGAGATTGTGGATTTGGGGTTTTCATGAGCTGTAAGCCATAATCATCTCAATTATGACAAATCACGGTTTGAATTATCTTGCTTTGCATGTAATGAGTCTATCTCATATAGTTTCACCTTTTAAGTTGCATTACTGAAATAAATGAACTTTTGCATGATATTCTAATTTTTCGAGTTTCACCTGTAGCAACATCCAATTGCTAATAGTAATGACTAACAGCTAAATGGAGAAGAGGAAAAGCATACATAGAGACTATGAAAATGAAATCCCAACATTCTGCAACCTTCAAACTTTGCAACCAAACGGGAAGTTCAAAGCACTGAGCTAGAGCCTATTTCTTGAAGTACAGATTTCATTTTCTGGCATTGCTTACGACTTCGATGAATTCAAACCAAACTTTCCCTTTGTTTCTGACTTGCATCATGCAATTGGCAATATCTTTAATTTATTTGGATTGCCTGATCCAAATTGAAGGGTCAGTAAGTTTTAATGTTGTTTTCATTCCTCTTAAGCTCTTGAATTGATATACAGTTCCTAAACTAGTCAAGTATCTATGATGAACAGCTTGGATTAGTTCAAGTCATAGAACTGTTCAGGAAAAATTCCATCATTTTTTTTTTCTATTGGCTGATGCTGTTGCATTGAGGAGAAAACCTAACAGCCAAGTTTCAGTTCTGGAGCTGAATCAGCAGATAGAAAAGGAACAATGAAAGGCTCAAATGATGTTTAGCACAGGCTTTAAGTGTCTTTGTGAAGTTTGACAGCATATACTGTAAACTATTGAAATGAATGGCTCTTCTTGCTGTATAAAGAAAATATTCCAAATAAATGTATCCATCAATCATCCACGATAAGGTGAGAAAGGGAAATTCAAAAATAACAGGAGAAGCACTGTGGAATTGGCAAAAGGAAGTAGATTCATTGCCTAAATATTGTCAATCAGGAAATTTCTGATTATCCATGGGCTTTGCTTTAACTGGATAACTATGGTTGTTAAGGTTATGCAAAGAATCCAGAGGAGGCTGGCAAAGCATCCCTTCTCAAAATATTGAAACAGCCACGAAATCTTGAAGGCTTCTTTTAATTAAAAAATTGGAAATTTGGCATGTTGCAAAGCAATGTTGCAGCCTCAAATAGTAGCAGTAAAGTCTCCTCCAAGATGAGCTCAGCTCCGTGTGACTTTTTGGACATGGCCCTGTAGGTTTTATGACAACAATATGTGAGTGTTTTTGCCACTACCTTCATGTAGAAAGTTTCCAAGTTCTCACTCTAACCTTAAGTGTTTCCTGATGGTCTTCCATCCAAATATTAACCAGTTTGGACCTATCTTAGCTTTCTGAGATAAATCAAATGGAAACTTTTGGAGGTTATCAACACCCAAGAGAACTGGCAATAAATACAAATGATACGGGGCAGCATAGGGCTGTGCTAGAAAGCTTCCACAACAATGACAGGAGCAAGTTGAAGAAACCGAGGTTATCTTGGAGGGAGAGATGGGAGCAGCACCTACACTTTGTCTTCTAGTAAATAAGTGTTTTGTGACTTGTTTTGCTCACCAGAGTAGCCATTTTATAAGTAAGCCCATAACATGCTCTTAGAGTTTCAAATATGCCAACTATTATAAAATGATTAAAATTTGTGTGTGATGAAATTGGTCATTGTAGTTCAGATTGGCTGTGATCAACTATTGGCTCCCAGCTTGGATGTTCTGGAATGCATAGAAAGAAGCAAAAGAGAAAACATTAATTCATATGAAATCATCCAAATGCAGCCAAGACACCTGGATGGCTTCAATAATAACGATACACCAAAAATTAAAAAAATGTATAATTATTTTAATTGCTTTTTAAAGAAAACTATGTTTTTTAAAATCCCTACCTGATGCTTTTCTGACCATTCTGTAATTTCCTAGTCCATGTGTTAAGAAGAATAGGGCCCGCTCTATAGCAGCTACAATGAGGGGACAGGAAAAATAAATGAGTCCAGTTGATGGCAATACTAGATTAAAGGATTTTCTCTCCTTCTACTCTGCAACATTAAACTCTGTGCCATCACACAGGTTTCCTTTCCTCAGGGGGTTTGCTAAAACCTTGACTCTTGGAAGCTAGTAAGGTATCCAACACCTGTTTGGGGCTTATTCAGCTATCTGTTTTGGAGAGACGGGCTATATAATTGTATGTGTGTAACACTAAAACCCTAAAGACAATTAGGAATTACCCTTCTCTCTTTTTATTTTCAATATTTTAAGCTTTTAAAATAATAAAATGTTAATAATTTTAATCATATTATACAAATATTACTTCACTGAAACGAAACAATCATGATTAGAATAAAAAAATGAAAACAAAAATAGATCTGAAGTGTGAAATGAGATGTCATATTCTCCTTCTGAATTGAACTAACTCCAAATTGGTTGTAAGCTACCAAGAGATGTACAGAGATACAAGTTTTAAGTAAAGTTAACCAATCAGGCCACTGACTTTAGATAAGTTATAAGATAAATTATCATTGAAGTTGTTTCCAGCATTTGATTGTCTTCTGCGCAAGGCTTTCATGCAGGGACTACTGTGGAATCTACACACCTGAACTCCCAGATTCTCTTTATCTCCCCAAGAACCTCAGGAGAAATTCCTGAGTCCCAGATAGACCATGGCCTCCAACCTATTGGTTTAAATTGCACCTTTGTTTATATTGTACCACAACTTTCCTCATAAGTTTAGGGGTTATGAAGTATCTGCAGGATCAGGTACCCAACCTGCAATTTCCAAAGAATAAATCTGTATTGAATCCTGGATAGGATCTCTAACCTCAGTGAGAGCCTCTCGTCCAATTTTCTCATCCCCCAAAGAGGCTCAGACAAGATTACCTTTGTGTAAGTCCATGAATTCAATTCCTAGTAGAAGATTTCAACCCCATAGAATGGCATCTGGTTATGTACAGTGCATCTGAAGAGTCCCAAATAGGATGAAACCAGCCACATACTACCTTCTAGTGATCTGTGTAATTTTGCACGTTACAAGGATGTGTATTGTAATACAACAAAATTCCTTCTAAGCAGAGGATGTAAGTTATATAAAACCTTGTATATGGGGACATTAAAAGTGAACTATGCCTACCATTCCTTTCCTCTTCTCACTTTTAAACTTGTCTCCTTTCAATTGCTCACTCTTACCACATACATCTCTCCATCTTTTTCTCTTTCTGACACTTACATTTGCCAGCCTTTCTGCTCTTTTGAGGCAACTACTCTGACTTTTCTTTTCTTTTTTGCTACAGTTTGCAGCAGAGCAAAGCTGCAATCATATTTAGGAGAAGGCCTTTAGGAAACAAAGCAGGAGGATGGGAGAACAGACTTTTGCTTACTTCTTTTTTAAAGATATTGTGATACTAACTTTGAATTTCCTGTGCCTTTCTTTCTGTTCTAATTCCAGCAGTTGCTGAGTTAATGAGACCAGACCTGACTAACAATAGTATTTTTGCTTTAGATATGTATTACTGGCCCCCAAAGTCAATGACAGGAAGGGAGGGAGGGAGGAAAGAAAGAAGGAAGGAAGGAAGGCTATATAAGTCAGTGAGACCAAGATTAATTCTATTAGGTTTCTATTGTGATTTGTTATAGGTGGGAAATCAGGCTTCTCAAGGGGCTATCATGCACCAAAATTAACATGTGAAGAGATTCTGTCTCTCTTCAGGAAGCAAAATAAATTTTGTTTGCTTTGAATTGGCATTTTACTGTAGGTGTAAGCAACTGTGACCTATTTCTTCTTTCCTTGTTTCTGATAATTAAAATGACATGGCACACATGTTTTCTTATAAATTCCATAGACCAAAAGACATACACACAACATCCTGCAAACATGTTGCAAGGAGTCAATATTATTGTGGGTTCCTTGTGTTACCAATCCCTTGCTGATTCGGGAGAAGTTCTACCTCACAGAGTAATAAGATAAATACCACAACTGTAATAACTGGTGCATTTTGAGACTGCACATCTTAGACATAGCTTTGGGAAAGAAATGACAAGGCTGGCTAGTTTGTTTTCCACATAAGCTTTTAAACCAAATGAATACATGAAAGGAATTGTGCCTATCTGGGTAGAAATAAATGGTTTGCTTCTGTCTCATAGAGAAAGTTATTACTTACTCTACAAGATCCTGTACAGATTCTGTTTTGGAGCGGCAATAACGAGGCACACACGGTTAGTGATTCAGGTCTTCTTGTTTATTTGCAGGAACACCGACTCGACTCGGCGGCCCTTCTTTTAAAGGGCTCCCGCGCCCAAGTCAGCCAATGACGGGGCGAGGATCTCCCGCCGGAATGTAGACCAATAAACAGTAAGTATTTCAAATATATAAAATAACCAATCCAGAACACCCCTCCCTCCTTGGTCCAGTCTGACCAATCAGGAGCCGCGCCTATGTTACGTAATCACGTAGATAGGCGGGGCTCCTGTGGGCCCGACTGGACCTGCGCGGCTCAGTTGCGTCGTTGCTACCGGCTGGTGCGGAAGGACCTGTTGCTCCTCTCGCCTCCGGCCCTGGAAACTTCGGGCAGGTCGAGCCGGCTGCGTCACTACCAACGGGCCTAGCTAGGCTAGTTGATGTGGCCATGCCGCTCCCTACCCAGCCTGGATTATCGTCGGTCCTGTCAGATGTTTCAGCGGGACGTTCTCCGGGATCAGGTGCGTAGCAGCGAGACCCGACCGGAGCTAGATTTGAGGGTGTGTGTGTGTGAGTTAGGGCGTCATTGTTTGTTAGTGGGCTTGCCTTGTCTTGACTGCTTGGTAGTTGCTCCCCTTCCCCCCCAGGAAAATCGCAAGGTCTGGGAAGGGTGCGAGTTCTAAGTTGGTCAATGTGTCGCTTCCAGCTTCTGCCATCAGAAGTGGTAAGCCGGTATGAACGTGGTCCGGTTAGATGTATGATGGTGGCTGGCACCCATAAGGGGTGCCCTACCAGGTTTTTAGCGTAAACTAAATCCCCAATTTGGAATGTTCGGACTCTGGTTGAAGAATCTAGAGGCTTGTCTGTAGAGTATGTAGGGTGTAGTCTATCTAAAGGGGAACGTAATTTCCTCCCCATAAGTAATTCAGCAGGAGTTTTGTTAGTAGTGCTACTAGGTGTAGTGTGTTGGATAAATAATAATTTGTCGATGCGTGCTTGTATAGGGCCCTGGTCTAACTTAAGAAGGGTCTCCTTGGTAAACCGGACCATGCGTTCGGCCCGTCCATTCGCTGCCGGATGTGCCGGCGCGGTTAGGGCATGGCGTATGCCCAAACTTGCTAAATAACCCTCAAATTCTGTAGCCGTGAATTGAGGGCCGTTGTCTGAGACCAGGACGTCTGGTAATCCGTGGGTGGCAAACCAGTGACTGAGCTGTCGTATGACAGCCTCGCAAGAGGTTGATTTCATTAGGCTTACTTCTAGCCAGTTTGAATAAGCGTCCACCAGAATCAAGAAAGTATGCCCCTTGGTCGGACCCGCAAAATCTATGTGGATTCTAGACCAAGGGCCCCTAGGTAGATTCCACTCAGTGGCTGGCGCCTTTGGGGGTGAGGGCCGGGATGTCTGGCAGGGCTGGCAACCCGCGACCCAGTCGGTAACATCCTTGTCTAACCCAGGCCACCATACATAACTCCTGGCTAAACTTTTCATTTTCACCACCCCGGGGTGTCCCTCATGCAATAGTCTCAATATGGGATTTCGAAGTTTTAGTGGAATGACCACTCGATCCCCCCATAGTACACAACCCTTTAGCACGGAAAGTTCCATTTGTCTCTGTTTAAATGGTTTGTAATGTTCTTGTAAATCAGAGTCTGGCCATCCCTTTATGATCCACCTACTCACGGTATGCAGTAGGTGGTCGTTAGAGGTTTCGTGCGCGATGTCTGCTGCTGTCATCGGGAGGTCGGGCAGGGTTTCAATCAAAAATGTTGAGGTGCTGGGGTTTGGTTCAGGATCAGTGTCTGGTAACGGGCAACGACTTAAAGCATCTGCGTGCGTGATGGACGGACCCGGACGGTAAGACAAGGTGTAATTGTAAGCGGCAAGGAACTCTGACCATCTTGTCATTCTGGGTGATAAAATGTGAGGAGTTGGTTTGTCTCCCGCCAGAATACCTAGTAGGGGTTTGTGGTCGGTGATAATAGAAAATGGTCGGCCATAAAGGTATTCATGGAAACGTTTAATACCAGAAATTATGGCTAGTGCTTCCTTGTCCAGTTGACTGTAATTTCTTTGGCTTTTAGACAGGGTTTTTGAATAGAAGGCAATCGGAGCCTCTCTGCCGTTAGGTAGAAGGTGGCTCAGAACAGCTCCGATCCCAAAAGGCGATGCATCACAAGTTAATAACAATGGCAAAGTCTCGTTATATTGTATTAGTACCTTTGCTGAAGTGATCATGTCTTTAATTTTGTTAAATGCTGTTTCTTCCCGATTTCCCCACTTCCACAACGTGTCTTTGTCCAAAAGTCTATGCAAGGGTTCCGCCACCGTGGCTTTCTGGGGCAGAAAGACATGATAAAAGTTTATTAACCCTAGGAAGGCTTGTAGGTCAGCTTTGTTAGTTGGGGTGGGGGCATTTTTGATGGCACGGGTTTTTCCTTCTGTTGGGTGGATGCCGTCGCCATCGATTTGGTATCCCAAGAATTCTATTTTGTCTGTGATTAGGGTGCATTTGTCTTTTTTGACTTTTAAACCAGCCTCAGTAAATTTGGTAAGCACTTTTCTTAGGCGGTCTCGCAGTTGCAATTTGTGTTTAGCTGCAATCAGGACGTCATCGAAATATGGGATGACTCCTGGAATTCCTTGAAGGAGGCGTTCCATAAGAGATTGAAAAATGCCAGGTGCCACGCTAACGCCAAATTGGAGGCGATTACATTTAAAGGCGCCCCGGTGTGTCACAATAGTTTGGGCTTCAGCTGTTTTTTCGTCAACGGGCAGTTGCTGGTAAGCCTGAGCCAAATCGAGTTTAGCGAAAATTTTGCCGCCTTTGATAGAATGTAACAAGTGTTGTACGACAGGCACGGGGTATGCGCTCTGTTGTAATGCATGGTTAAGGGTCGCCTTATAGTCCCCACAAATACGAACCGACCCGTCCGCTTTTATAGGGGTCACTATAGGGGTCTCCCATTTAGCGTGGTCAATTGGTTCGAGGACCCCTTGCTTGACTAATTTATCCAGTTGTTCCTCTATTTTTGGCTTTAAGGCAAAAGGTACCCGTCTTGCCTTTAGTCTAATTGGGGCTACCTTAGGGTCTATGTTAAAAGATATCGGGTTACCCCGGTACTTGCCTAATTCTTCGCTGAACAGGTCCTGGAATTCTTGAATGAGGTCTGCCTCCCAGTCAGCGTCTGTAATATGGTTGATACCGGTCATCCCTATTCCAAGCGGTTCGAACCATTCCAGTCCTAAAAGGCTTGGTCTGTTCCGGTCAACAATTGTTAGGGGTAGAATCTCGGTGTGGTTTTTGAAGGTTACCTGGAAATGTCCAATTCCTACTACCGGAATTTTGTTTCCCTGGTAGTCTTTAAGCGTTAAGTTCTGTTTGTCTAGTTCGCTTCGCCGTATGTCTGGGATCAAGTCTTTGATAGTGTCCCACGAGACCATGGAAAGGAATGATCCCGAGTCCACTTCCATTTCACAATTTTTTCCTTCAATTCTTACTTGAACGTGGACTTTTTTAACGTTTTTTGTATTAGAGTGTCCAATTATTACTGTTTGGTGAGTTTCTTCTTTCTTGTAAGATGACTCCTTAAATTTTCTATTCCTTCCTTCCTGGCTCCAACGGCTGCTTGTTTTCTTTTCTTTCTCTCTTGGGGGAGGACTTTCTCTCCGCCTGGGGCTGTAGCTTGATCTGGCTCTGCATACTCTTGCGATGTGCCCTTTCTTTTCACACTTTCTGCATATTGCGTCTATGAAACGGCACTCTGATCTGGGGTGGTTTCCACCACAACGGTTGCATTCAAAATCAAACCGCCTGTTTGCCCGCTCTTTTTTCCCTCTCCTGGCTTTTAGGTGGCAAACCTCGTCTTCTTCACTACTGGTCTCAGTTTCCAGATCCTCGTAGTGTGTTGAGGTTTTTCCCCGTTCGCCTTCAGCTTTGGTGGTCTCTTTGGGATTGTGGTGTGCAGCTTGATTAATCTGTTTCATTCTTGCCACCGATTTGTGAGCAGCTTCGGCTGCGGTGGCTTCTTCAATGGCCTCTGTGGCTGTTATCTTGGGTCGGTTTAGCAATTTACTCTGCAATATTGGATCTTTTAAGTCTAATACGATCCGGTCTCTCAGAGCCTCGTTGAAGTCCGAGAATTCGCACTCCCCTCCTATTTCTCTTAAGTCTGCCACGAAGTCAGCGATAGGTTCACCTTCTTTTTGATTCCGGAGGTAAAACTCATGGCGCTTAATCAGGCAGGAGACTGTGGGAGCGTAGTGTTTTCGCAGGATCTTTTCTAGCTCGGGCCAGGTTAGCGTTTTGACATCGATTGGAGACGCTAACGCCTTCGCCATCCGAAAAACGGCTTGGCTGCAGTGGGTCAAGAAAACCGCTCTCTTCCGATGATCCGACACTCCGCTCAGATCACTACTCTCCAAAAACATGAGGAAGCGGTCCACATACGTCTGCCATTCCTCCTTTGCCGGATTGAATTTCTCTGGCGGGGCGTTGCTTCCGGACATGATGCCGCTCGCTCTCCGCCGCTATTCACTCTCTAAACGTGTTGCCTCGATCCCATCTTCGTTGCCAGTGTTTTGGAGCGGCAATAACGAGGCACACACGGTTAGTGATTCAGGTCTTCTTGTTTATTTGCAGGAACACCGACTCGACTCGGCGGCGCGGCAGCCCTTCTTTTAAAGGGCTCCCGCGCCCAAGTCAGCCAATGACGGGGCGAGGATCTCTCGCCGGAATGTAGACCAATAAACAGTAAGTATTTCAAATATATAAAATAACCAATCCAGAACAGATTCTGCTGCCCGTCACTGGTATCTCACTGTCCAATACTGATCACTTAAGGAATAATTCCATGAGCCTAGGGTTTTATATTCCTGTCTGAAAAATCTGCATAAGCTATTGCTTATGCAGATATTTTACTATAAAAGTATATGACATAAGGTTTATCTATCATTCATATAGTTTATTAAAGTAAAACCTTTGGATTTGTAAGTTGATGTAATAGTTCAGGACTTGTATGTTTATGTTATAAATGTTCCAGCATTCCTGCAGCTCTTGGCCACAGTAATAGCCTCAGTAGATGAATGGCTTTGACATTTCTAGAAGAAAGGGATTATAAAGTAATAAGAAAGTAAATGCTTTTGAGTTTCTCTAACTAAAGCAGGGGTAGTTTTTTCCTCCCCTCTGGGCTCTATCTAATCTAATTATAAAATTAAAAAAGGAATGTACCTCTTGAGTCAAATTCAGATTCTGACGAACTACAGGGAGGTCTCCATATTGTTTTCCTGCTTTCTTCTATGTTTTTTTTTTAAATTATGGTAGTCTACAGTTTTGGGGAGTTCTTCTGGTGGTCTCCCACTCAGTGTTAACACTCTAGCTTTTTAAAGATCAGCCGAAGTTAGTTACGTAGAGGGTACCACCTGCTACGTCACATAAGTAAGATTCTGGATGAAAAGATTATGAAAAGCATGCCCAAAACTGAATTATGAAACCCAGTTCTAAGCATCTTCACTTAGTTATTTTTCTTTCCTGACGTCTTGCTTGGGTGAGTATTTTTATAATATAAATTATACTGCCTAATCACAGTACATCTTGATGTGAGAATAGAAGTGATTAATCTGGGAAATTATATAGATGGAATTTAAATATTGACACTGAAATCTAAACAGAGAATCTTAGTCTGTGTAAACATTCATGTTCCAGGGATCTCCAACCTTGGCAACTTTACGACTTGTGGATTTCAACTCCCAGGATTCCTCAGCCAGTGCTGGCTGAGGAATTCTGGGAGTTGAAGTCCACAAGTCATAAAGTTGCCAAGGTTGAAGACCCCTGTCCTAGATAATAGGTAAATTGGGGTAACCTGGAGCAATATTTTAGTTAATATGTTACATCAAACAATAAATATAAATTATTTGTGGGGAATTTAATGCTAGAATTGGCCCAGATTTTGAAATATTGAATTTAAAGCATAAATACTTTTTTTGAATTGGGATCCATCTGCCCTCTTAGACATGTACCTCATGATAAGACCCAGAATAAGCATGGACTAGACCTACCCAAATTAATGTATAAATTACAAATGATCAGTTAAAATCAGAAGTGAGTAATTAATTTTCCAAAGAGACCACATGAGAAACTGGAACTGTTGTTGTGAGGGCCGAACCAATAGGCTGATCCAATGGTGGGATTCAAAATTTTTACTACTGGTTCTGTAGGCGTGGCTCGGTGGGCATGGTTTGACTTGGTGGGTGTGGTTTGGTGGGTGTGGCAGGGGAAGGATACTGTAAAATCTCCATTCCTAACCCACTCCTGGAGGAAGGTTACTGCAAAATCCCCATTCCCTCCCCATCCTACTAACCTGCTTTCCAGCTCTGTTCCCCTGTGCAGGCCAACCAACGAAGACCCAGCTGGACTTGGGAGGCAGAGAATAGATGGAGGCGGGGCCGGTCAGAGGTGGTATTCTGAACTACTCAAAATTTCTGCTACTGGTTCTCTGAACTACTCAAAATTTCCACTACCGGTTCTCCAGAACTGGTCAGAACCTGCTGAATACCACCTCTGGGCTGAACTTAATTCTGCTCAATATGAATTTTATCACTTTATAAAAAGCAGTAAATTATATGGTTTTGATTAGCTACTACTGGTAAGAATACATTTGGTATCTAATTTCCAATTGGCCTCATATAGGCAGGACAGGGGTAGCCAAAGACCTAAATGTGGCCCAGGGACTATAAAATGATTAGGTCTGATTTACATGGATCACAGTGAAATCAACCTAGGAGTTTTTATACATCAGTCAGCCATAAAGGGGGAACCTGTTGTTGATTTATATCACCCTCGTTGATCCTATTAGTACAGTGTTTTAATATTATAGGAGTCCAGAGAATGATTACTTACCACTTGGCTTGGATTTAATCTGGATATGTGGAAATAAAGTAGCATAAGTGAGCCATATAAAAGGCATTATTAAAAAAATCACAAATCACTGAAGTGGAGAGCCCCTTTGGCCAAAGCGGTTAGATCAACATTAGGCAGTCCAACAAGGCCACAATGGAGGGCTACATTTATTCAAAATCCCAGAAAATGCACATACCGTGTGTAAGGAAGTGGTTGGCAATCTCAAACTCCTAGTATGTAAACCATGGCAAGTGAAAATTACTGGAACCAGAATTTTGTGCTTTGACCACAAATATAAACATGAAAGAAAGGAACTGGCTACAATAGTCAGACAAATTAAAAAGGTAAATCATTTGACAGGGTTGAGGCAGTGAGGGATAAAAGCCGGAAATATCATACATCATTAAAGAGGGGCACACAAGATTAAGACTGTCATGTTTACAAAATAATGATATAAAATTCTGAGAACTAGTTTCCCAAGGCCAAAGAGAAATCAAAGTAGTAGTACAAGGCAAGCACAGGTTTCACCTGAAGTTTGGATAGCTTATTTTAAAAATAAATTTGAGGATATCAGAATATCCAGCTAAGAGCTGGTGGAACAACCATATCATTATCCATAAGAAGCAATATTAAAGATTATAAAGGGCTATCTTGATTCCATAGTGAATGGAATCACTATGAGAGGCATTTTAGTGAAGCAGTTAAGGCATCAGGCTAGAAAATGGGAGACCATGAATTCTAGTCCCACTTTGGCAGAAGTTCACTTTCTTTCATCCCTAGGAAGGAGGCAAAGCACTTCTGGAAAAAAAAAATACGAAGAAAATTTCAGGGACTTGTCTAGGTCTATTATGGAATAATAATAATAAAACATAAAAAACCTGATGTTTCCCAACCACACATGTTGCAGTTGAGCTATCACAAAGGTGAACAAATGCACCTCCAGTGAAAGGATGTGTTGATTCATATGTTTGATTCATAAACCTGATCCGTAGTATGGTCATACTCCAAACATTATTTCCTGTAGACCTTAAAATACCAATGTTTTGTACCGAATAAGACAATCCTTTAGCTAGTCAGGTCCTAATTCTTTTAAAGTTTAAAGGCAGACATTTTCCATGTTGTCTGGAAAACATCAAAAGCAAAGCTTTCAGTAGTATTTTCTCTGGTCTGGTCTGGTCTGGCCAGCTGCCATATTTGCATTAACCAAAGACTCCAAGCAATATCGAGAGGCAACCCAAACATACAAAATATTGTGGCATCAATAAAATGAGCACATGGACAACTTTTGTCAAATTAGATTTTTTTCAGCAATACTATTTCATTGTCTATAAATTAAGTATGCTGTCAAATTAGTCCTTCTTGTCAATGCTACCTAAAAATTCAGCTATAGGATCTGATCAAGGACATATTCCCCAGTTACAAATTTGATCTTTCAGGGCAGCATACTAACGTTACTTCTTCCAGAATGGTTGACTATCAGTTCTTAAGTCAAGCTTTCTAGTGACCTATATCACTTTGCTTTATTTGATTTTAATCCAGTCTTCATCCTAAACCCGTCTATTGCTACATCCAGGTAAAATATAAGGCTATTAAACATTTACGTGGAGTAATACTGGTGATTCTTCATAGCTCAGTGAATGGTTTCATTTTTATACTAGATAATGTATAAATATAACATATAATTTATACATATGCTATATTATAAAATATATGTACAAATCCTGTAAACAGAACACACATTCCAATGGCCTTGAGGCCAAACTGTAATGACTTAAGCACTTATTCTGGTTATGAAGCCAGCATGAAAAGCCAGAAATATGGAGATACAGTGATTAGAAAACTAAATTGCACTTTCCTGATTAAGTTCCAAGCAGAAATAAAAAGAACTTTTCAAGTAAATTTGATTATAATTCTCTCTCTCCCCCTCTCCCCCTCTTCCTCCCTCCCTCCTTCCCTCCCTCCTTCCCTCCCCCCTCCCCCGTGTGTGTGTGTGTGTGTGTGTGTGTGAAATATCCCACACAAAACATGCAGCCTTTTAAAACCAACTATCTTCCTCTTTAGATGTTTGAGTTTCAGTAGCTATGACCACAAAATATTGGAGAACTAATGGAGATTGTACCATAATTTTACAAAAGCAATCAATAGAAGAAGTTTTGAAACCACAAAAAGTTGACAGGAAGAAACAGAATGTGTTGAAGGACGTTGTTCACAGTGTCTTCAAGTTCTTGAAAGATCACAGAGAAAAACATGAAAAATGAAGGAGATGATAATGAGTTAAGATTTCACTAAAGAGAGGTAAGAGATATGAACATGTTTAAAATAGATAGTCAGGAGACAATATACAGATGCAGAGAAGGAACAAATAGAGTATAATTGTTTTACTGTTTACTTTGTGGAGGGAAAATTTATCTTCCCCACTCCTACACTAATCTGTTCCTCCCCCAAATGACAATTTAAGCTATTTTTAAAAAATTTCCTTTCCTTAATAGTGATGCAAATCCACCACCTGCAGTGACAAATTTATATTATGCTATTCTAAGTCCCGCCAGAGGGCTAAAAAGTACATTTTTTTCAGTGAAAACATTCCTCAAAGAAAAAAAGGATCAGATAACAAAAGGAAATACCAATAAGAGGAAAACATTACAATAACTGACCACAAAATGTATATATAAAAAAATGAGGAGCAACTTTCATTAAATAGTGAGCCAAAGTGGAAAGTCTGAGCAGTGAGGAATCAAGCAAAGAGTTTGTGTAATGAGGAATAACACTTCCAGAGGTGGAACATCTGACTTGTACTTTCATTCAAAGTTTGGGATCTGGAGTCTAAAAAAAAAATAGTGGCCCAATCAGGTTGGTGTGACCATGGATAGCCTGAGGAGACTCATCCGTGTCCACCTTTTCTATCATTTTTTCATATGTACTGACATACAGTGTGGATATAGAAGGAAAATAAAAGTGAAGCACAGTTCTATGAGACACTCTCATTTTGGAGGGCCACTCTAGGATTTCAATTCTGTCTCTGAAGTAGGAATGTGCGGTTCTTCTCCCACTACCCATAATAATCTAGTTGCATGATCCAGAGGACTTGGAATGGAGTTGTTTTGCTACCACGATTTATGAATGACTACAAAAAATTGATTGTGTATTGGTTATTTATTGTAAGCAAGAAGATCACATCTTTATGCCAAAAATACATGCTCAAAGATAATTAAACCCCCTTTTTTCATTTTAGAGAATCTGCTGAGATTCTGTTGTTTCTGTTGCAAACAGGACATATTTATCCATCGAATATCCTAAGAAGTAACAAATTGAACCCTCTATTTCTATTTTTAAAGTATGATTATTTTTTCATATGTAACCTCAGAGACATTCAGGACAACATGGGGGCCGGGGGGTAAACTCATACAACCTTGAAATGTTCAGCTTTGAGTTTTATTGATAGGATTGGGAAAGGAGAACCAAAACTGGGAACACCTATTCTCTTCTGGAGAAGAGCAAATTGTTTTGCTGGCAAGACACAATATTATTTTATAACTTTTTCCCCCCCATGGGCAAAAAATGGCCACCTCATGGCAGTTGATCATGTTCCCTAGTTTCCCTTAGAATAATACAAGGCAGAGAGATGATCTTTGTTTCATCCATTGTAATCTTCCCTAAAACGGAAACTACATACCTTCCTTTTTAATGGCTAAAGCAGGTTTTAGCATCACTAAGACATTGTTGAGGCAATATGAATCTCATCCTCTTTTTCATTCCATAGGCACTTTATTCAATGGAATTAAGAAGGAGAATTCTTTTGATGTTCATTGTGCATCTACATTATAAAAGTTTATCCCTTTCATTGACAGGAAGAGATGAATTAATTTCAGCAACATGCAAGCTTTTGTTGCGGTTGATTTTGCGATCTTCTCCTGAGCCATTGACTCAGTAACCAACAGATGAATTGTTTCTGTTGTGCCACAGCAGATGCAAGTACAAGCCTCACTTTGTCTGCATTTGGAAACTAAGCAAAGTCAAGTGTCAGGATTCCAGCAGTTACTCCAATTAAATCATGAGCCTCGAGCAACACTCCCAAAACTTGAAAGAATTTATTAGAAGTTAACATGCCAGCATTAGCTGGGCATAGCCAACTCTGAGATATGTAATTCACTGTCACCCTTGATCCTGCTTCCCCCCCCCATCCCTTGGATATATCATCCAACGAAACACGTCCATAGCCAAGAGTCATCAATCATGCTCTCCAATTTAGATTTTTGCTTGGCAGAAGCTTCAGTCATCTAATCAATCTAGTCATCAAGCTTAGATTGTACAATACTTGGGTGAAATTTGCAAAGGGTCCCAGGGCTGTAGGTTAGATGGAGATATTGTAAAATATCCTGGGAGAAGACAGTGGCAGACCAGTTTTTATATCAGTACTAAAAAATACTTCATGAATGTTGTTTTGTCCCAGTTACCTATTAGTCTACATGTCACTCAAACTCCTTAATCTATCCTATAATTCTCACATATCGAGTAATGGTTGTAACCAAGCAAGCATAACTTTGTCACTTAGTCCAACTAATTCAATCTAATCCAAAGAGATTGCAAAATGCTTTGCATCCTGAGATCCTCCAATATAGAGATGTGATCAGCAGGATCAACCTATGTCAGCTAAGCTAAATGAGTAAATAAGCTATTTTTACCTGCAACATCTCCTCATCTCTCCTGGCAACTACTTTCTACTCTCAATCGGCAGGTTCTTCATCTATATTTGTATCTGTGTTTGTAGCCTTTATCTTCTGTTGTTATAAAGTGATAAACGTAATTTCGGACAGTAGGAAAATGCTGAAGTAATATGAGTTGATACTGAATGAAAAGTGAGGTTCCAGATTCCAGATTATACTGTAATAAGTTTAGAATAGACTTTTTACTAGAAAATGGCTTTGTCTTATGCTTTCAAGCTGTAAAAAGAAGGGGGAGTCAATTAGCTTGTCTATTGAATTCCACCCTTGCCATGGACTAGTAAATGGTACTCCTTACTCAGTTCACTCATACTATACCTAATCTGAAGTCTCCAAATGGTGAGGCTTCAATGATCATATCATCACGAAGAGTCCATTCAGTACAATAGAATAAAATCAGTGGAACAATCTATTCTTCTGTTCTGCATCAATGGATAGAGACAGGTAATAATCCGAGATAACGATATTTATTCCAATTGATTTAAACATACTGAAAGACATGTAATGTCTCTGATAAATTATCTTGCATTGGTAAGTCTTATTTGCGAAAAGTAGGTGAAGCTCAAACCTAACATGGGTGTGGCCACCTGTCATTCATTTTTTTGTAATAGATACATGTATGTAAGGTAAATCTAGATTCGCCTTTCTAAAAACTAAAAGGAAAATTTAAGAAAACCAACAATCTCATCCACAGTTTTTCTCCATTCATGCTACTGATCTGGGGAGGAGTGCATATGGTCTCACAGCAACTTCAAAGCAACAGATAGATCCACGGACAATTCAAGCAAAATCTTCTGCCTGATCTGAATAAAAGTATGTCTATGAGTTGCAGAAGACAGAGTCAGCCTTGGGAACACTTTCCTGTGATGAACCAGATGGACTAGCAAATGAACATATCCTTCAGCAATATGGCAATTTACATCACCCTTGCCTCCTAGTGGGAAGCTTGAGGACCCCGATGCTGAGATCACAAGAGTTGAGGCACAAGTAACTCAGGTAAGATTTGCTTGCAACCTAAAGATAGAGCTGCAAGGATGAACAGGTGAAAAGGATATGGGAGAAAGAGAATTGAATGTTCCAACTAGGAGCTGTGCAAAGTCATCCTGCCTTCTCCAGGAAGAAACTTAAGAAGAACACTGGATGTTTGGTAGGACAATGCAGTCAAGTAATTTGTGCATCTAGCATCTCTCCCAGGGACGGACAGATTTTGGCACTCTGAGACCTTGGCATTAGAATGTTGTGTTGCTGGAGGAATCTAAGTCTGGATGATATGCTGCCCTAGGAGTCATTGGGGCGGGTAGCGGGGTGGAAAACATCAATATTTCACAATATTGAATTGTAAGCCACCGAACAGTGTCTGCTGCTCTGTTCTCACTTTGAATACAAATTGAATCAGCCTCTCCTGATTCTTTATTTTCTTTCTCCTTTTCTCTGCTATTCAAAGAGGCTTGGAACTGGCAAAATAAGTAAACGAGAAGGACTCATATTGGCTAGAAATCAACACTTTTCTTCAAAACTTTTTTCATGTGCATCAAAGCAAGGGTAATTAAAGAAGATTGGTACCTTGTGGAACTAGACAGATGAGGTTCAGTGGACAGGACATGGTCTTTCAGTGCCAGGACAAATGAATAAACTGTTTGTCCTGTATGCATCTGCTGTGACAAAGGATATGTTACATGGAATGAATTTAACTCTTTGCTTGTCAGTTTAAGATTCATTTGTGAAACTGATTGGCCAACTCAGGGTTTAAGCCTGCACATTATCTCTTTTCACACACACACACTCACAAACACACAGAGAGAGAGAGAGAGGGGGAGAGAGAGAGAGAGAGAGACTTTTAAGTTACACTCTATTCTATTTTATTGTTTCAGGGCAACAACATAGATTAAATTAGTTCTGTTTCCAAACAGTCTTAAACTGCGTTCCTTACAGCAGGAAACTTCTGCTAGCTTCTGTCAGTCATCTGGACTACCACCCACTACTACTACTACTACTACTACTACTACTACTACTACCTACTCCTTTTTCATCTGTTTCTTCAAATATCTGTCTGTCAATCCCTGCCTCTGCCTCCCCTCCCCTTCATTTCCTCTCCCTCTCTATCTCTTTCTCCTTTGAGTCAATGTTGATTCTTGGCAATTCCCTTCAGGGTTTTTTGGGTAAAATGTTGAAAGTCACTTGCCATTGCTTTCTTTCTGGGGTTAAAGAGAGAGTGACTGGCCCAGGGTCACCCAGCTAGCTTTATGCCTAAAGTAGGACTAGATGGATCTCACTGTCTCTTGTTCTCTAGCTTCGTGCCTTAACTACAACTGTATACCAAGCTGGCTTTCCAGACTGTATTAGATAACTTTTAATCCAGTTTTTATTAACCCCTTTGCAAGACTTTAAGAAGGCAAATCTTAGTTACATATGTTAAACTTAACAAATTACTTTGTGAAGAGTTATAACAACCAAGGAAAAGTCATCTTCTGGATTGACTTAATTAAGGGACCTTTCAAATGTGTCCAAAATAGAGCAGCATTTTTGCCAACCAGGATGAATCGTACTTCTGTGAAGCTTCACTAGAATTTGTAAGGCTACAGTATATAGTTGGGTATCTTTAAATAAGAACTGTTTAAAAGCTTGAAGCGGTGAATAAGAGTGATTGAATAAGGTGATTGAAACCTCTAACTACTAATCTTAGTGAAGGGTTTTGCTAAAGCTTTGTAAAAAGGAAAGGAAAACAATGTAGCTTCAAACTCTCCCAATTATTAGCACAATTTCTAGTGCCTTTAATCACTACGTCAAATTGGCATCTCCCTTTTAAGCAGAAAGGCAGCAATATGAGCAAGGAAAAAATGTATCAGCTTTCATTCATTTTGCCTATTCTTTCAAGGCAGTAATGAGATTCGACAGTGGTT
>CM042836.1:78435750-78445750 GCA_023653725.1 Bungarus multicinctus
ACCAGTTCTGTGAGCATGGCTTAGGTGTGGATGTGGCTTGGTGGTCATGTGACTGGCTGGGTGTGGCCAATTCAATATCACTCACATCGAAGCATGCATCTCCTCGCCTGGCCTCTCATGACTGTGGGGAATCCTGCAACAGTCATAAGTGTCATAAGTCACTTTTTTCAGTGCCATTGTAACTCTGAATGGTCATTCCACACAAAGTACCAGCAAAGGAGGGGAAAAAAACTCCAGAGATGTTCCTGAGACAAGAATGCAATAAGGGTTAATGGAGAGGCAGTTTCTGTAAGCAACACCAGAATGTTTCCTTCCTGCCTTCCTTACAGGATTAGGCCAGTAATTTCTTCTAACAACCGGTTCTCCGAACTGATTAGAATGTTAACAACCAGTTCTAGCGAATAGGTGCAAACTGGTAGAATCCCATCCCTATATATATTTATATATATAAACTGCTATATAAGTATCACAGTTAGAGGCCTTGATAAGTAAACTTCCCAAAGGTGAGAGTTGTGTAAGTACATCCAGCCAAATATGCACTTAAAAATTTGTTTGACTTTTATAATACTCTATAATTTTCCATTGGAGACAGTTCATCTAACACTGCATGTCTTAAAGAGAGAAATATGCTATATGTCTACTGAGGGCGCCAATTTAGAAGTTGTGTCCAGGTCAGGGGAAAACATTTTGCCCCTTAAGGCAAAAGATTATATCGCAACCATTCCCTCTCCCTGCTTTATGCTGAGCAGACTAAAGTTGACTGTCTATCACATCCAAGGGATATAATTGCTTCATGACATGCCCATAGGGATTCTGAGGGACAGCTGAGGGGCTGCCTGTTCTGTCCCCAGAATTTCTTATCTGAAATAACTGTTTGATGCAGAATATATAAAATTTGCCAAATGTTGAGGGAAAGGATTTATAATTCTGGGGAATATTTAAAATCAAAATACATACAGGTAGTCCACAATTTACAAAAGTACATTTAGTGATTGTTCGAAGTTACAACAGAACTGAAAAAAGTGACTTTTTTCATGCTTACGACTGTTGCAGCCTCCCCATGGTCACATGATCAAAATCCATATGCTTGGCAGCTGACTCATATTGATGACGGCTGCAGTGTCCCGGATGTCATGGGATGACCTTTTGTAACCTTCTGACACGCAAAGTCAATGGGGAAGTCAAATTCGCTTAACAACCAGTTTGCTAGTTTAATAACTGCAGTGATTCACTTAACAGCTGTGGTAAGAAAGGTTGTAAAAAGGGCAAAACTCACTTCACCAATGTCTTGCTTAGCCACAGAAATGTTGGCCTCAATTGTGATTACAGGTCAAGGACTACCTCTATATAGGAATTTGAAGGAGCAAATTTATGTTATAGTTGGGTTTAGTCTGCTGTTCTGTTCATTATTACACTGGTTGGGTGGGTGGATTTTTAAAAAAAACAAAAACCCTTGACTACTTAACAAGATAATGTGACTAACTGTACCCTTCAGCTTTGTCTACCAAAAGGTTTCTATATAAACAATAGTTTTAGACATTCATGTGAACTAAAAGAAAAGGACAGTAGCCCCATGGCGAGACAGGCAGCAAATAAATTTAACAAGTAATAGAAGAAAGAAAAAGAAAAAAAGACATTATGAGAACTGACTTTCCCACATCCAAAAGTCTTTTTCCTTCCTCCCCTGCTCCCATTTCTTTATTTCCATAGAATGCATAATTTTGAGAAACTGTTTGCACATAGCCTATTTTTTTAAAAATAAAAACTTCAATTTACTACATCACCCATTGTAATTATAGCATTTCCCTTGACTTTTTTGGAACAGGCAGTTACCTCCCAAGCTGACTGGGATGGACATGAATGGATTAACATTACTATTTTATTGTCCAGAGACAACTTGTATAACCCAGTTCCTGTAAAAACAAGGTCCTTTCGTGCAAAACATGATTGATGAAAATTTAGAAACAATTTAATATATCCTTTGAAGTTTATCTCTTATTACAAGGGAGCTGACATCTGAACAAAGAAAATGGACTTATGGCCAAAAAAACCCTCTTCCTGTTTAGCAGTAGAAAGACAAACATATGGCTCCAATTACTCAGTGGTTTACAGAATTGATAGAGTAGACTAGCTACAGATGATTGTAATAAAACATGGTTTCAATTTATTGATGCAGGTATGTCTGTAAATGTATGTCCAGAAGTGGTATTCAGTGAAGCGAGCTCTCCAAACCGGTAGCAAAAATTTTTGAAACTCACCACTGTATATATCCTATATCTATTTCGGGTTTTTTTCCCAAAGGTGCTATTTTTCATATTCATAGGAAAAGCAGTCCCTTATGAAATATGGATTTAAATTTTGTGCCTGGTTCGTGTAAATGAAATGTAACTTCATTAGCGCACAAGCAAGAAATTTTGTACTGTCCTTATCTTTGACAAATTCAAGCACTTCATGCTATTTTTCCAAAGATGATAGTATTCAGAGAAGCCCACATCATAAATTCAAATATGATAGCACTCCACCCCCTTTTAATTAGAGTCATGATTTAAATACATCTGAAGAAGATCTAGATTGAAGAACCATTTTCAGGTATCCAACGCACATAAATGTTGAAACGGGTATTTTTTCAATCATGTAATTTCAGGTATTTTGGAAATACTGGTAGGAAAGATGTATACTGTAGGTCATTCTTGATGATTAAGTAATTGAAATCTTATTTTGAAGCTTGCATATTGATAGGATGAAAAGCTATTATGGGACAAAACAAGGAATTTTCTGTACTTTTTCCCAAGCTAGTACTGATTCAGAGGTCTCCCATCCCACTATTTCCTCTCAAGTGTATGTTCAAAGGGAGCTAAGGTCTTGAACTGGTTGTGATTTGTTATTCATAGTTGTGTTTTTCTTATCACTTATAGTTATTTAGTACTATTGGGTTGGATCCAATGGTTAGAAACTAGACCATAACCCTAATATCATGGTGACACAAAATATTTGGTGACTCAGAAGTTAGTTGTGATGCTATTAATTGTTGGCTTCAACAATTAAGGCCTGATTACTTTCCTTTTGATTCAGTCCACTGTGGCTACAATTATATCATAAATAAAATGTAGCACATTTTATTTGTAACATGAGATCATTCTAGTGATACTAAAATTTATTTTTGCGGCTTCCATAAAATATCTACAATCTGTAAGTGTTTTCAATTGTAGTTTAAAAGGTCCTGCACAAAATTCATGCTGATCTTAGATAATTGGCTTATTGTTTATAATGTCTTCTCTAGAATTGGCAAGTTTATGGAAAAAAATCTGCATACATGTTGAACCCCCAAATAAGCAACATATTATGTTGCTATATGTTTAATTATGATTCTAATTTTAAAAAAGTCACGTTGCAGAGTGAGATGAGCGGTATATCAATTTGATCAATAAATAAATTTGTGTTTATTTATTGCACTGTATGAATGTCATGTTTTGCAAAAATCAAATTGGGTATATGTACACACATACACACACACAAAACTGACAGACCTATTCCAAGACTCCACATACAAACCCATAAACACGGCCCCAACCACATATCTGGAAAAAAATAACCAAGAAGAAAATCATAACCAGCAACATGAGCAAAGAGATCCAACAGACAATCATCCCAAGAGAAAAATCTTCTAGATGCCCCAAACTATACGGCCTCCCCAAAATACACAAAGAAGGCATACCTCTGAGACCCATAGTCAGCTCCAGAGGAGGACCACTACAAAACCTAGCCAAATACCTAGCAAAGCAGCTACAGCTCCATGCTGAAGCAGCATCTTCACATGTACAAAACTCATACTACCTCTTAGAAATGATCAAAGATCTACATGTGGAACAAAAAGTTCTGCTGGTAAGTTTCGACGTGGTTTCACTATTCACTCAAGTCCCGGTGAAAGAAACCCTAGAAATCATCAAAAACAAATACCAAAACATCTCATGGAACTAGTAGAAACTGCTTAACCAACACATATTTCATATAAAAAGGACAAAGATACAAGCAAATTGAAGGAGCCCCCATGGGATCACCACTGTCACCTGTTATTGAAAACCTGTTCATGGAAGAATTCGAATCCAGAGCCCTGGCAAATGCTACCCAGAAACCCAAACTATGGTTAAGATACATCAATGATACATTTGTTATTTGGCCCCATGGAAAAGAAAACCTAAACAATTTCCTAACATACCTAAACAGCACACACCCCAAAATCAAATTCACCATGGAAATGGAAACAAACAACTACCATTCCGAGATATACTAATCTACAAAAAACAGGTGGCACACTAGGACATACCATATACCAGAAGAAAACACACACCAACTGCTACCTCAATGTCCAATCCCACCACCACCCAGCACAGATAAACTCCATGGCCAAAACACTAATTGCCAGAACCAAACGCCTGGCAGACAAGACACACATAAAGACTGAACTATGCACCCTGACCAAAGTACTGACAGCCAATGGCTTCCACAAAAGCAAAATCACAGGCCTGATCCACAAAAACACACTGGGACATAATAGAGACCTAGAAGATGAACAGACCTATGGAACAGTTGTCCTGCTCTACATAAGAGGTATTACAGACAAAATCAGTAAGATACCACATAGGCATCACATCAGGACTGCCTTCAAAACAGACAGAAAAATAGCAGCCATCCTAAGAAACCCCAAAGATAAAATTGACCTGGAAAACCAAGGCATATATGACGTCCCCTGTGCATCATGCCTGCCACATACATCGGACAGACCAAGAGAAGAATAAATACCCGCCTGGATGAACATAAAAATGCAGTAAAAAAGCTGGAACACACTTCCTCACTAGTCCAACACATGAAAGCCACAGGTCACAGCATCGACTTCAATGGCACCAAAACCCTAGCCACTATAGAAAACCCCAGCTACCAAATTATCAGAAAAGCCACAGAGATTTTAAAAAGACTTGATAGCATGAATAGAAGAGATGACTCCACCAGACTGTCAATTATCTGGAAGCCTGCACTCACAAACAAAAAAATCTCCACACCACAAGCCAAGCAAACACCTGGGCACAAACAAACCCCCCTGATACCTCCAGCCCAAACACACCCCAACCAGCCATCCAGATGAAACCTAGCTTCCTAATAAACGATAGCTGGCCATTCACCCAAAGCCAAGCCACGCTAAAACCCCCAATACACGAAACACAATGTTGCCAGCTAATCAAGACAAAAAACGCTACAAAACAGACGGAAGATATTAGAAACACCAATCAAACAGAACACAGCAAACTCCAAGACCAATAAACACAGACCAAGACTCCCAACCAATCAGGATGAAGAAAAAACCATTCTAACAAAGCACGAGGCTAGCACCAAATTTAAAACAGAAACCGCTGCAAAGCCTGACACACAGACGAACCCAATACACAAGCCTGATGATGGCAGATGAGATTCTGCCGAAACATCGCTACAACTTTAAAAGCACAACTATAATGACGTGGGAAAATACCCAAACAAAGCTGAATACCATGTATACATACATACATATATACATGCATGCATACATACAGCTAGTCACTTAAAAAATTGTGAAGATCGGGTGCTGGTTGATTTTAAAAAATCAATTTATTTAACAATAATAATTAATTTAATAAAAATAAATTTGTAATCTTAAATCAGAACTCTTAGTTAAATATTGCCAACATGAATTATAGAGAGAAAAAATAAATATTTTAAATATATATTTTTATGTTATTACTGTTTAGCTAGAGCTAAAAATAATAAAACTTGCATTGTGCAAAATATATGCTGAAACTGATCATTGTCTTGAGCATTTCATCATAGATGTACCAACAAGGTTTTATATAAGCTTCCTAGTTATAAACTGGGGAACTCCTGCAGTTAATCAACTGTGGCAAAACTATTCCTCTGAGATTGTTTTTTTTTAAAAAGCAAAGTGAAAATAAAACTTGTTACTGCTTTATTTAGAACATAATAAATGAATCATGTATAGATGTTTTTGTTCACTCTTCCCGGAAACAAAGCTGTGAAACTTTATTATTACTAAAATTTCACATTCTGAAGGTTCGATTTGGGGACAAATCTTCCTGGGAAAAGAATTCCAAGTAAGCCTTAATATGTGTGAATATTCAGTTTTTCCTCTATTACTCCTTTATTTATCTGGCTCAGAGGTCTCCAAACTTGGTAACTTTAAGACTTGTGGACTTCAACTCTTAAAGTTGCCAAGTTTGGGGACCCCTGATCTAGCTCTATCACTCAAGATATACTTGATTTCAACTGCCATAAATCTTCAGGCCAACTGGAAATTGGGAAGAAATCTGTTCAACTCAATGCAGAACAATTGTTTCTCTAAATGTGTATCTGCCTTGGTGCCATTTCTCCCTTCGCTGCATTGTCTTTAGGCACCTCAGATAATTATATAATAATTGGACACAATTAGAGTCATGATTAGCCAATCTAACTGTAGCTACATGATGATATCACAGAGTACAAGGAAGTGTGTACAGTTGCTTAAAATGTTCTTTTTAAAAGGTAATTTCAACTCAGCACTCATTTCTTCTCATAATGGAAATAAAAGTGGTTATTGAAACCCATCAATTTGTTTTCAAAAAAATTAACTGCTTCATTGATGACTTAAAGGGGGTTTCCATGTGATGGCTTTTTCTACAAAGATTTATTCCTATCCCTGTGTGTGTTACATGTTACAGTAGGGGAAGCTTCTGGATGATTTGAGAAATATGGCTATATCCATTACATGTTCCTATATATTTAGATGACTATGAGGACTACAAAAGATGATAGAGAATTTTATGCAGCCCATGGAATGAGTCTTAATTAGGGCAGGAACATGCCTGCCTCTCTGCTCACTCTAGATCAGGGGTCACCAACCTTTTGGAACTCAGGGACCATCAAACTCATCATTTTAAATCCCGCGGACCAGAGACCCTGGGGAAATCTCCAAAAAAGTCTGCAGGGAAATTCCCTACCCCGTTTTCCTACCAATCGATCATTCTGTATTTGGGATCACAGGATACTGTCTCCAGCTCCATTCTCAGAGGGAGAGAGAGAGAGACTTTTGGCTTCATGCAAGGAAAGCAGCAGAAGCAACAGAAGTCTTTCTTTCTCTCTCCCAAACTCCACCAGAAACGAGTCCTTGTGAGACTTGTCACACCGGGACAGCCTCTTGGAGCAGGAAGCCTTGCAGGGTCCCAAAGACTCCTTTCTGGCAGAACTTGGGGAAGAGAAAGAAAGACTTTTGCTGCTTTCTTTGCCTGCAGCCAAAAGCAGAAGTAGAAAGAAGTGGAAAGAAGCAGCCCAGTGGCCAGGCCAGGCACGTGGAGTGAGGGGGGCCCTTTCCTCCCTCCCCTCACTGCCTCATGTTTATTATTTATTTATTTATTATTTAAATTTATATACCGCCCCCTCTCCCAAAGGGACTCGGGGCGGTGAACAGCCAGAATAAAATGCACATATAAAACACATATACAATATTTAAAAATTAAAAGAATTAAATATATTGGCTCTTACAAAAATTAAAAATAAAGGGATTAAGAAAGATTAAAACCAGATTAAAAAATTTAAAAACCCCTAGGCCAGACCGGCTTGCTGAAATAAATAAGCTTTCAACGCACAGCGGAAGGTCAGGAGATCAGGGATGGTCCTCATCTCCAGGGGTAATTCGTTCCAGAGAGAGGGTGCCCCCAATGAGAAGGCCTGCATCCTCGGGGTCGCCAGCCGTCCAGCCGGCGGTACCCTGAGGAGGCCGACTCTATGGGAGCGTATCAGTCGGCGGGAGGCTGATAATGGCAGGAGGCGGTCTCGCAGATATCCTGGTCCCGAGCCATGGAGCGCTTTAAAGATGATAACTAAGACCTTGAAGCGCACCCGGAGGGCCACCGGGAGCCAATGCAGCTCATGCAGAAGTGGCGTAACATGGGAGCCCCGAGGAGCCCCCAGCACCACCCGCGCGGCCACATTCTGCACCAGCTGGAGCCTCCGGATGCTCTTCAAAGGCAGCCCCATGTAGAGAGCATTGGCATAGTCTAGGCGGGAGGTCACCAGGGTGGAGGTGACCATGCAAAGCGCATCCCGATCCAGAAAGGGCCGCAACTGGTAGATCCTACGGACCTGGCCAAAAGCCCCCCTGGCGACGGCCGCCACATGGTCTTCCAATAACAGCCGCACATCCAGGAGGACACCCAGATTGCTGGCCCTCTCTGTGGGGGCAAGAGTTCCCCCCCCCACAGCCAGCGATGGAACCAGCTGGCTGTTCCGGGGTGCCAGGAAGCACAGCCACTCAGTCTTAGATGGGTTGAGCTGAAGCCTGTTCCTCCCATCCAACACCGCACAGCCTCCAGGCACCGGATCATCACTTCGACGGCTTCATCGGGGTGGCCCGGGGTAGAGATGTACAGCTGAGTATCATCAGCGTACTGATGGAACTCTACCCCAAAGCCATGGATGATCTCACCCAGCGGCTTCATATAAATGTTGAACAGAAGGGGCGAGAGCACTGACCCCTGAGGCACCCCGCAAACCAGGGGCCTCGGGCCCGACCTCTGCCCCTCTGCCAACACGAATTGCGAACGGTCAGAGAGGAAGGAGGAGAACCACCGCATAACAGTGCCTCCCACTCCCAACCCCCCCAGCCACCACAATAAGATACTGTGGTTGACAGTATCGAAAGCCACTGAGAGATCTAATAGGACCAGGACAGAGGAATAATCTCTGTCACGGGCCCTCCAGAGATCATCCACCAATGCGACCAATGCCGTCTCCGTGCTGTGTCCGGGCCTGAAGCCCGATTGTCGTGGATCCAAATAGACAGCTTCATCCAGGTGCTGGGGAAGCTGTCATGCCACCACACTCTCAACAACCTTCGCCACAAAACGAAGGTTGGAGACGGGACGATAATTAGATAATAAAATTGGGTCCAGGGACGGTTTCTTGAGGAGGAGTCTCACCACTGCCTCTTTCAAGGCGGCGGGCAGATATCCCTCACTCAAGGAAGCGTTAATAATAACCTGAAACCAACATCGTGTCACCTCCGAGGTGGCCAACACCAGCCAGGAGGGACACGGGTCCAATAAACATGTGGTAGCATTCAGCCCCCGCAGCAACCTGTCCATGTCTTCGGGGGTCACAGGATCAAACTCCTCCCAAATGACTGCCTCAAATTCCATCCCCGACCCCTCACCCAGAGTTGCCCATTCAGAGTCTAACCCATCCTGGATCCGAGTGATTTTATCCACCAGGAAATTCGAAAAGTCCTCAGCCCGTCCCTGCAAGGGGTCCTCCCGCGTTCCCCCTTCCAGGAGGGAGCGGGTCACTCTAAACAGGGTGGCCAGGCGGTTTCCTGCAGACACAATAAGGGTGGAAAAGTAAGAATGCTTTGCCACCCTTATCGCCACTAAATAGGTCTTAATATAAGACCGTAATAGTGTTCGGTCGGATCCGCAGCGAGTAGTCCTCCAAATACTCTCCAGGTGTCCTTTCCGGCGCTTCATCTCCCTCAGCTCCTCAGAAAACCAAGGGGCCGAGTGAGAGCGGCGCCAGGTCAGAGGCCGCAAGGGCATGACCCGGTCCAGGGCCCCAGCCACCACCCTATCCCAGGTGGCGACCAGGTCCTCAACCGAGTCGTGTGTTCGAATGTCAGGACATGGCCCAAGCTCCATCAGGAACCTATCTGGATCCATCAGGCACCTGGGGCAGTACCAACGTATTTGGTCCTCCTCCCTGCGATGGGGAGGAGCGGCCTGGAAGTCCAGCCTAAGGAGCGAATGATCTGACCATGACAAGACTCAACAAAAACGTCCCCAACACCAAGATCATCCTGTCACTGTCCAGAGACAAAAACCAGATCCAGGATGTGACCCCCAATGTGAGTGGGTTCCCTAATTAACTGGGTCAGGCCCAAGGCTGTCATGGAAGCCAAGAACTCCTGAGCAATCCCTGAGGCCCCACCAGC